>CM059817.1:4169488-4359488 GCA_030435695.1 Brachymystax lenok tsinlingensis
TTAACTATGAAAGTGAATAAGGTGCTATTTGGGATGTGGGATGGAGACAGACGTTTACCTGAAACATTTAGCTGAGTACTATTCTATACAAACGTAAAATACAAAAAATAAATTACAAAAAAAACTGAAACACACATTTATTTTTCCTGAAACACTGACAAGTGCACACATTCTACTGCTAGGTTATTTGACCGTTAACCAAAAAGCTCATAGATTGTGTTTCTGTGGGATGCAATTTATTTAATGGAACTCCATGACAACATTGTACTTCAACTTGTACAATATGTGCACGCTGAGCGCCATTCATATCAGGATGGATAACCCTCCTTATAGGCCGATACACACTGCAACATACATCCATATACATATCCGACTGAGATTTCTAGATCATTCCTCAGATACGGTATTTGTTCGATGTCTCTCGGGTCAAAAAAAAGGAAAAAAGAGAGAAATATGAGTGAATGATTTGACCAGTTTCAACCAGATCTCTAATCGCCACGCTACGATAGCTGGGATGAGGCGCTGAGAGGAGGGAGGCTCGTAAAGAAAGAGAGAGAGAGAGAGAGAGAGAGAGAGAGAGAGAGAGAGAGAGAGAGAGAGAGAGAGAGAGAGAGAGAGAGAGAGAGAGAGAGAAAGGGGGACACGAGAGGGTGAACTGCAGCCAAATAGCCATTCCACCTCAGCAGTTTATGGTGCGTGCTCGGTGATTGGTTTTTCAGTGTGCAGTGTGTGTGTGTGTGTGTGTGTGTGTGTGGGGGGGGCTGGGAGCCACACTGACAATTATCTCTGCAGGCTCTATGAGCCACACTGACAATTATCTCTGCAGGCTCTATGAGCCACACTGACAATTATCTCTGCAGGCTCTATGAGCCACACTGACAATTATCTCTGCAGGCTCAATGAGCCACACTGACAATTATGTCTGCAGGCTCTATGAGCCACACTGACAATTATGTCTGCAGGCTCTATGAGCCACACTGACAATTATGTCTGCAGGCTCTATAAGAAACCAGAGCTGATAACAGTAACCGACTATTTATGTCTTTGTATTCTGTAACATATTTTCTGTTTTCTTTACTGTTTTGATATGGTGGTGGTAACCACTCTCTATACACAATATGAGGATCTATGCTTCTTACAGTTTTGCTCGAAAGCTGCTGTCGTTGATTCAGATTCATTGATTCAGATTCGTTGATTCAGATTTTTTGGTCCACTCTCCTCCTGTCCCCGAAAGTCAACGGGCTCGACCTGAGAAAGTCAGCATCCTCAAAGTCGTAGGCTATGCCCCGAATGGTACCCTATTCCGTACATAGTGCACTATGGGCCCTGGTCAGATGTAGTGCACTATCTAGGGAATAGGATGTCATTTGGGACAAATACACAGCGCTAGGCCAGGGGAAGTCAGCATGGTCTTGCTGCTCTGAGGTCAACCCAAGACCAGACAGAGGTACAGTACTGTAACATGAGACCGAAGGACAAGCAGTCGGTCAACAAAACTCTGTTATGCTTTATGGTCAATATTGAACTGCTGATTGACCCTGAGGAGGGGGGGTGGGGGTGTTTTCCACCCAAACAAGGACAGGGACCAAAGGCTGGGATTTAATTCACACGCTGCAGTAAATGGACACATTTACATAACATTTACACTGATGCAGACTGGACTTTTATCTACCAAGATTGTTGTACATCCGTGATTATCACGGCTGTCTACATCCCTCCACAAGCCAACACCACTCTGGCACTCAACGAACTGTGTGGGGACGTAAACAAACAAGAAACCTCTCACCCAGAGGCAGCATTTCTGGTAGGTGGAGACTGGTAACGCAGAGATTAACTCTGGGAGACTAAAACCTCACTTCTATCAACACATCTCCTGGCCACTATGGGAGCTAACACTCTAGACCTGATTGTGGACTACACTCACTAGACTATATATACACACACTAGATTATATATACACACTCACTAGACTATATATACACACTCACTAGACTATATATACACACTCACTAGACTATATATACACACTCATTAGATTATAATAATTACCTTATTATTATCTATCCTGATGCCTAGTCACTTTACCCTGCCTTCATGTACATATCTACCTCTAATACCTTATTATTATCTATCCTGATGCCTAGTCACTTTACCCTGCCTTCATGTACATATCTACCTCTAATACCTTATTATTATCTATCCTGATGCCTAGTCACTTTACCCTGCCTTCATGTACATATCTACCTCTAATACCTTATTATTATCTATCCTGATGCCTAGTCACTTTACCCTGCCTTCATGTACATATCTACCTCAAATACCTTATTATTATCTATCCTGATGCCTAGTCACTTTACCCTGCCTTCATGTACATATCTACCTCAAATACCTTGTACCTCTGTACATTGATCTGGTACTGGTAATCCCTGTATATAGCTCCACATTGATCTGGTACTGGTACTCCCTGTATATAGCTCCACATTGATCTGGTACTGGTACTCCCTGTATATAGCTCCACATTGATCTGGTACTCCCTGTATATAGCTCCACATTGATCTGGTACTCCCTGTATATAGCTCCACATTGATCTGGTACTCCCTGTATATAGCTCCACATTGATCTGGTAATCCCTGTATATAGCTCCACATTGATCTGGTACTGGTAATCCCTGTATATAGCTCCATATTGATCTGGTACTCCCTGTATATAGCTCCACATTGATCTGGTACTGGTACTCCCTGTATATAGCTCCACATTGATCTGGTACTGGTAATCCCTGTATATAGCTCCACATTGATCTGGTACTCCCTGTATATAGCTCCACATTGATCTGGTACTGGTAATCCCTGTATATAGCTCCACATTGATCTGGTACTGGTACTCCCTGTATATAGCTCCATATTGATCTGGTACTCCCTGTATATAGCTCCACATTGATCTGGTAATCCCTGTATATAGCTCCACATTGATCTGGTACTCCCTGTATATAGCTCCACATTGATCTGGTACTGGTACTCCCTGTATATAGCTCCACATTGATCTGGTACTGGTAATCCCTGTATATAGCTCCACATTGATCTGGTACTCCCTGTAGATAGCTCCACATTGATCTGGTACTCCCTGTATATAGCTCCACATTGATCTGGTACTGGTACTCCCTGTATATAGCTCCACATTGATCTGGTACTCCCTGTATATAGCTCCACATTGATCTGGTACTGGTAATCCCTGTATATAGCTCCACATTGATCTGGCACTGGTACTCGCTGTATATAGCTCCACATTGATCTGGTACTGGTACTCCCTGTATATAGCTCCACATTGATCTGGTACTGGTAATCCCTGTATATAGCTCCACATTGATCTGGTACTCCCTGTATATAGCTCCACATTGATCTGGTACTGGTACTCCCTGTATATAGCTCCACATTGATCTGGTACTGGTACTCCCTGTATATAGCTCCACATTGATCTGGTACTGGTACTCCCTGTATATAGCTCCACATTGATCTGGTACTCCCTGTATATAGCTCCACATTGATCTGGTACTCCCTGTATATAGCTCCATATTGATCTGGTACTCCCTGTATATAGCTCCACATTGATCTGGTACTGGTACTCCTGTATATAGCTCCACATTGATCTGGTACTGGTACTCCTGTATATAGCTCCACATTGATCTGGTACTGGTACTCCCTGTATATAGCTCCACATTGATCTGGTACTGGTACTCCTGTATATAGCTCCACATTGATCTGGTACTCCTGTATATAGCTCCACATTGATCTGGTACTGGTACTCCCTGTATATAGCTCCACATTGATCTGGTACTGGTACTCCTGTATATAGCTCCACATTGATCTGGTACTGGTACTCCCTGTATATAGCTCCACATTGATCTGGTACTGGTACTCCCTGTATATAGCTCCACATTGATCTGGTACTCCCTGTATATAGCTCCACATTGATCTGGTACTCCCTGTATATAGCTCCACATTGATCTGGTACTGGTACTCCCTGTATATAGCTCCACATTGATCTGGTACTGGTAATCCCTGTCTATAGCTCCACATTGATCTGGCACTGGTACTCCCTGTATATAGCTCCACATTGATCTGGTACTGGTAATCCCTGTATATAGCTCCACATTGATCTGGTACTGGTAATCCCTGTATATAGCTCCACGTTGATCTCGAATGCAGAGCAATTTACAGTAGTTAGTGCCTACATTTTGTTATTGGTCCCCCACAACCCTTGCACTGCAAACACCATGCTCTACCATCTGAGCCACACGGGACCAGAGCCTGTTGTAGTTGGTGCTTGTGACAAATAAAATGTGATTTGATTTGATGTGTGCTTTTTTTGCGGATAGGGAAAACAACGTTGAAACCCAGAACATATTCTTGCAATTTATGACCAAACCATATTCAAACTGATTCCAAATTCAACCATTACTGACACAACAAAGAAATGCAATTTGGTCCCACAAATCAGAGGTCTCTGTATTCTGCTTAGCTGTAACTCAGCACCATGGGAAGACATCCCATTATGCATTTACTCATTTGGCACCATACTCAGGATATCACTGAGAGGCAGAGCCCTATGCAACAATACAACCATGGAACAATTTGTCCTGCCTTGTCGTGTGTTTCATATGCAGACATTAGTTATCATGGTACAGTAAGAAAGGGCTGTGTGTGAAAGAAGGAAGGAAGGATGCAAGGATGGACAGATGGAAGGAAGGTACACATACTGAAATAAAGGTACAGTGCATTCTGAAAGTACTCAGACCCCTTGACTTTTTTCCACATTTTGTTACAATACAGCCTTATTCTAAAATGGAATAAATAAATAAAAATCCTCATCAATCTACACACAATACTACATAATGACATCACAATACCCCATAATGACATCACAATACTCCATAATGACATCACAATACCCCATAATGACATCACAATACCCCATAATGACATCACAATACCCCATAATGACACAGTGAAAACAGGTTTTTAGAAATGTTTGCTAATTTATTAAAAAGAAAAAACAGAAGGACGGACGGAAAGAACGGACTGATGAAAGGACAGAAAGGAAGGAAGGAAGGACAGAAAGGAAGGAAGGACAGAAAGGAAGGAAGGCCAGAAGATACACATGGTGAGATAAAGGTTTATCCTATGCAGTGTATGTCATTGCTTTTAGAACAAACTGCTTTTAGTGCATCAGACACTTAGCAGATTAGTCTAGCAACACACTGCTCTGAGTTCAGCGATATTTCTGTTTTTATGAAGACTAGCTCAGTGAAATTACTGATATAATCCATTCTGACAGTATTTAACAGCAGCTCTCTTCACCTGATCCATTCTGACAGTATTTAACAGCAGCTCTCTTCACCTGATCCATTCTGACAGTATTTAACAGCAGCTCTCTTCACCTGATCCATTCTGACAGTATTTAACAGCAGCTCTCTTCACCTGATCCATTCTGACAGTATTAACAGCAGCTCTCTTCACCTGATCCATTCTGACAGTATTAACAGCAGCTCTCTTCACGTGATCCATTCTGACAGTATTTAACAGCAGCTCTCTTCACCTGATCCATTCTGACAGTATTAACAGCAGCTCTCTTCACCTGATCCATTCTGACAGTATTAACAGCAGCTCTCTTCACGTGATCCATTCTGACAGTATTTAACAGCAGCTCTCTTCACCTGATCCATTCTGACAGTATTAACAGCAGCTCTCTTCACCTGATCCATTCTGACAGTATTAACAGCAGCTCTCTTCACCTGATCCATTCTGACAGTATTAACAGCAGCTCTCTTCACCTGATCCATTCTGACAGTATTAACAGCAGCTCTCTTCACGTGATCCATTCTGACAGTATTTAACAGCAGCTCTCTTCACCTGATCCATTCTGACAGTATTTAACAGCAGCTCACTTCACCTGATCCTGTGCTCTGCTCTGCCTGGTGGTTGCTCAACTCACTGGACAAAACCATAATTTCCTGCGCATCACACGTGCCATCGTCCCCCTATTTAAAGTAAATGTAACGTTCCAAATAAAATTTGGGACTTGAGCGCACCTCTGTCCGGTAAAACGTTATTCCCCCACCATAAGCCACAGGTTTGTGAGTGTGATGTGTAGATAATGTGAGAATATATTTGTATTAAAGCTGTCGAGGTCCTCAAGGACATGCTGCTGCCTCACCTCAGAACTACAAAATAACCTTGATTAGAATTGTGTGCTCAAAAAAAGAATGTGCCAGCCCCCCAAAAAATATTTCACTCAGGCATTCATATGGCCAACCATAGACCACCATGATTGGGTCAGACAGGTTGTCTTGCTGAAAAGTATATTTACCATTTCTCTTTCTCATGCTACATCAAACCAGCTTGACATCCCCAACCCTGAATCAACGACAGCTAGTGCTATTCTCTCCAACTGTTACTAACTGACACTAACTGTCCAGTACTGATGAAGGACTGTCGTTTGTCAAAGAGAAACTGAGAGCTTGGTTCTCACTTACCATGGTCTACGACCCCTGACCTCTAGTCTGCCCCAGATGGATTGGACCTCAAAGGGAAACTGCCTGATGCCTGCTTACTGGCTACGGATGGTAGTGCTACTGCTGCTGGTGGTGCTACTGCAGCTGGCAGTTCTACTGCTGCTGGTGGTGCTACTGCAGCTGGTAGTGCTACTGCAGCTGGTAGTTCTACTGCTGCTGGTGGTGCTACTGCAGCTGGTAGTTCTACTGCTGCTGGCAGTTCTACTGCTGCTGGTAGTTCTTCTGCAGCTGGTAGTTCTACTGCTGCTGGTAGTTCTACTGCTGCTGGTAGTTCTACTGCTGCTGGTAGTTCTTCTGCAGCTGGTAGTTCTACTGCTGCTGGTAGTTCTACTGCTGCTGGTGGTGCTACTGCAGCTGGTAGTTCTACTGCTGCTGGTAGTTCTTCTGCAGCTGGTGGTTCTACTGCTGCTGGTAGTTCTACTGCTGCTGGTGGTGCTACTGCTGCTGGTAGTTCTACTGCTGCTGGTAATTCTACTGCTGCTGGTGGTGCTACTGCAGCTGGTAGTTCTACTGCTGCTGGTCGTGCTACTGCTGCTGGTAGTTCTACTGCTGCTGGTAGTTCTACTGCTGCTGGTGGTGCTACTGCTGCTGGTAGTTCTACTGCTGCTGGTAATTCTACTGCTGCTGGTGGTGCTACTGCTGCTGGTAGTTCTACTGCTGCTGGTAATTCTACTGCTGCTGGTGGTGCTACTGCTGCTGGTAGTTCTACTGCTGCTGGTAGTTCTACTGCTGCTGGTAGTTCTACTGCTGCTGGTGGTTTTAGTGCTGCTGGTAGTTCTACTGCTGCTGGTAGTTCTACTGCTGCTGGTAGTTCAACTAATGCTGGTGGTGCTACTGCTGCTGGTGGTGCTACTGCTGCTGGTAGTTCTACTGCTGCTGGTGGTTTTAGTGCTGCTGGTAGTTCTACTGCTGCTGGTAGTTCTACTGCTGCTGGTGGTGCTACTGCTGCTGGTAGTTCTACTGCTGCTGGTGGTGCTACTGCTGCTGGTAGTTTTACTGCTGCTGGTAGTTCTACTGCTGCTGGTGGTGCTACTGCTGCTGGTAGTTCTTCTGCAGCTGGTAGTTCTACTGCTGCTGGTAGTTCTACTGCTGCTGGTGGTGCTACTGCTGCTGGTAGTTCTACTGCTGCTGGTAATTCTACTGCTGCTGGTGGTGCTACTGCAGCTGGTAGTTCTACTGCTGCTGGTCGTGCTACTGCAGCTGGTGGTTCTACTGCTGCTGGTAGTTCTACTGCTGCTGGTGGTGCTACTGCTGCTGGTGGTGCTACTGCTGCTGGTAGTGCTACTGCTGCTGGTAGTTCTACTGCTGCTGGTGGTGCTACTGCTGCTGGTAGTTCTACTGCTGCTGGTAGTTCTACTGCTGCTGGTGGTGCTACTGCTGCTGGTAGTTCTACTGCTGCTGGTAGTTCTACTGCTGCTGGTAGTTCTACTGCTGCTGGTGGTTTTAGTGCTGCTGGTAGTTCTACTGCTGCTGGTAGTTCTACTGCTGCTGGTAGTTCAACTAATGCTGGTGGTGCTACTGCTGCTGGTGGTGCTACTGCTGCTGGTAGTTCTACTGCTGCTGGTGGTTTTAGTGCTGCTGGTAGTTCCCACCGCCGCTGGTAGTTCTACTGCTGCTGGTGGTGCTACTGCTGCTGGTAGTTCTACTGCTGCTGGTGGTGCTACTGCTGCTGGTAGTTTTACTGCTGCTGGTAGTTCTACTGCTGCTGGTGGTGCTACTGCTGCTGGTAGTTCTTCTGCGGCTGGTAGTTCTACTGCTGCTGGTAGTTCTACTGCTGCTGGTGGTGCTACTGCTGCTGGTAGTTCTACTGCTGCTGGTAATTCTACTGCTGCTGGTGGTGCTACTGCAGCTGGTAGTTCTACTGCTGCTGGTCGTGCTACTGCAGCTGGTGGTTCTACTGCTGCTGGTAGTTCTGCTGCTGGTGGTGCTACTGCTGCTGGTGGTGCTACTGCTGCTGGTAGTGCTACTGCTGCTGGTAGTTCTACTGCTGCTGGTGGTGCTACTGCTGCTGGTAGTTCTACTGCTGCTGGTAGTTCTACTGCTGCTGGTGGTGCTACTGCAGCTGGTGGTTCTACTGCTGCTGGTAGTTCTACTGCTGCTGGTAGTTCTACTGCTGCTGGTGGTGCTACTGCTGCTGGTGGTGCTACTGCTGCTGGTAGTTCTACTGCTGCTGATTGTGCTACTGCAGCTGGTAGTGCTACTGCTGCTGGTAGTTCTACTGCTGCTGGCAGTTCTACTGCTGCTGGTGGTGCTACTGCTGCTGGTAGTTCTACTGCTGCTGGTGGTGCTACTGCTGCTGGTAGTTCTACTGCTGCTGGTAGTTCTACTGCTGCTGGTAGTTCTACTGCTGCTGGTAGTTCTACTGCTGCTGGTGGTGCTACTGCTGCTGGTAGTTCTACTGCTGCTGGTAGTTCTACTGCTGCTGGTAGGTCTACTGCTGCTGGCAGTTCTACTGCTGCTGGTGGTGCTACTGCTGCTGGTAGTTCTACTGCTGCTGGTGGTTCTACTGCTGCTGGTAGTTCTACTGCTGCTGGTAGTTCTACTGCTGCTGGTGGTGCCACTGCTGCTGGTAGTGCTACTGCTGCTGGTGGTGCTACTGCTGCTGGTGGTGCTACTGCTGCTGGTAGGTCTACTGCTGCTGGTAGTTCTACTGCTGCTGGTGGTTCTACTGCTGCTGGTAGTTCTACTGCTGCTGGTGGTGCCACTGCTGCTGGTAGTGCTACTGCTGCTGGTCGTGCTACTGCTGCTGGTAGGTCTACTGCTGCTGGTAGTTCTACTGCTGCTGGTGGTGCTACTGCTGCTGGTAGTTCTACTGCTGCTGGTGGTGCTACTGCTGCTGGTAGTTCTACTGCTGCTGGGGGTGCTACTGCTGCTGGTAGGTCTACTACTGCTGGTGGTGCTACTGCTGCTGGTAGTTCTACTGCTGCTGGTGGTGCTACTGCTGCTGGTAGTTCTTCTGCTGGTGGTGCTACTGCTGCTGGTGAGGCTACTTCTGCTGGTAGGTCTACTGCTGCTGGTGGTGCTACTGCTGCTGGTAGTTCTACTGCTGCTGGTAGTGCTACTGCTGCTGGTGGTGCTACTGCTGCTGGTGGTGCTACTGCTGCTGGTAGGTCTACTGCTGCTGGTAGTACTACTGCTGCTGGTAGTTCTACTACTGCTGGTCGTGCTACTGCTGCTGGTAGGTCTACTGCTGCTGGTAGTACTACTGCTGCTGGTAGTTATACTACTGCTGGTCGTGCTACTGCTGCTGGTAGTTCTACTGCTGCTGGTAGTGCTACTGCTGCTGGCAGTTCTAATGCTGCTGGTGGTGCCACTGCTGCTGGTAGTTCTACTGCTGCTGGTAGTGCTACTGCTGCTGGTGGTGCTACTGCTGCTGGTGGTGCTACTGCTGCTGGTAGTTCTACTGCTGCTGTTAGTTCTACTGCTGCTTGTAGTGCTACTGCTGCGTATAGTTCTACTGCTGCTGGTAGTGCTACTGCTGCTGGTGGTGCTACTGCTGCTGGTAGGTCTACTGCTGCTGGTAGTTCTACTGCTGCTGGTGGTGCTACTGCTGCTGATAGTTCTACTGCTGCTGGTAGGTCTACTGCTGCCGGTAGTTCTACTGCTGCAGGTAGTTCTACTGCTGCTGGTAGTGCTACTGCTGCTGGTGGTGCTACTGCTGCTGGTAGTGCCACTGCTGCTGGTAGTGCCACTGCTGCTGGTGGTGCTACTGCTGCTGGTGGTGCTACTGCTGCTGGTAGTTCTACTACTGCTGGTAGTTCTACTGGTGGAGGTGCTGGTGGTGGTGCTGGTGGAGGTGTTCACTTTAAAATATTTTCCTACCTTGTGATTAAGTCTTTTACTTTCAAGTTGAACACTTAGCTGGAATCAAACCATGGCCGGCGCACAAATCTTCCATCTTCACTTGGCTCCGTACTGTACACAGCACGGCTCTTCACAGTGATGCTGGTTATAATGTTCTCCGAAAGAGAGGATCAAATGGGATCAAAGGCTCTGGTGTGTGTGTGTGTGTGTGTGTGTGTGTGTGTGTGTGTGTGTGTGTGTGTGTGTGTGTGTGTGTGTGTGTGTGTGTGTGTGTGTGTGTGTGTGTGTGTGTGTGTGTGTGTGTGTGTGTGTGTGTGTGTGTGTGTGTCTATTTGCTGGTTAAACACCTACAGCCAATTAAATCAAACTGCATGGCTAACTCATATGGTAAAAATACAGCTCTATCTTAGTACTAGCATTTAGGCATGTAGGCGAAAGGGCCCTTATCACGTTCTTTAACTTCATGGTTATTTTCAGAAGAAGAGAGAAGGAAAGGACAGATAAGAAAAAGAGCCCAAAATAGAGATTAGCTTGTCTTGTCTGCACGTTAAGAGAGTTAGGAGAGAGAGAGAGAGAGAGAGAGAGAGAGAGAGAGAGAGAGAGAGAGAGAGAGAGAGAGAGAGAGAGAGAGAGGGTAAAGAAGAGAGAGAGGGGTAAAGAAGAGAGAGAGAGAGGTAAAGAAGAGAGAGAGAGAAGAGAGAGAGGGGTAAAGAAGAGAGAGAGAGGGGTAAAGAAGAGAGAGAGAGGGGTAAAGAAGAGAGAGAGAGAAGAGAGAGAGGTAAAGAAGAGAGAGAGGGTAAAGAAGAGAGAGAGGGGTAAAGAAGAGAGAGAGAGGGGTAAAGAAGAGAGAGAGAGGGTAAAGAAGAGAGAGAGAGAGAGAGAGGGTAAAGAAGAGAGAGAGAGTAAAGAAGAGAGAGAGAGGGGTAAAGAAGAGAGAGAGAGAAGAGAGAGAGGGGTAAAGAAGAGAGAGAGGGGTAAAGAAGAGAGAGAGAGGGGTAAAGAAGAGAGAGAGAGAGAGAGAGAGAGAGAGAGAGAGAGAGAGAGAGGGGGTAAAGAAGAGAGAGAGAGAGGAGGAGGATTAGGAGGAGGAGGAGGAGGAGGAGGAAGAGGAGATAAAATGTTATACAATTAGAAGGAATGAGTTCACTCTTGGAGCGCCCTACTTCTTTCCAGACCTGATTAGCTAACTGTGCTGGACACACTCACACACAGAGACACACACAGACACACACACACACCGTGCCAGAGAAGACCTCACACTGTGTGAAGTGCCTGAACTCTTATCCTTATCTTAGGGGGTGACATCATGCTCAAAACGTGACATCCTACTCCAAACTCACTATCTTGGGTATTCACAGGGCTGTAAAACACACACCCACACGCATGCACACATGCAGAGACACAAACACACACACTAAATTATCAACATTATAATATCTCCCGCTGCTCATCCCACCAGTGGAGTGTCTAGGGGGTGGCCCAGGGTGACCACGGCTTCTCCTTTAATCTGATTGGCCACCCCAGTGCCCCTCCAGCGATTCTGAGATCTGATAGGTCATCTCTGAATATATTGATCATTTTGACCAAGACAACCAAGTGAGAAAGCATCCGAGCGAGCGAAACAACGCCTCTCTGTCTAATCCAAGACGGTGCCAGTAGACATGGCTGCTCTGATTATAGCCCCTAAACAACTTTGCTGTATTTTGTTTTTCTGTGTGTTATTTCTCACATTTTTAGCCCAGAATGTTTCTTGCGTTATTGCATGCAGACGAAAATAACTTTTGGGATATCAGAGCAGTGGTAACTGCAGTGGCATTTCGATCAGAAATACGACTTTCCTGAATTGGATCCTTTGTACGTACCCGCCTAATTGATTGCGATTGAACTTATCCCAGATGCTGCTCCAAGACGCCGCCCGCGGAGATGACATAACCCGGAGTGGACTTCTAGTCCGACTCAGGAGACATGCACAGCGTCCTCCATATTCCTAGTATATTACTCTCTAATGTTCAGTCCCAGGACGAGCTCAGAGCGAGGATCTCCTTCCAGATAGACATCGGGGACTTTACTGCTATTAGCCCATAGAAACACATTGAATAACAGATTCATACATGGAACAACAGATAGTTCAAAAATGCATCAAAACAAAGTTTGTTTTGAAGTGTCTGTCCTATATCTGAGAGATAAGAAAGAGTAGGAAATTAATTTGAATGTTTTTTTTATTCAACCTGTTTTTTAGGCACTAAACTATCGGCCAGTTTATTAGGTACACCACCCCGTTCTCTAAAATGGTTCGCTGCTACAGACAGTGAGTCACGTGGCTGTGGTTTGCTGTATAAAGCAGGTAGACGGGCATCGAAGCATTAGGTTACTGTTCGATTGAACGTTAGAATGGGCAAAACGAGTGACCTAAGCGACTTTGAGCGTGGTATGATCGTTGGTGCCAGGCACGCTGGATCCAGTATCTCAGAAACGTCCGGCCTCCTGGGCTTTTCACCCACAACAGTATCTAATGTTTACCGAGAACGGTGCGACAAACACAAAACATCCAGTCAGCGGCAGTCCTGTGGGTGAAAACAGCTGGTCGATGAGAGGTCCAAGGAGAACGGTAAGAACTGTGGAAGCTAACAGGCGGGCCACAGACAGACACATAACGGTACAGTACAATAGTGGTGTTCAGAACAGCTTCTCAGAACGCACAACCCGTCGGTCCTGGTCACGGATGGGCTACTGCAGCAGACGGCCACACCGGGTTCCACTCCTATCAGCTAAAAACAACAAGAAGAAGCGGCTACAGTGGGAACCCTATCACCAACGCTGGACAATTGAGGACTGGAAAAACATTGCCTGGTCCAACGTATCCTGGTTCCTGTTGCGTCATGCTGTTGGCAGAGTCAGGATTTGACTTAAGCAGCATGAGTCCATGGCCGCATCCTGCCTGGTGTCAACGGTACAGGTTGGTGGCAGTGGCGTAATGGTGTGGAAGGTTTTACAAATTAAACAACGTTTTCATGCCCTGAAGAATTTAGGCTGTTCTGATGACAAAGGGAGGGTCTGACCCGGTGTATCTAATAAACTGGCCACTGAGTGTATACTTCCATAATAAATTCAATAAAAAGAACTGGCACTATACCTTTCTACCATCAGACGAGTTGTGTGAGGCTTGTGGGCGTCACAGAGCAAAACAACCGACGTGTACGTGTCCGTGAGAGTCTCAGTAGTTTTCTAGGCCAAACTTCTCGGATGCTACAGACATTTTCGTGAGAAGACCGATTTTTGTTTTGTGACGTCTCCTGGTCTGACAAACATCGTTGTAGCATAGGAGGATGTTGGGGGATTGAGACGCAGCCCATAAAAAAAAAGAAAACGGATAGATATCTCTAACTTAAACAGACAGATTTTTATGGGGATGTTTTTAGTATGCTAATTAGATTTCCAGAGAGCAAAGCTCTCTATGAAAGGCATCCAAGTTTTAAATTGTATTGCGGCTGTGTGGGTGGGTGGGAGGGTGGTGGGTGGTCAACAAATTTAGTATGCTTTCCAAACGGCACCCTATTCCCTTTATAGTGTCTTTGTTTTGACTAGATCCCTATGGGACCTGTAGTGCACTATACAGGTAAGAGGGTTCCATTTGGGACTCAGACTTATAGTTTACAAGCCTCCTTTCCATCAAGGACACGGTTTCATTTGTTGCTCTTCTCTTCCGTCCAATTCCATATCAATCTCATTTAATCAAATCTCATTCCTGTTCCGTAGCAGGCCCATAAATATACGTTGAGAGGAAAGGAGAGAGAAAAACATTTTAACAAACAGGCCGATCAATAGAACAGTCGAAACTGGAAAGTCAAACTCGTCCTCGTCAAACAGTTTATTTTTCTTCCTGATGAGACAAACGATTTCTGAAAAGCTGCAGAGTAAATAGTGGACGTGTGAACATAAATCGTTTACGTCATGTTACTTAACGACGGATGAGTTATTTTACTACTTTGATCTAAATAGTGAACAGAGCTGTGCGTTCTGTGCTCTCAGCTGTGAGATGTCTTCCTTTGTTTTTTCAGGGAAAACTTCTAAATCAATCTGACTGACAAGATAGACCTGTTAGTACAGAGTCATTTCCATTTATGACTTACCCGTGGGTGGGGGGCAAAAGTAGCCAATTGTCATGCTTCAGTGAAAGTCACCCGGTAAAAATACTACTTGAGTAAAAGTCTAAAAGTATTTGGTTTTAAATATACTTAAGTATCAAAATTATATGTAATTGCTAAAATATACTTAAAAATCCGAAGTATAAATCATTTCTAATTCCTTATATTAAGCAAACTAGACGGCACCATTTTCTTGTTTTTTGTTTTGTTTACGGACAACCAGGGGCCACACTCAAACACCAGACATAATTTACAAACAAAGCATTTGTGTTTAGTGAGTCCTCCAGGTCAGAGGCAGTAGGGATGACCAGGGATGTTCTCTGTTTAGTGAGTCCTCCAGATCAGAGGCAGTAGGGATGACCAGGGATGTTCTCTGTGTAGTGAGTCCTCCAGATCAGAGGCAGTAGGGATGACCAGTGATGTTCACTTGATAAGTGTGTGAATTGGACCATTTTCCTGTCCTGCTAAGCAAGTACTTTTGGGTGTCAGGGAAAATGTATGGAGTAAAAAGTGTATTATCTGATTTAGGAATGTAGTGAAGTAAAAGTAAAAGTTGTAAAAAATATGAATAGTAAATTAAATTACAGACACCCCCCAAAAAACAACTTAAGTAGTACTTTAAAGTATTTTTTACTTAAGTACTTTACATCACTGTGAGTTACTTAGTTTCGTAGTGGTTTTAAAGTGACGACACGGTCAACTCTTAGGGTCAAGCTAGGAGTCTGATAATGTTGTTATTTAGCCACTGGTCAAAAGTATTACACAATATAGTGAACAGGGTGCCATTTTGGACTTAACCAAAACTCCAGGAAGTAAACAAAGAAGCTGATTGCGTTGCTATAACATCATCTTGGCTTCATCCTCCTCACATTTTGCCCAGAGATATTTAATGATGTTATACATTAAACACATACAGCCAATAGAGGCTCTCGGTGATGTTAAATGATAATTGTTCCTGATAGGTAGAAACACTCTGGATTGCGTCCTAAATGGTATCCTATTCCGGCCTATACAGTGCACTACTTTTTAACAGGGTCTATAACGCTCTTCTCATAAGTAGTGGCCTTTACAGGGTGACATTTGGGATCAAATGATCTTTCCTGCAAAATCATACTTTCGTTGAAATCTCAGAGAATCTCCTGTCAAAACATTACACTTTGGGTCTGACGTCGGAGGAAGAGTTTGACATTTTGAAGGGACGTTTGTCGAACATGACTGGGACTAACTTTAAACATCAGCTATCTGAGCAGCTAACCGATCGCTGCAGCTGTACATAGCCCATCTAGCCCTTCTGTAAATAGCCCACCCAATCTACCTACTTCATCCCCATATTGTTTTTGCTTACTTTTCTGCTCTTTTGCACACCAGTATTTCTACTTGCACATCATCATCTGCTCATCTATCACTCCAGTGTTAATTTGCTAAATTGTAATTACGTCGCCACTATGGCCTATTTATTGCCTTACCTCCTCACGCCATTTGCACATACTGTATATAGACTTTTTTTGTTCTCTCTATTGTGTTATTGAGTGTACGCTTGTTTATTCCATGTGTAACTCTGTGTTGTTGTTTGTGTCGCACTGCTTTGCTTTATCTTGGCCAGGTCGCAGTTGTAAATGAGAACTTGTTCTCAACTTCTACCTGGTTAAATAAAGGTGAAATAAAAAAAAATAGATACACTATGGTATAGATACACTATACACTATGGTATAGATACACTATGGTATAGATACACTATACACTATGGTATAGATACACTATGGTTTAGATACACTATACACTATGGTATATATACACTATACACTATGGTATATATATACTATACACTATGGTATAGATACACTATGGTTTAGATACACTATACACTATGGTATAGATACCCTATGGTTTAGATACACTATACACTATGGTATAGATACACTATACACTATGGTTTAGATACACTATGGTATAGATACACTATACACTATGGTATAGATACACTATGGTATAGATACCCTATGGTTTAGATACACTATACACTATGATATAGATACACTATGGTTTAGATACACTATACACTATGGTATATATACACTATGGCATAGATACACTATGGCATAGATACACTATACACTATGGCATAGATACACTATACACTATGGCATAGATACACTATACACTATGGTATAGATACACTATGGCATAGATACACTATACACTATGGTATAGATACACTATGGCATAGATACACTATACACTATGGCATAGATACACTATACACTATGGCATAGATACACTATACACTATGGTATAGATAAACTATGGCATAGATACACTATACACTATGGTATAGATACACTATGGTATAGATACACTATACACTATGGCATAGATACACTATACACTATGGCATAGATACACTATACACTATGGCATAGATACACTATACACTATGGTTTAGATACACTATGGTATAGATATACTATACACTATGGTATAGATACACTATACACTATGGTATAGATACACTATACACTATGGCATAGATACACTATACACTATGGTATAGATACACTATGGCATAGATACACTATACACTATGGTATAGATACACTATGGTATAGATACACTATACACTATGGCATAGATACACTATACACTATGGTATAGATACACTATGGCATAGATACACTATACACTATGGCATAGATACACTATACACTATGGCATAGATACACTATACACTATGGCATAGATACACTATACACTATGGTATAGATACACTATGGTATAGATACACTATACACTATGGCATAGATACACTATGGTACAGATACACTATACACTATGGTATAGATACACTATGGTTTAGATACACTATACACTATGGTATAGATACCCTATGGTATAGATACACTATGGCATAGATACACTATACACTATGGTATAGATACACTATGGTTTAGATACACTATACACTATGGTATAGATACACTATGGTATAGATACACTATGGTTTAGATACACTATACACTATGGTATAGATACACTATACACTATGGTATAGATACACTATGGTTTAGATACACTATACACTATAGTATAGATACCCTATGGTTTAGATACACTATACACTATGGTATAGATACACTATGGTATAGATACACTATACACTATGGTATAGATACCCTATACACTATGGTATAGATACACTACGGAATATATATACTATGGTATAGATATACTATGGTATAGATACACTACACACTATGGTATATATATACTATGGTATAGATACACTATGGTATATATATACTATACACTATGGTATAGATACACTATACACTATGGTTTAGATACACTATACACTATGGTATAGATACACTACGGAATATATATACTATGGTATAGATATACTATGGTATAGATACACTACACACTATGGTATATATATACTATGGTATAGATACACTATGGTATATATATACTATACACTATGGTATATATATACTATGGTATAGACACACTATGGTATATATACACTATGGTATAGACACGCTATGGTATAGACACACTATGGTATAGACACACTATGGTATATATACACTATGGTATAGACACGCTGTTGCGCCTTCTTATATATACTATGGTATAGATACACTATGGTATATATACACTATGGTATAGACACGCTGTTGCGCCTTCTTATATATACTATGGTATAGATACACTATGGTATATATATACTATACACTATGGTATGTATATACTATGGTATAGATACACTATACACTATGGTATAGATACACTATGGTTTAGATACACTATACACTATGGTATAGATACACTATGGTTTAGATACACTATACACTATGGTATAGATACACTATGGTTTAGATACACTATACACTATGATATAGATACACTATGGCATAGATACACTACACACTATGGCGTAGATACACTATACACTATGGTTTAGATACACTATACACTATGGTATAGATACACTATGGTACAGATACACTATACACCATGGTATAGATACACTATGGCATAGATACACTATACACTATGGTTTAGATACACTATACACTATGGTATAGATACACTATGGTACAGATACACTATACACCATGGTATAGATCCACTATGGTTTAGATACACTATACACTATGGTATAGATACACTATGGTATAGATCCACTATGGTTTAGATACACTATACACTATGGTATAGATACACTATGGTATAGATACACTATGGTTTAGATACACTATACACTATGGTATAGATACATTATGGCATAGATACACTATACACTATGGTATAGATACACTATGGCATATATACACTATACACTATGGTATAGATACACTAGGGTATAGATACACTATGGCATAGATACACTATACACTATGGTATAGATACACTATACACTATGGCATAGATACACTATACACTATGGCATAGATACACTATACACTATGGTTTAGATACACTATGGTATAGATATACTATACACTATGGTATAGATACACTATACACTATGGTATAGATACACTATACACTATGGCATAGATACACTATACACTATGGTATAGATACACTATGGCATAGATACACTATACACTATGGTATAGATACACTATGGTATAGATACACTATACACTATGGCATAGATACACTATACACTATGGTATAGATACACTATGGCATAGATACACTATACACTATGGCATAGATACACTATACACTATGGCATAGATACACTATACACTATGGCATAGATACACTATACACTATGGTATAGATACACTATGGTATAGATACACTATACACTATGGCATAGATACACTATGGTACAGATACACTATACACTATGGTATAGATACACTATGGTTTAGATACACTATACACTATGGTATAGATACCTATGGTATAGATACACTATAGCATAGATACACTATACACTATGGTATAGATACACTATGGTTTAGATACACTATACACTATGGTATAGATACACTATGGTATAGATACACTATGGTTTAGATACACTATACACTATGGTATAGATACACTATACACTATGGTATAGATACACTATGGTTTAGATACACTATACACTATAGTATAGATACCCTATGGTTTAGATACACTATACACTATGGTATAGATACACTATGGTATAGATACACTATACACTATGGTATAGATACCTATACACTATGGTATAGATACACTACAGGAATATATATACTATGGTATAGATATACTATGGTATAGATACACTACACACTATGGTATATATATACTATGGTATAGATACACTATGGTATATATATACTATACACTATGGTATAGATACACTATACACTATGGTTTAGATACACTATACACTATGGTATAGATACACTACGGAATATATATACTATGGTATAGATATACTATGGTATAGATACACTACACACTATGGTATATATATACTATGGTATAGATACACTATGGTATATATATACTATACACTATGGTATATATATACTATGGTATAGACACACTATGGTATATATACACTATGGTATAGACACGCTATGGTATAGACACACTATGGTATAGACACACTATGGTATATATACACTATGGTATAGACACGCTGTTGCGCCTTCTTATATATACTATGGTATAGATACACTATGGTATATATATACTATACACTATGGTATGTATATACTATGGTATAGATACACTATACACTATGGTATAGATACACTATGGTTTAGATACACTATACACTATGGTATAGATACACTATGGTTTAGATACACTATACACTATGGTATAGATACACTATGGTTTAGATACACTATACACTATGATATAGATACACTATGGCATAGATACACTACACACTATGGCGTAGATACACTATACACTATGGTTTAGATACACTATACACTATGGTATAGATACACTATGGTACAGATACACTATACACCATGGTATAGATACACTATACACTATGGCATAGATACACTATACACTATGGTTTAGATACACTATACACTATGGTATAGATACACTATACACTATGGTACAGATACACTATACACTATGGTATAGATCCACTATGGTTTAGATACACTATACACTATGGTATAGATACACTATGGTATAGATCCACTATGGTTTAGATACACTATACACTATGGTATAGATACACTATGGTATAGATACACTATGGTTTAGATACACTATACACTATGGTATAGATACATTATGGCATAGATACACTATACACTATGGTATAGATACACTATGGCATATATACACTATACACTATGGTATAGATACACTAGGGTATAGATACACTATGGCATAGATACACTATACACTATGGTATAGATACACTATGGTTTAGATACACTGTACACTATGGTATAGATACACTATGGTATAGATACACTATACACTATGGTATAGATACAATATGGTGTAGATACACTATGGCATAGATACACTATACACTATGGTTTAGATACACTATGGTATAAATATACTATGGTATAGATACCCTATGGTTTAGATACACTATACACTATGGTATAGATACACTATGGTATAAATATACTATGGTATAGATACCCTATGGTTTAGATACACTATACACTATGGTATAGATACACTATGGTTTAGATACACTACACACTATGGTATAGATACACTATACACTATGGCATAGATACACTATACACTATGGTATAGATACACTATGGTTTAGATACACTATACACTATGGTTTAGATACACTATGGTATAAATATACTATGGTATAGATACCCTATGGTTTAGATACACTATACACTATGGTATAGATACACTATGGTTTAGATACACTACACACTATGGTATAGATACACTATGGTTTAGATACACTATACACTATGGTATAGATACACTATACACTATGGTATAGATACCCTATGGTTTAGATACACTATGGTATAGATACACTATACACTATGGTATAGATACCCTATGGTTTAGATACACTATACACTATGGTATAGATACACTATGGTATAGATACACTACACACTATGGTATAGATACACTATGGTTTAGATACACTATACACTATAGTATAGATACCCTATGGTTTAGATACACTATACACTATGGTATAAATATACTATGGTATAGATACACTATGGTATAGATACACTATGGTTTAGATACACTATACACTATGGTATAGATACACTATGGTTTAGATACACTACACACTATGGTATAGATACACTATGGTGTAGATACACTATACACTATAGTATAGATACCCTATGGTTTAGATACACTATACACTATGGTATAGATACACTATGGTATAGATACACTATGGTATAGATATACTATACACTATGGTATAGATACACTATGGTATAGATACACTATACACTATGGTATAGATACCCTATGGTTTAGATACACTATACACTATGGTATAGATACACTACGGAATATATATACTATGGTATAGATATACTATGGTATAGATACACTACACACTATGGTATATATATACTATGGTATAGATACACTATGGTATATATATACTATACACTATGGTATATATACACTATGGTATTGATACACTATGGTATAGACACACTATGGTATAGACACACTATGGTTTATATACACTATGGTATAGACACGCTATGGTATAGACACACTATGGTATATATACACTATGGTATAGACACGCTGTTGCGCCTTCTTATATATACTATGGTATAGATACACTATGGTATATATATACTATACACTATGGTATATATATACTATGGTATAGATACACTATACACTATGGTATAGATACACTATGGTTTAGATACACTACACACTATGGTATAGATACACTATGGTTTAGATACACTATACACTATGGTATAGATACACTATACACTATGGTATAGATACACTATGGTACAGATACACTATACACTTTGGTATAGATACACTATGGTTTAGATACACTATACACTATGGTATAGATACACTATGGTATAGATACACTATGGTTTAGATACACTATACACTATGGTATAGATACACTATGGTTTAGATACACTATACACTATGGTATAGATACACTATGGCATAGATACACTATACACTATGGTATAGATACACTATAGCATAGATACACTATACACTATGGTATAGATACACTATGGCATAGATACACTATACACTATGGCATAGATACACTATACACTATGGTATAGATACACTATGGTTTAGATACACTATACACTATGGTTTAGATACACTATGGTATAAATATACTATGGTATAGATACACTATGGTATAAATATACTATGGTATAGATACACTATGGTATAGATACACTATGGTTTAGATACACTATACACTATGGTATAGATACACTATGGTTTAGATACACTATGGTATAGATACACTATACACTATGGTATAGATACCCTATGGTTTAGATACACTATACACTATGGTATAGATACCCTATGGTATAGATACACTATACACTATGGTATAGATACCCTATGGTTTAGATACACTATACACTATGGTATAGATATACTATGGTATAGATACACTACACACTATGGTATATATATACTATGGTATAGATACACTATGGTATATATATACTATACACTATGGTATATATATACTATGGTAGTGACACACTATGGTATATATACACTATGGTATTGATACACTATGGTATAGACACACTATGGTATAGACACACTATGGTATATATACACTATGGTATAGACACGCTGTTGCGCCTTCTTCACCACGCTGTCTGTGTGGGTGGACCATTCCAGTTTGTCCGTGATGTGTATGCCGAGGAACTTAAAACTTTACACCTTCTCCACTACTGTCCCATCGATGTGAATAGGGGGGTGCTCCCTCTGCTGTTTCCTGAAGTCCACGATCATCTCCTTTGTTTTGTTGGCGTGCATGGCCACGCAGTCATGGGTGAACAGGGAGTACAGGAGAGGCCTGAGAATGCACCCTTGTGGGGCCCCAGTGTTGAGGATCAGCGGGGTGGAGATGTTGTTTCCTACCCTCACCACCCTCTGCTGTTTCCTGAAGTCCACGATCATCTCCTTTGTTTTGTTGACGTTGAGTGTGAGGTTATTTTCCTGACACCACACTCCGAGGGCCCTCACCTCCTCCCTGTAGGCCGTCTCGTCGTTGTTGGTAATCAAGCCTACCACTGTAGTGTCGCAAACTTGATGATTGAGTTGGAGGCGTGCATGGCCACGCAGTCATGGATGAACAGGGAGTACAGGAGAGGGCTGAGAACGCACCCTTGTGGGGCCCCAGTGTTGAGGTGTAATAGATACACTATGGTATAGATACACTATGGAATATACACACTATGGTACAGACACAGTACGGTATAGATACACTACAGTATAGATACACTACAGTATAGATACACTACAGTTTAGAATGAATAGAATGGAGATGATGTAGATCAGTGCGTTCTTATGAAGCTGTTCCTATCGCCTGCAAGAGAATGTCTCCACCTCTCGCACCATATCTTTGGCTGCATAAAAAACATATTTCCAACGAAGATGTGTTTTCATTTCCAACTGTTAGACACTATTAAGATGGAAAAAATTACACTCTACTGTATATCCCGGTTCCATCCTGGTCCTGCGTGATGTAGTATGTGTGTGTGTGTGTGATGAAGCACCTTGCTCTTAGCCTGTAGAGATGTAGACTAAACATGTCTCAGGGCTCGTTCCGCTGTCAGACCTGACACATCCCATCTGGTCCTCATGTACCTAATGGAGAGGGAGGTTGTGTTTCAGCCTGGCCTCAGAGCCATACGGAACATACTTTACGTATTCATGAGAACCTCCAAGATGTATAGGTTGGATGTATCTACTAATGTCTATTCACTTTAGACAGAAACAAAAAGAGGGAGGTTGGTCGGGGAAGTCGCATCGGGGACAACTGTAGAATTTAACCCTTCCCCTTCCCCTAATCCTTATCTAACCTTAACCCAATTCACCTAACCTGCTACGTAAATTCTCCTAACCTTTGTCGTTAGTTCTCCTAACAGCCACCGTAAATTATCCCCGTAATTCTCCATTGTTGTTATGACGCAACAAGTAACCTGGTCTCAGAGAAAGACGTATAACACAGATGTTGAATCTTCATTTGAACCAGTTTGCTACAGCTGATAAATAATCCTGCAGCAACAGGAAATGTGAGTTATTATGTGGATTATAATTAATGGACATTTTTGTAGGGGGTGATACTATTTTGAAAAGGAAAATCAAGTGGAAATTACAAACTTCGGAAGCCTTTTTAAGCCTCAAATACACTACAAGTTTTACAGTACATTTCCTGTAATGCAGAAAGGGTTCTCCTGCAACAGGGTGATCAAATTAATATCCTACATCTGTACTATACTTCCTCTGCCCCTCCATGTATCTAGTGTGATCCAATTAACATCCTACATCTGTACTATTCCTAATTCCTCTGCCCCTCCACTCCTCCATTCCTCCACCCCTCCACCCCTCCACTCCTTCACCCCTCCACTCCTCCACCCCTCCACTCCTTCACCCCTCCACCCCTCCACTCCTCCACCCCTCCACCCCTCCATTCCTCCACCCCTCCACTCCTCCACCCCTCCACTCCTCCACCCCTCCACCCCTCCACTCCTCCACCCCTCCACCCCCTTCACCCCTCCATTCCTCCACTCCTCCACCCCTCCACCCCTCCACTCCTTCACCCCTCCAACCCTCCACTCCTCCACCCCTCCACCCCTCCACTCCTCCACCCCTCCACCCCTCCACTCCTCCACCCCTCCACCCCTTCACCCCTCCACCCTCCACTCCTCCACCCCTCCACCCCTCCACTCCTCCACCCCTCCACTCCTCCACCCCTTCACCCCTCCACTCCTCCACCCCTCCACCCCTCCACCCCTCCACTCCTCCACCCCTCCACTCCTCCACCCTTTCATTCCTCTCCAGTAGTTAATGTTCCAAAGAATGCATTTCCCAAAATGGCAGCAATTATCCCATATTATCCATGCTTTTCCTGGATAGATAGAAATGGGTCCTCTTTGAAAGTGTGTATTTTTATCTTGTGATTTTCTCTAAAGATATTATAAACCCACAGCCTGCTTCAAACTATGCTGCCTTCTCACATAACTGTGTTCCTCTCTTCTCTCTAAAAAGACTAATGCATTGCACATACGGCTGTTTTTCCTATACATTGTGTACCTCTGTCTCACAGGCCAGTTTCCACATAATTGTCAGGTGTAAATGGCTTTTATTATTACTCAAAAATATACATACACTCATAATAAGACTTATTTTTCACATATTCCAGTCTTCACTAATACTTTTCACATGCCTACCTCACTAAGGTATGGGGAATGGATATCCAGCTGGCTGTGTCATAACAAGGGTTTCCTCCCTTTCTCTCTCTCTCTCTCTCTCTCTCTCTCTCTCTCTCTCTCTCTCTCTCTCTCTCTCTCTCTCTCTCCCTCCCCCCCTCCCTTTCCTCCTCTCTCTCCTTCTGCCTCACCTGTCCCCCCATCAGATGTCAACTAGATTACTAGGCTTTCCACCGCATAGAAAGAAATCATTGAGTTTCAGCTTTTTCTCCAAATATTTCCTCCCTTTCCCAGACCCAGACAGGGGCACACACACAGACCGGCGACCGACCACACTATCTAGCCAACCGTTAAGTGTGTGTGTGTGTGAGGAAGTGTGTGTGTGTGTGTGTGTGTTTTTTTTTTCTTTGAGTAGAAAGAATAAAGTAAGGAAAAGAAGTTAGTGGGTATTTGCGCTCTGTGCCCGTGAATGGTAACCCAGGATCCCTTTTAAATCATTTCACTTGACAGTGAAACCTGGAAGTGGAAAGTTTATAACTGTGAAAAGTCACAGGACTTGGGTGAGTTTTATTTTTTTCCTTTAATTTAATTTGAGTCTTGGGTCTTGATTTACACTGGGAAGTTACTTTGTTTCTCTGTTTGATCAGTTCTTCTGGTTATTTCTTTCTCTGTAGTCTACAAAGCAGGAAAACCTACAGATGTCGTATCATCATATGAACCAGTTTCACACAGCAAGAAAATAATCCTGCAACAACAGGAAATGTGAATTATTATGTGTACTATAATGAATGGAATTGCTTTTTTCGGGGTTGATATATTTTTCTTTAAGGCAAATCAAGTCTGACATTTAAAAAAAGGAAATTTCAAACTTTAGAAGACTTTTTAAAACTCAAGTTCTCCTGCAACAGGGTGATCAAATTGTTTGTCAGCTAATCAGCTGTGACCTTGGTGTTTGTCAGCCAATCAGCTGTGACCTTGGTGTTTGTCAGCCAATCAGCTGTGACCTTGCTGGCCGTCATCTCATTCTCGTCTCTTTAGACTGAAACCAGACACATGGATGCTGCCAGAGAGACAGAGTTTGTTGTCATAGAAACATTACCTGGATTGAATGACACACCTACACCTGTTGAGGGGCGGGGTCTCTCTGTTCAGGTGCAACCTAGGTCTGGTTCCCAAATGGCACCCAATTCTTCTTTATAGTGCACTACATTTGACCGGTGCACTATATAGGGAATAGGGTGCCATATACAAGAGGGCTGAGTGCTTGAACGTAATACAAAACAGACCATCTCATGTTTTTAATCTCTGTTTGAACTCATTCTGTAATTCAATCCCTCTGCAGTCCAAGGTACATGTTCTTATAATGCTCCGTTTGTTGGCAGAACAGGAACCATGTTCTTATAATACTCCGCTTTGTTGGCAGAACAGGAACCATGTTCTTATAATGCTCTGCTTTGTTGGCAGAACAGGAACCATGTTCTTATAATGCTCTGCTTTGTTGGCAGAACAGGAACCATGTTCTTATAATGCTCTGCTTTGTTGGCAGAACAGGAACCATGTTCTTATAATGCTCTGCTTTGTTGGCAGAAAAGGAACCATGTTCTTATAATGCTCCGTTTGTTGGCAGAACAGGAACCATGTTCTTATAATGCTCTGCTTTGTTGGCAGAACAGGAACCATGTTCTTATAATGCTCTGCTTTGTTGGCAGAACAGGAACCATGTTGTTATGATGCTCCGCTTTGTTGGCAGAACAGGAACCATGTTCTTATAATGCTCTGCTTTGTTGGCAGAACAGGAACCATGTTCTTATAATGCTCTGCTTTGTTGGCAGAACAGGAACCATGTTCTTATAATGCTCCGCTTTGTTGGCAGAACAGGAACCATGTTGTTATGATGCCCTGCTTTGTTGGCAGAACAGGAACAACGCGCTGACCAACTGGAAAGTGTCTTCACTGACATTTTCAACCTCTCCCTGTCTGAGTCTGTAATACCAACATGTTTCAAGCAGACCACCATAGTCCCTGTTACCAAGAACTCTAAGGTAACCTGCCTAAATGACTACCGACCAGTAGCACTCACGTCTGTAGCCATGAAATGCTTTGAAAGGCTGGTCATGGCTCACATCAACACCATTATCCCAGAAACCCTAGACCCACTCCAATTTGCATACCACACCAACAGATCCACAGATGATGCAATCTCTATTGCACTCCACACTGCCCTTTCCCACCTGGACAAAAGGAACACCTATGTGAGAATGCTATTCATTGACTACAGCTCAGGGTTCAACACCATAGTGCCCTCAAAACACCTCCCTCTGCAACTGGATCCTAGACCTCCTGACGGGCCGCCCCCAGGTGGTAAGGGTAGGTAACAACACATCTGCAATGCTGATCCTCAACACGGGGCCCCTCAGGGGTGCGTGCTCAGTCCCCTCCTGTATTCCCTGTTCACTCATGACTGCACGGCCAAGCACAACTCCAACACCATCATTAAGTGTGCTGATGACACAACGGTGGTAGACCTGATCATCGACAACGATGAGACAGCCTATAGGGAGGAGGTCAGAGACCTGACCGTGTGGTGCCAGGATAACAACCTCTCCCTCAACGTGAGCAAGACAAAGGAGATGATTGTGAACTACAGGAAAAAGAGGACCGAGCACGCCCCCATTCTCATCGACGGGGCTGTAGTGGAGCAGGTTGAAAGCTTCAAGTTCCTTGGCATCAACATCACCAACAAACTAACATGGTCCAAGCACACCAAGACAGTCGTGAAGAGGGCACGACAAAACCTATTCCCCCTCAGGAGACTGAAAAGATTTGGGATGGGTCATTAGATGCTCAAAAGGTTTTACAGCTGCACCATCAAGAGCATCCTGACGGGTTCCATCACTGCCTGGTATGGCAAATGCTCGGCCTCCGACTGCAAGGCACTACAGAGGGTAGTGCGTATGGCCCAGTACATCACCAGGGCCAAGTTTCCTGCCATCCAGGACCTCTATACCAGCAGTGTCAGAGGAAGGCCCTAAAAATTGTCAAAGACTCCAGCCACCCTAGTCACAGACTGTTCTCTCTGCTACTGCACGGCAAGCGCCAAGTCTAGGTCCAAGAGGCTTCTAAACAGCTTATACCCCCAAACCATAAGACTCCTGAACAGCTAATCAAATGGCTACCCAGACTATTTGCACCCCCACCCCCCACCCCCAAATACGCTGCTGCTACTCTCTGTTAGTATCTATGCATAGCCACTTTAATAACCCTACCTGCATATACAGTGAGGGAAAAAAGTATTTGATCCCCTGCTGATTTTGTACGTTTGCCCACTGACAAAGAAATGATCAGTCTATCATTTTAATGGTAGGTTTATTTGAACAGTGACAGACAGAATAACAACAAAAAAATCCAGAAAAACGCATTGTGAAAAATGTTATAAATTGATTTGCATTTTAATGAGGGAAATAAGTATTTGACCCCTCTGCAAAACATGACTTAGTACTTGGTGGCAAAACCCTTGTTGGCAATCACAGAGGTCAGACGTTTCTTGTAGTTGGCCACCAGGTTTGCACACATCTCAGGAGGGATTTTGTCCCACTCCTATTTGCAGATCTTCTCCAAGTCATTAAGGTTTCGAGGCTAACGTTTGGCAACTCGAACCTTCAGCTCCCTCCACAGATTTTTTATGGGATTAAGGTCTGGAGACTGGCTAAGCCACTCCAGGACCTTAATGTGCTTCTTCTTGAGGCACTCCTTTGTTGCCTTGGCCGTGTGTTTTAGGCCATTGTCATGCTGGAATACCCATCCACGACCCATTTTCAATGCCCTGGCTGAGGGAAGGAGGTTCTCACCCAAGATTTGACGGTACATGGCCCCGTCCATCGTTCCTTTGATGCGGTGAAGTTGTCCTGTCCCCTTAGCAGAAAAACACCCCCAAAGCATAATGTTTCCACCTCCATGTTTGACAGTGGGGATGGTGTTCTTGGGGTCATAGGCAGCATTCCTCCTCCTCCAAACACGGCGAGTTGAGTTGATGCCAAAGAGCTCCATTTTGGTCGCATCTGACCACAACACTTTCACCCAGTTGTCCTCTGAATCATTCAGATGTTCATTGGCAAACTTCAGACGGGCATTTATATATGCTTTCTTGAGCAGTGGGACATTGCGGGCGCTGCAGGATTTCAGTCCTTCGCGGCGTAGCGTGTTACCAATTGTTTTCTTGGTGACTATGGTCCCAGCTGCGTTGAGATCATTGACAAGATCCTCCCGTGTAGTTCTGGGCTGATTCCTCACCGTTCTCATGATCATTGCAACTCCACGAGGTGAGATCTTGCATGGAGCCCCAGGCCGAGGGAGATTGACAGTTCTTTTGTGTTTCTTCCATTTGCGAATAATCACACCAACTGTTGTCACCTTCTCACCAAGCTGCTTGGCGATGGTCTTGTAGCCCATTCCAGCCTTGTGTAGGTCTACAATCTTGTCCCTGACATCCTTGGAGAGCTCTTTGGTTTTGGCTATGGTGGAGAGTTTGGAATCTGATTGATTGATTGCTTCTGTGGACAGGTGTCTTTTATACAGGTAACAAACTGAGATTAAGAGCACTCCCTTTAAGAGTGTGCTCCTAATCTCAGCTCGTTACCTGTATAAAAGACACCTGGGAGCCAGAAATCTTTCTGATTGAGAGGGGATCAAATACTTATTTCCCTCATTAAAATGCAAATAAATGTATAAAATTTTTCACATGTGTTTTTCTCTCACTGTTCAAATAATCCTACCATTAAAATTATAGACTAATCATTTCTTTGTCAGTGGGCAAACGTACAAAATCAGCAGGGGATCAAATACTTTTTTCCCTCACTGTACATAATTACCACAATTACCTCGACACTGGTGCCCCCGCATATTAACACATTGACTCAGTACTGGTACCCCCTGTATATAGCCTCCACATTGACTCAGTACCGGTACCCCCTGTATATAGCCTCCACATTGACTCTGTATCGGTACCCCCTGTATATAGCCTCCACATTGACTCTGTACCGGTACCCCCTGTATATAGCCTCCACATTGACTCAGTACCGGTACCCCCTGTATATAGCCTCCACATTGACTCTGTACCGGTACCCCCTGTATATAGCCTCCTCATTGACTCTGTACCGGTACCCCTGTATATAGCCTCCACATTGACTCTGTACCGGTACCCCCTGTATATAGCCTCCACATTGACTCTGTACAGGTACCCCTTGTATATAGCCTCCACATTGACTCTGTACCGGTACCCCCTGTGTATAGCCGCCACATTGACTCTGTACCGGTACCCACTGTATATAGCCTCCACATTGACTCTGTACCGGTACTCCCTGTAAATAGCCTCCACATTGACTCAGTACCGGTACCCCCTGTATATAGCCTCCACATTGACTCAGTACCGGTACCCCATGTATATAGCCTCCACATTGACTCAGTACCGGTACCCCCTGTATATAGCCTCCACATTGACTCAGTACCGGTACCCCCTGTATATAGCCTCCTCATTGACTCTGTACCGGTACCCCCTGTATATAGCCTCCACATTGACTCAGTACCGGTACCCCCTGTATATAGCCTCCACATTGACTCAGTACCGGTACCCCCTGTATATAGCCTCCACATTGACTCAGTACTGCACGCCCTGTATATAGCCTCCTCATTGACTCTGTACCGGTACCCCCTGTATATAGCCTCCACATTGACTCAGTACCGGTACCCCCTGTATATAGCCTCCACATTGACTCTGTACCGGTACCCCCTGTATATAGCCTCCACATTGACTCTGTACCGGTACCCACTGTATATAGCCTCCACATTGACTCAGTACCGGTACTCCCTGTATATAGCCTCCACATTGACTCAGTACCGGTACCCCCTGTATATAGCCTCCACATTGACTCAGTACCGGTACCCCCTGTATATAGCCTCCACATTGACTCAGTACCGGTACCCCCTGTATATAGCCTCCACATTGACTCTGTACCGGTACCCCCTGTATATAGCCTCCACATTGACTCTGTACCGGTACCCCCTGTATATAGCCTCCACATTGACTCTGTGCAGTACCCGCTGTATATAGCCTCCACATTGACTCAGTACCGGTACCCCCTGTATATAGCCTCCACATTGACTCTGTACCGGTACCCCCTGTATATAGCCTCCACATTGACTCTGTACCGGTACCCCTTGTATATAGCCGCCACATTGACTCTGTACAGGTACCCCCTGTATATAGCCTCCACATTGACTCTGTACCGGTACCCCCTGTATATAGCCTCCACATTGACTCAGTACCAGTACCCCCTGTATATAGCCTCCACATTGACTCTGTACCGGTACCCCCTGTATATAGCCTCCACATTGACTCTGTACCGGTACCCCCTGTATATAGCCGCCACATTGACTCTGTACAGGTACCCCCTGTATATAGCCTCCACATTGACTCTGTACCGGTACCCCCTGTATATAGCCTCCACATTGACTCTGTACCGGTACCCCCTGTATATAGCCTCCACATTGACTCTGTACCGGTACCCCCTGTATATAGCCTCCACATTGACTCTGTACCGGTACCCGCTGTATATAGCCTCCACATTGACTCAGTACCGGTACCCCCTGTATATAGCCTCCACATTGACTCTGTACCGGTACCCCCTGTATATAGCCTCCACATTGACTCTGTACCGGTACCCCTTGTATATAGCCGCCACATTGACTCTGTACAGGTACCCCCTGTATATAGCCTCCACATTGACTCTGTACCGGTACCCCCTGTATATAGCCTCCACATTGACTCAGTACCAGTACCCCCTGTATATAGCCTCCACATTGACTCTGTACAGTACCCCCTGTATATAGCCTCCACATTGACTCTGTACCGGTACCCCCTGTATATAGTCAGCCACATTGACTCTGTACAGGTACCCCCTGTATATAGCCTCCACATTGACTCTGTACCGGTACCCCCTGTATATAGCCTCCACATTGACTCTGTACCGGTACCCCCTGTATATAGCCTCCACACTGACTCTGTACCGGTACCCCCTGTATATAGCCTCCACATTGACTCTGTACCGGTACCCCCTGTATATAGCCGCCACATTGACTCTGTACAGGTACCCCCTGTATATAGCCTCCACATTGACTCGGTACCGGTACCCCCTGTATATAGTCTCCACATTGACTCTGTACAGGTACCCCCTGTATATAGCCTCCACATTGACTCTGTACCAGTACCCCCTGTATATAGTCTCCACATTGACTCTGTACAGGTACCCCCTGTATATAGCCTCCACATTGACTCTGTACAGGTACCCCCTGTATATAGCCTCCACATTGACTCTGTACCGGTACCCCCTGTATATAGCCTCCACATTGACTCTGTACCGGTACCCCCTGTATATAGCCTCCACATTGACTCTGTACCGGTACCCCCTGTATTTAGCCCCGCTACTGTTATTCACTGCTGCTCTTTAATTATTTGTTTTTCTTATCTCTTATTTTTTTTTTTGTATTTTCTTAAAACTGCATTGTTGGTTAGGGGCTCGTAAGTAAGCATTTCACTGTAAGGTCTACACCTGTTGTATTCGGCACATGTGACAAATACAATTTGAATTTGATTTGATTTGATTTATACTTGTATATTGTATCTGTGTACTCAAACAAGAAAGGAACACAAATAAAAAAAAATTATTTCAACATGACTCAATACATGTGAACCAGCATACTGTAAGCACACCAAGAGTAAAAAATGCAACCATACAGTGAATATATTTAGCATGTTAAAAGGAATAAAAATAGGCCTATTTGTACTACTGTACTGTATGTTAGATCGATTTCACGGAATAGATAAAGAAACTGTCAAAATCTAAATCATAAGTCAAGAACAAAATCAGTTGTCTGTTGTTTTGGTCTTGTTTGTTTTGGTCCGGCCACAGATTTTCATCAACATCACAAGCGATATTCTCCTTGGCCAGACAGCGGGGGGGAAATATCTTCTGGCATGACGCATCAACCCCTGACAGGACTCTGCTGGAATGGCACCACAGGCCTCCTCCATGGCCTGGAGAAGGGCCTTACGTTCATGGGGTTTGCGATCATAAACCTTCCACCGCCATGCTGAAAACAACTCCTCAGTGGGGTTGAAAAATGAGGAATACGGTGGGAGATGATAGAGAATTGTAAACCTGGGAGGGTCATGGAACCAGTTGCGGAACTGAGCAGCCCGTTGGAAAATCACGTTGTCCCAAATTTGAACATACATTTGCTGCTCAGGATCACCTGGCCCTCTCTGCTCTGGTTGAAAAAGACTGTCATGTAAGGTGTTCAGGAAATTAAGTATTGGTCAAATGTGGCATGAGGACCCTTTTGTGACTCATAGCTGCGCATATGGTGACATTTCGCTGGCCAGGTACCTCAATGATGGCGCGCTGACCAATGATGTTCCTTCCTCTCCTCCTCGTCATCGCTAAATTTAATCCAGCCTCATCTATGAATATAAGTTCCTGGGGGATGGGACTTGCATCCAACTCCATGATTCTCTGAAATGATAGTAAACACTGTAATTGCTATTTAAAACTATATAAGCAAAAAAAGAAACGTCCCTTTTTCAGGACCTCTTTCAAAGATAATTCGTAAAAATCCAAATATCTTCACAGATCTTCATTGTAAAGCGTTTAAACACTGTTTTTTCCCATAAACAATTAATGCACATGCAAAGTTCCTCACCAACGTCGCCTATGGGCACAAACCCACCGTCGCTGGACCAGACAGGACTGGCAAAAAGTGCTCTTCAATGACGAGTCGCGGTTTTGTCTCACCAGGGGTGATGGTCGGATACTCATTTATCGTCGAAGGAATGAGCGTTACACCGAGGCCTGTACTCTGGAGCGGGATTGATTTGGAGGTGGAGGGTCCGTCATGGTCTGGGGAGGTGTGTCACAGCATCATCGGACTGAGCTTGTTGTCATTGCAGGCAATCTCAACGCTGTGCGTTACAGGGAAGACACCTTCCTCCCTCATCTGGTACCCTTCCTGCAGGCTCATCCTGACATTAACAATGCCACCAGCCATACCGCTCGTTCTGTGCGTGATTTCCTGCAAGACAGGAATGTCAGTGTTCTGCCATGGCCAGCGAAGAGCCCGGATCACAATCCCATTGAGCACGTCTGGGACCTGTTGGATCAGAGGGTGAGGGCTGGTGGCCACACCAGATACTGACTGTTACTTTTGATTTTGACCCCCCTTTTGTTCAGGGACACATTATTCCATTTCTGTTAGTCATATGTCTATGGAACTTGTTGAGTTTATGTCTCAGTTGTTGAATCTTGTTATGTTCATACAAATATTTACACATGTTAAGTTTGCCAGCCTCTCTCATTTTGGAATGTCCGGATGATGGATGCTACGGTGAAGCTGCTCAGATTGGGCAGCACTCTCTTCCCAGCCTTTCTCAAGGTCAAACCATAGTTGATCACATGCTCCACCACAGTCGCCCGAATCTCATCAGAGTACTCTCCTTGTTCTTGGTCTTCCTCCACCTCTACCTCCACCTCCATCTCCACCTCTACCTCTACCTCTACCTCTACCTCCACCTATACCTACGTATACCTCCACCTCCACTTCCACCTCTACCTCAGTGTTGCTTTGCATTTGCACACGATATATTTTAGTTGTGAAGGTTGTGCCAAAGGTAGAGAATTGTGTGTTGTATTTTGCCAAATGTTTGTTATAGAATTACAATCTGAGTGTAAAGAAAAACATGTGTCAGTAGCATTGCAAATTTGGTGTATGGTTCTGCTAAACGAGTTACAGATTTGGTGTATGGTTCTGCTAAACGAGTTGCAAATTTGGTGTATGGTTCTGCTAAACGAGTTGCAAATTTGGTGTATGGTTCTGCTAAACGAGTTGCAAATTTGGTGTATGGTTCTGCTAAACGAGTTACAGATTTGGTGTATGGTTCTGCTAAACGAGTTACAGATTTGGTGTATGGTTCTGCTAAATGAGTTACAGATTTGGTGTATGGTTCTGCTAAACGAGTTACAGATTTGGTGTATGGTTCTGCTAAATGAGTTACAGATTTGGTGTATGGTTGTGCTAAATGAGTAACAGATTTGGGTCATTGTGCCTCATGGGCTAGTTTTAGCGTGTAAAACATTGGGAAGAACTGTAATAATGCTCTCGAGCCTGCATGTCCTAGCCAGTTATCCTACTGGTGGACGATGCACTGGCAATATAACTGCCGGTGGTCAATGTCCTATTTCAAGCCGTCCTATAAAAAACACATCACACAAGGACAGAACCAATCTTCAAAGCCCAAATACGTTGCCACTCGTCATCCAACAAACTGGCAAAGCCCAGCCAAATGTTTATGGAGAGACAGGCAGTCTAACAATGATCTGTCAGAACAGACACCCTATTTAATAATCATTTTAAAGTAGGCCTAAGTATGGGGAATGTGGCAGACATTTTCCACTGACGAAGGCTGTTTCTCCTTATAGCCTGTCTTAACCAGATGGAGTCTTATAGCCTGTCTTAACCAGACTGAGTCTTATAGCCTGTCTTAACCAGACTGAGCCTTATAGCCCGTCTTAACCAGACTCAGTCGTATAGCCTGTCTTAACCAGACTGAGCCTTATAGCCCGTCTTAACCAGACTGAGCCTTATAGCCTGTCTTAACCAGACTGAGTCTTATAGCCTGTCTTAACCAGACTGAGCCTTATAGCCCGTCTTAACCAGACTCAGTCTTATAGCCTGTCTTAACCAGACTGAGTCTTATAGCCTGTCTTAACCAGACTGAGCCTTATAGCCCGTCTTAACCAGACTCAGTCGTATAGCCTGTCTTAACCAGGCTGAGTCGTATAGCCTGTCTTAACCAGACTGAGCCTTATAGCCCGTCTTAACCAGACTCAGTCGTATAGCCTGTCTCAACCAGACTGAGCCTTATAGAGTCTGTATCCTAAATGGCACTATATTACATTTATAGTCCAAAGGACTGTGGTCAAAACGAGTGCACATGGGGAATATGGTGAAGTGAAGCAATGGTGAGCGCTGCGTTGAGTGGTCTTTGGCTCTGTCTTAACACAGAGACTGAGCTGATGTCAGTAAAGGGCCAATTCAGGATTTGGAAAACAAAAGTTATCACCCCGCCACTTGAGAAGAGAAGACATAAGTACAAGTGGTCCTTGGGGCTGGCGTTGTCCTCCGGGACGCTAGTTGGCGGGGTCCTCTGGGACGCTAGTTGGTATGGTCCTTTGGGAGGCTAGTTGGCGTGGTCCTTTGGGAGGCTAGTTGGCGTGGTCCTCTGGGAGGCTAGTTGGCATGGTCCTTTGGGAGGCTAGTTGGCGTGGTCCTTTGGGAGGCTAGTTGGCGTGGTCCTTTGGGAGGCTAGTTGGCGTGGTCCTTTGGGAGGCTAGTTGGCGTGGTCCTCTGGGAGGCTAGTTGGTATGGTCCTTTGGGAGGCTAGTTGGCGTTGTCCTCCGGGACGCTAGTTGGCGTGGTCCTCTGGGAGGCTAGTTGGTATGGTCCTTTGGGAGGCTAGTTGGCGTTGTCCTCTGGGAGGCTAGTTGGCGTAATAATGTTTTGAATTAATTTTGCTCTTACAGTACTGTATTCCAAGTAAATTCTTGTTTTGTGTTGTAGTGGGATAAACAAGACCTCAAACAAAATGGTGAAAATGACTTGAGAGTCCAACGTTTGTTCACAGTTAATTAAGTCTTTGCATTAATTCTGAATTGTTAAATTATGGGATAAACTTTGACAAAGAAAAAACCTGCGATTGAACCCACGAGCCTCTTAACAAGACTTTGGGGCTTACACCATCTCCGTCCACAGCAACCTATCTAGCCGCGAAGCCTCTTAACAAGACTTTGGGGCTTACACCATCTCCGTCCACAGCAACCTATCTAGCCGCGAGCCTCTTAACAAGACTTTGGGGCTTACACCATCTCCGTCCACAGCAACCTATCTAGCCTCGAAACCTCTTAACAAGACTTTGGGGCTTACACCATCTCCGTCCACAGCAACCTATCTAGCCGCGAAACCTCTTAACAAGACTTTGGGGCTTACACCATCTCCGTCCACAGCAACCTATCTAGCCACGAAACCTCTTAACAAGACTTTGGGGCTTACACCATCTCCGTCCACAGCAACCTATCTAGCCAAACCTCTTAACAAGACTTTGGGGCTTACACCATCTCCGTCCACAGCAACCTATCTAGCCTCGAAACCTCTTAACAAGACTTTGGGGCTTACACCATCTCCGTCCACAGCAACCTATCTAGCCGCGAGCCTACTTGATGGTAGTAATAATAATAGCGTTCATCGTTGCCTCTAGTGGCCAGTTTTGAAGGTGAGTCCTGTCCTGGGGACTTGGACAGACATTGGAACTGGTGCGACCTGGCTGGTGGGATAGGAGTTCAAGCTCTGTCAAACATAATATTATAATATCTGTTCTCAATTCCCCAACATGTAATGATATGTGATGTAAATGAAAAGGGCCATGAATACATTTAAAATGCAATTTTCCAAATGTAGCAATTACATTTTTTTGATAACCATTAAAAAATATATATATAATGAAACCATTGAAATGAGATAATTTTCGGAAGGTAAACTGAACCAATTTATTTTCCCTAGAGATTTTAATTGGTTAAGTATGACAATCTGGGAAATACACTATCATCATCACATGCATAAACAAGCACCCTCAATTTAACTGTATCCGTCCAATGGGCTAGAGATAACATCAGACATATTCCTCGCTCCGCATACATCAGTCACACAATCATGGACGCACACACACACACACACACACACACACACACACACACACACACACACACACACACTTTCCACAGAGGGTTCTACATGGAACCAAAAAAGGTTTCTTCCTAGTACCAAAAAGGTTTTCTACCTGGAACAAAAATAGTTATCCTATGGGGACAGCCGCTTTTCATAGAGTTTAGTAATGAACTACTGTAATAGCCTGGCGCTGTACGGACAGACTCCTGGCGTCTGGCAACTACCGTGTGTCTGCATGCGTGAGCGTGCGCAAGCATGTGTATGTGTGTGTCTGCTAGCAATCTAGGCCGGTTGAAAGGTTTCTGTTTAACTACTGTTCCCACAGCTTCAGTAAGGTATGTGAGGTCACCACCATTCAAACTAATCATAAACAACAGATATGGGGAGAGACTGTAGAGAGAGGGTTTAGAGAGAGGGTTTACTCCCGATATGTGTGTGTGTGTTGCTACCAAGCAGATGGCTCAAGGTTGACTTCGAAATTGGACGTCTGTCCATGTCCTAAAGTCATCAGAAATTGCCTTCAAAACCACTCACAAGGGGGAAACAGTGAGCCCTATTATCATCAAGTAGGCTTGGGTTTTGCTACGGCACATTTTTCAGTGGTATATTATAAAAACTTTAAGTAAAGAAATCTCAATAACATTTGTAATGCCCCCTATCTTACATTCAGAACTTTAATTGTAAATTAATTGGGGTTTCACACACATTTTTCACTCTTGAGTCATTTATGCAAATCAAAGTTTTCCATGAAATACCATGAGCACATATAGTTTACTCCCCAATACATTAGATAATGGCTCACCAGTTAGTCATTTAAAATATTCCAATAGCAAAAAATACAAGATACACATTTCAAAACAGTAATTATTTAAGTGCTGAATAGAAAGAATAGTAGATGGTAAATAAAAATGTTTGTACTATTTTTTACTCTAACTTGACATGTACATTTAGGACATAAAGACGTAGCAGCCAATAGGACATAAAGACGTAGCAGCCAATAGGACATAAAGACCTATCAGCCAATGGGACATAAAGACGTAGCAGCCAAAAGGACATAAAAAGACGTAGCAGCCAATAGGACATAAAGGCCTAGCAGCCAATAGGACATAAAGACCTAGCAGCCAATAGGACATAAAGACGTAGCAGCCATTCAAACACCTTTTCCTTCAGATTTTTCTTAAAAATTATGAAAATGTCCAGCCAGGTAGTTTGGAGGGGAAAAGATAAAGGACTGAGTCTTTAAAACCTGGTTTTCAGGAAAGAGAAAGACATTTCTCATAACACTCAAAAATACATTTCTCATATTTCTCAAAAATACATTTCTCATACTATAATTTATAAGCAAGGTTTAACTTCAGCTATTCTATTCGAATTAACTTGTTTCCCGTACCGTGAAAGTAAACTGAGCATGTTACCACCAAAACCAAATGTGCTATGGAAGCGGAAAACGTCTGCAGTTCTCTCTCTCTCTCTCTCTCTCTCTCTCTCTCTCTCTCTCTCTCTCTCTCTCTCTCTCTCTCTCTCTCTCTCTCTCTCTCTCTCTCTCTCTCTCTCTCTCTCACATTTAAGGGCTTTATTAGCTTGGGAAACATATGTTAACATTGCCAAAGCAAGTGGAATAGATAATAAACAAAAGTGAAATAAACAATAAAAAAATAAAAAATAACTTACAAAAGTTCCAAAATAATCAAGTAATTATCTTTTCGTTTTGTCATGATTTGGTTGGGTCTAACTGTGTTGCTGTCCTGGGGCTCTGTGGGTTCCGTTTGTGTTTGTGAACAGAGCCCCAGGACCAGCTTGTTTAGCTTCTCCAGGTTAATGTTATGGAAGGTTTGGGAATCGTTTCCTTTTAGGTGGTTGTAGAATTTAACGTCTCTTTTCTGGATTTTGATAATTAGCTGGTATCGGCCTAATTCTGCTCTACGTGCATTATTTGCTCTGAGGATATTTTTGCAGAATTCTGCATGCAGAGTCTCAATTTGGTGTTAGTCCCATTTTGTGAATTCTTGGTTGGTGAGCGGACCCCAGACCTCACAACTACCCCCGGCCCCCCCTTTCTCTCTCTCATTCCTCTGCTGTGTATGGCATTACAGACACGTCTCCAGATGCTGTGTGGCGAAATATGAGGGTTAGATGGATGGAAGACAATGTGTGAAGTCTTATAGAATCCCCTCAGCCTTATGGAATCCCCTCAGCCTTATAGAATCCCCTCAGACTTATAGAATCGCCTCAGCCTTATAGAATCCCCTCAGCCTTATGGAATCCCCTCAGACTTATACAATGGCCTCAGCCTTATAGAATCGCCTCAGCCTTATAGAATCGCCTCAGCCTTTTAGAATCACCTCAGCCTTATGGATTAGTGTTGATGTGAGACATGACCAGCATTTCAAAGCATTTTATGGCTACAGATGTGAGTGCTACGGGGCGATAGTCATTTAGACAGGTTACCTTGGCGTTCTTGGCCATAGGGACTATGGTGGTCTGCTTGAAACCTGACGAAATTACAGATTTACTTTAGGGTTACCATGGGGCGTTGGTGGTGCTGGCTACTCACTCCACTCTCATCCTCCTCTCTAACTCCAGGGTTACCATGGGGCGTTGGTGGTGCTGGTTACTGGTAACCTTGCTATTGGTTTCCACGATAACAAGCCCATGCCTTGGCCAGAGTGGTGACCGTGGCGACTGGGGCTCGGGCTTCGATGTCTCCATGACGACCCTCGGCACCAACAACAACACGTCCTCCTCCCAGGAGCCGGGAGATTACCCTGTGTGGTCAGAAACAGAGACAAGAGAATCCTGGGTAAAAACACTTCCAACTAAGCCAGTGTTCCACTACAAGCCGGAGCCAGACGAGTGCTCCGTCCACTTCAGGTGTGATTACTACTTAAATCTCAATGTCTGTTGTTTACTATTTGTTTCCTGTTTGTGTTTCTATGTGATTTGTGTACGCTATGTAATGTAATGTGTGAGTTTTGAAAAAAAATAATTTCCTCTTGTAGGATAATACATGTCAATCAATCAATCAATCAATAAATCAGTCAATCAATCGCTTCAGCACCAGTCAGGCCTCCGCCAGACGCCTCAAGGCCCAGAGAGAGGAGCTGGCCTACCTGAAGGCTATACAGAATGGGAACCAGGCGGTGGTGGAGAACCTTGTCCAGTACATAGGAGCAGAGCTGGGGGAGGAGCAGCGCTATGAGGACGTCATCGAGGAAAACATAGTGGGGATCAGGTTGGTGACCGTCCTTTGCATTTGTACATGTCATTACATTTTAGTCAGCGGACGCTATTATCCAGTACAACTTACTGGCAGCGTATTTTCAAATAAGTTGGGTTAAAACAACCACATATCATTGCACAGTTATTGCAAGGAGAAAAAAACTATATAATAGCCATAATCTGCTAAATGAGTACTTTGGAGTGTGGTTCATTTAGATTTCTAACAGATTTAACAAACGAGGACAGAATTATCATTGAACGATAAGGTGAGTGAGAATACTGTGTGCTATGCCATCAGGGAAGAGCAGCAGAGGTGTGACGGTGTATTATGTCATTATGTTGTGTATTATGTCATCAGGGAGGAGCACCAGAACTGTGACGGTGTATTATGTCATTATGTTGTGTATTATGTCATCAGGGAGGAGCACCAGAACTGTGACTGTGGATTATGTCATTATGTTATTATGTCACCAGGTAGGAGCATCAGAACTGTGACGGTGTATTATGTCATTATGTTGTGTATTATGTCATCAGGGAGGAGCATCAGAACTGTGACGGTGTATTATGTCATTATGTTGTGTATTATGTCATCAGGGAGGAGCACCAGAACTGTGACGGTGTATTATGTCATTATGTTGTGTATTATGTCATCAGGGAGGAGCACCAGAACTGTGACGGTGTATTATGTCATTATGTTGTGTATTATGTCATCAGGGAGGAGCACCAGAACTGTGATGGTGTATTATGTCATTATGTTGTGTATTATGCCATTAGGGAGGAGCACCAGAACTGTGATGGTGTATTATGTCATTATGTTGTGTATTATGCCATTAGGGAGGAGCACCAGAACTGTGACGGTGTATTATGTCATTATGTTGTGTATTATGTCATCAGGGAGGAGCACCAGAACTGTGACTGTGTATTATGTCATTATGTTATTATGTCACCAGGGAGGAGCACCAGAACTGTGACGGTGTATTATGTCATTATGTTGTGTATTATGTCACCAGGGAGGAGCACCAGAACTGTGATGGTGTATTATGTCATTATGTTGTGTATTATGCCATTAGGGAGGAGCACCAGAACTGTGACGGTGTATTATGTCATTATGTTGTGTATTATGTCACCAGGGAGGAGCACCAGAACTGTGATGGTGTATTATGTCATTATGTTGTGTATTATGCCATTAGGGAGGAGCACCAGAACTGTGACGGTGTATTATGTCATTATGTTGTGTATTATGTCACCAGGGAGGAGCACCAGAACTGTGACGGTGTATTATGTCATTATGTTGTGTATTATGTCATCAGGGAGGAGCACCAGAACTGTAACGGTGTATTATGTCATTATGTTGTGTATTATGTCATCAGGGAGGAGCACCAGAACTGTAACGGTGTATTATGTCATTATGTTGTGTATTATGTCACCAGGGAGGAGCACCAGAACTGTGATGGTGTATTATGTCATTATGTTGTGTATTATGTCACCAGGGAGGAGCACCAGAACTGTGACGGTGTATTATGTCATTATGTTGTGTATTATGTCATTATGTTATTATGTCACCAGGGAGGAGCACCAGAACTGTAATGGTGTATTATGTCATTATGTTGTGTATTATGTCATTATGTTATTATGTTATTATGTCACCAGGGAGGAGCACCAGAACTGTAATGGTGTATTATGTCATTATGTTATTATGTCACCAGGGAGGAGCACCAGAACTGTAACGGTGTGGTCCAGAAGGTGGTGGAGGATCTGGAGGGACAGATGGAGGGAGATGTACTGGAGGCTCTGGCTGGGATACTGAAGTACGTACATGAATGAAACCAGTTAGTTATGCATCTCAATCTGTCACAGTCTATTATTATAATACATCCATTAATGTAATGTTTGTCTGAGACTTAAACACACAAAAGAGCAAGCATAGGGGCAAGGAAAAACTTGAGGTCTGCAGAAAACCTTGACACAGCCATCCTCCTCCGGTCTGCCACTGAGAGGACCATGCCATAGACTGGACAGACAGCCAGAGAGGAACAGAGACTTTCACATACTGTATTAGTGTGATCTAATCTAACGAGAGACAGGAACTCTCCCCGGCTCACTGATTAGTTTACACAGAGCTCTATTAACAGTCACCTTAGCAACCACTGCTTCCCCGGTCCATTAACGGGCACCTTATTGACTCAGACTCCCTGTTCCTCCCAGACATTCACAACCCTACTGTGTCCTCATCAGAACCAAGATGTGGCCTGGGTCTGAGTGACGTATTTACCTTAACAACCATCATCAAGGCCTCTCTGGTGTTTAATTACTGTACTAAATCCTGTGTCCTCATCAGAACCCATTGTCCTACGTCAAACAGCGTTCATTCATCTGCACTATGCACACCAACTTTTCCCTCTTTACCATGTGTTTTCCAAACTTTCTCTACGTTTCCTCCATCCTCTTCTTCTCTCCCTCCTACTCTTCTTCGGTCCCTACTCCTCTTCTTCTCACCCTCCTACTCTTCTTCGGTCCCTACTCCTCTTCTTCTCACCCTCCTACTCTTCTTCTCTCCCTGCTACTCTTCTTCGGTCCCTACTCCTCTTCTTCTCTCCCTCCTACTCTTCTTCGGTCCCTACTCCTCTTCTTCAGTCCCTACTACTCTTCTTCTCTCCCTCTTGTTGACTGTGTTTGTGTTGTCTCCCTGCATGGCAGAATCAAAGAGGTGTCCCTGCCTAAGTTCTCCTCCATTCATACCTCTTTCCCTCTTTTACCTCCCTCCCTCCCTCCATCCTCCCCTCTCTCCCTGCTAACCATGTTTATCTTGTCTCCTTTCATGACAGAATAAAAGAGGAGTCCCTGCCTAACCTCCTCTTCTCCGACACTGTCTATTAAACTTGTCTCCTTTCATGACAGAATCAAAGAGGAGTCACTGGCATTCGAGGGCCTCTTCCAAGCAGCAGCAGACATCGCCACGAGGCTGGATACCTTGTCTCAGACCCTCCATGCCTCCTTCACCAAACAGCTCAAAGACGCTCTCAAAACTTGAGATCACTAAAGAGACTTACTATCCTCCATCGCTGAGGAGATTGTCTGGTCTCAGATCTGTTTGTGCGTGCTCTCCAGTTCCTATGGTCTTTGCGGTGACTCTTTTGTAGCCCGGTCCCAGATATGTGTGTGCAAGACCAGCACAAACAGCTGTGGGTCCAGGCAACTAAGGCCTAGATTAAATCAGATCAGGTGTAAACCGGCAAAAGCCGACACCCACATAGCTGATGTTTTGGCGGTGTCGGGAGGTGTAACTGCGTAGGAGCTTGTCAAATCGGTGAGCAGCAGCTCATGTGATCATTGTCATGAAGTTCAGAACAAGAAAGTATAGGCTATATAGAAATAGTTACACTGAAACTGAAAATACTTCAATTAAATAATGAAGATTTATATTAGCATAATCGAGGTGTAGATTACATCTCACAGTCCAGCGTTCGAAGTTTATCTTAATACGACTCCGTGCAGCCAATTGCAATGTCCACAATGTCCATCAATCCGGGAGCCGTTAGTGGATTTGACAGCTCTAATGCATTCCCCCTCTGACACCGCCCAAACAACCGCTATGCAGATGTCTGCTAGCGCAGATCTGATAGAATCTAGCCCTAAGGAGAACTCTCTATGGACTTCTAACTCCTACTTTTCTTCTCTCCCTCCTACTCTTCTTCTCTCCCTCCTACAGTTATTCTCTCCCTCCAACATTTATTCTCTCCCTCCTACTCTTCTTCTCTCCCTCCTACAGTTATTCTCTCCCTCCAACATTTCTTCTCTCCCTCCAACATTTCTTCTCTCCCTCCTACTCTTCTTCCCTCCCTCCCTCCTACTCTTCTTCTCTCCCTCCTACTCTTCTTCGCTCCCTCCTACCCTCCTACTATTCTTCCCAACCTCCTACTCTTCTTCCCTCCCTCCCTCACACCTCTCTTCTTCTCTCCCTCCTACTCTTCTTCTCTCCCTCCCTCCTACTCTTCTTCTCTACCTCCTACTCTTCTTCTCTCCCTCCTACCCTCCTACTATTCTTCCCTACCTATTCTTCTTCCCTCCCTCCTACTCTTCTTCTCTCCGTCTTACTCTTCTTCTCTCCCTCCTACTTCCATCATACTTCCCTCCTACTCTTGTTCCCTACTCTTCTCTCCCTCCTACTCTTCTTCTCTCCCTCCTACTTCCCCCATACTTCCCTCCTACTCTTCTTCCCTCCCTCCTACTCTTCTTCCCTCCTGCCTACTCTTCTTCTCTCCCTCCTACTTCCATCATACTTCCCTCCTACTCTTGTTCCCTACTCTTCTCTCCCTCCTACTCTTCTTCTCTCCCTCCTACTTCCCCCATACTTCCCTCCTACTCTTCTTCTCTCCTGCCTACTCTTCTTCCCTCCTCCTACTCTTCTTCTCTCCCTCCTACCCATCTTCTCTCCCTCCTACTCTTCTCTCCTCCCTACTCTTCTTCTCTCCCTCCTACTTCCCTCCTTCTTCCGTCCTACTCTTCTTCTCTCTCTCCAACTCTTCTTCTCTCCCTGCTACTCTTCTCCCGTTCCATCCTTCATGCTACTAATACAACCTTCAACATCTGTGTCTCTCGTCAACCTAAATCTCTCTGGCCTGAACCTAGAGGTCAGTAGTGCTCTACTAAACAGATGCTCTGACAGGAATGTTCTTTCTGCTCAGTGTACTTTAAGTGAACTGTGAGTGGGCTGACAGAGCTATGGAATAATTGGTACAGGATTTATGCAGAGATTATAGACCACAGATTTGTAATGAACAGTCACTGTACTGTACTGTACCGTAGCTGTTTAATACAGTAGCACTCATGCGTGACCAAATGCTATCATAGACAAAACGCCAAGTCAGCACTTTTTCTGTTTACAATTATTCCAAAAAACATTTAGCTGTTCATACTGAGCAGTTCAGCATATAATTATATCATAATACGTAATGTATTTCAAACCAGATTTTCCATCCAGTAAATTGCTATTATTACTGGATTTTATTTTTTATCAAATATGTCAGTAGGAAGATTTGAAACCAAATATGTCAGTTGGAAGTTTTGAAACCAAATATGTCAGTAGGAATTTTTTAAACCAAATATGTCAGTTGGAAATTATGAAACCAAATATGTCAGTTGGAAGAATCGAAACCAAATATGTCAGTTGGAAGTTTTGAAACCAAATTTGTCAGTTGGAGTGGGGTAACTGAGGAAGCATGTTTATGTCATAGTAGTACAGGCAGCTCTGGTTAGCCAGAGTATTATGGTCTGTCTGTATTGGTCTCTCTAGGTTCCAGGGTAGTATGGTCTGTCTGTATTGGTCTCCCTAGGTTCCAGGGTAGTATGGACTGTCTGTAATGGTCTCTCTAGGTTCCAGGGTAGTATGGTCTGTCTGTAATGGTCTCTCTAGGTTCCAGGGTAGTATGGACTGTCTGTAATGGTCTCTCTAGGTTCCAGGGTAGTATGGTCTGTCTGTATTGGTCTCCCTAGGTTCCAGGGTAGTATGGTCTATCTGTAATGGTCTCTCTAGGTACCAGGGTAGTATGGTCTGTCTGTAATGGTCTCTCTAGGTTCCAGGGTAGTATGGTCTGTCTGTATTGGTCTCCCTAGGTTCCAGGGTAGTATGGACTGTCTGTAATGGTCTCTCTAGGTTCCAGGGTAGTATGGTCTGTCTGTAATGGTCTCTCTAGGTTCCAGGGTAGTATGGACTGTCTGTAATGGTCTCTCTAGGTTCCAGGGTAGTATGGTCTGTCTGTATTGGTCTCCCTAGGTTCCAGGGTAGTATGGACTGTCTGTAATGGTCTCTCTAGGTACCGGTCTGTCTGTATTGGTCTCTCTAGGTACCAGGGTAGTATGGTCTGTCTGTAATGGTCTCTCTAGGTACCAGGGTAGTATGGTCTGTCTGTAATGGTCTCTCTAGGTTCCAGGGTAGTATGGTCTGTCTGTATTGGTCTCTCTAGGTACCAAGGTAGTATGGTCTGTCTGTAATGGTCTCTCTAGGTTCCAGGGTAGTATGGTCTGTCTGTAATGGTCTCTCTAGGTACCAGGGTAGTATGGTCTGTCTGTATTGGTCTGTCTAAGTACCAGAGTAGTATGGTCTATATGTAATGGTCTCTCTAGGTACCAGGGTAGTATGGTCTGTCTGTAATGTTCTCTCTAGGTACCAGGGTAGTATGGTCTGTCTGTAATGGTCTCTCTAGGTTCCAGGGTAGTATGGTCTGTCTGTAATGGTCTCTCTAGGTACCAGGGTAGTATGGTCTGTCTGTATTGGTCTGTCTAGGTACCAGGGTAGTATGGTCTGTCTGTAATGGTCTCTCTAGGTACCAGGGTAGTATGGTCTGTCCGTATTGGTCTGTCTAGGTACCAGGGTAGTATGGTCTGTCCGTATTGGTCTGTCTAGGTACCAGGGTAGTATGGTCTGTCTTTATTGGTCTCTCTAGGTAGCAGGGTAGTATGGTCTGTCCGTATTGGTCTGTCTCGGTACCAGGGTAGTATGGTCTGTCTGTATTGGTCTGTCTAGGTACCAGGGTAGTATGGTCTGTCTTTATTGGTCTCTCTAGGTACCAGGGTAGTAATCTCTGTCTAAATTGGCCTGTCTACGTACCAGGGTAGTATGGTCTGTCTGTACTACTTTAGTGCAGGGCCCTATGGCACCCTATTCCCTATATAGTGCACTACTTTTGACCAGGTCCCAAGTATAGAGTGCCATTTGGTATGCAACTACACACAGCTCTGATCTGAAGTATACAAAACCAATTAGGCTTTATATAGATGGGTTCCACTGGGGTAATGTTGTGTAAGGTTACAGGGGGTAATGACATGTATGATTACAGGGGGTAATGTTGTGTATGATTAAAGGGGGTAATGTCGTGTTTGATTACAGGGGTAATGTCGTGTATGATTACAAAGGGTACTGTTGTGTATGGTTACAGGGGGTAATGTTGTGTATGGTTACAGCGGGTAATGTTGTGTATGATTACAGGGAGTAATGTTGTATGGTTACAGGGGGTAATGTTGTATGGTTACAGGGAGTAATGTTGTATGGTTACAGGGGGTAATGTTGTATGGTTACAGGGGGTAATGTTGTATGGTTACAGGGGTAATGTTGTATGGTTACAGGGGTAATGTTGTATGGTTACAGGGGGTAATGTTGTATGGTTACAGGGGGTAATGTTGTATGGTTACAGGGGGTAATGTTGTGTATGATTACAGGGGGTAATGTTGTGTATAGTTACAGGGGGTAATGTTGTGTATGATTACAGGGAGTAATGTTGTATGGTTACAGGGGGTAATGTTGTATGGTTACAGGAGTAATGTTGTATGGTTACAGGGGGTAATGTTGTATGGTTACAGGGGGTAATGTTGTATGGTTACAGGGGGTAATGTTGTATGGTTACAGGGGGTAATGTTGTATGGTTACAGGGGGTAATGTTGTATGGTTACAGGGAGTAATGTTGTATGGTTACAGGGGGTAATGTTGTATGGTTACAGGGGGTAATGTTGTATGGTTACAGGGGGTAATGTTGTATGGTTACAGGGGGTAATGTTGTATGGTTACAGGGGGTAATGTTGTGTATGATTACAGGGGGTAATGTTGTGTATGATTACAGGGGGTAATGTTGTGTATGGTTTCAGGGGGTAATGTTGTAAAGGAAACATAGTACTACCATGAGATGGTGGGGAGGCCATGGTGGTTATTGCGTGAGTTACTTTGACCCCCGTCCCTTCAAGAGGTCAAACAATGACATGAGATAATTTATTTCCTAGTCCGACTCGGTGGGAGTTCCAACTTTAGTCTATATCAGTTTCTGTTCTGTCCCTAAGTTCTCTTTCTGTTGTAGAAAGATGTATGTACTTTTTGTTGCAGTCTTTTATGGGAGATGCCGTCTTTTTTTGGACCGTATGTTTTTAATTTTGTAATTATGAAATGATAAAGACAAAACATGTTATGTCAAAATGTAGTATAATTATTAAAAAAATTACTAAATGTAATCGGAAATGTAATCTACGTAATCCACAAAAAAAAAGTAATTATTTATCACGAAAGGGCCATAGATAATAACTAGTGATGCCGAATATTCACAGAAAGGTTAAAATCTCACCTTTCTGGTAAAAAAAAAAAAGTTTAAAATTGCTGAGGTGGAGTCCCTTTTGAGGACAGAAGCTCAAGTAGACAGTACAACTATGATACATATTTTATCTTACGTAATTCCTTTTCAACAAAACTGTATGAATAAGGCTTGAAATGACTTATATGCTTTCTAAATATATTATAATCCAATTAGGAAACAACTAATTAAAAGATAGTACACCTTCTTTATAACTGTAAAATACATCTTTGTACGTTTAGTGTTATAAGAGAAAACGTGCATATTTTCTAAAGGTCTCTCTTGATCAAAACGTCTGCCTCCGTCACCGTGAACGTCTCACAGAGCTCTAGCTTGGCTTCCTAAACTCGTTCCTGAACTCACCTTTCATCTCATATTCATATGACAAATCTGTGAGAAACAAAGTGTTTTTTTTTTTGTTTTGTTTTTTTAAATCTATGAATTATTTCAGACGAATGGCTATAAATCAATCTCTGATGAAACCACTCTCTCCTGCTGTGCTACGGCGTCAGGATTCAAGGGTTTAGCCAGGAGTTGATGGAAAGTCTTTTTTTTTTATTACCAATGTAGAAAAGTCTGTATACATACAATAAGTACATAAATAGACAATGAAAACATATGCTGGGGGTACAACAAATTACAGATTATACAAAGAAAGATCTTAAAGATCTTCTTTTAACAGCTTTCTTGCTTAGCAGAATGTAGAATGGTCTTAATGTGCTGCTCGAATTCCTTCTAGAAAACACGGAAGAATGTTTTTTTGATTAGTGAATTTACATTTATGAATATGACATTTTGCCAATTAGCACAATTAGATTGATGAGGTAAAAAAAATATATATATATATATCTTTAATGTAATTAAGGAAACCGAGCAGCACATTCTCCCATAACAAACAAAAGTCATCAAGAATATTAACAATTGTAAAACTGTGAATATCTTTCCATAGTTGTTTTACATTGTAGACAATGCCAAAATAAATGTGACACTGTTTCTGGATGCTCAACACAAAAAGTACAATCAATGTTCATGTCTTTTTTTTTTGTTGAGTTTCTTCAGGTAACGATTCGCAGGTGTAATACTTGTGTATCGTTCTGAAAGAGACCTCTTCGACCTCGTTAACAAGCAAGTACTTGTGTGGTAATAACCAGACTTTTTTTTCCAACAGATATTAGTGACCAATGTATTCCAGTAACTTGTGACCTAAGGAATGGACACAATATCCCTTTGAAATAAAACACGTATAGATCTGTTGTTCCGAGGGAGCAAGGAGAAACATATTTTCCCTACTGGAGAGTCAACTGGATTAATAAGCGAGGGTAGGTCAAAGAAGGTGAGGCCTGGCTACACCTCTAAATAACATGAGAGTTCCAGACGGAATAGCATCAAAGACTATGGCCAACTCTCTAGGTGTAACAGGGATATTGTAACGAGATAAAAAAAAAAGAAATCCTCATAATTGAGTAACAATCCTTCTAGTTGATGGACAGTCGAAAGAGTGAATGAAAGGACATCCCAGCGTCATGTAGTTTCAGATTTCACATCCTATGTCACACAGGCGCAGAAAATGCACTACTGTGTCCGTGGAAACAAGGACTGTCGTTCACAGCAAGCCATTTCCATCTACGGTGTCTACAGATCGATTTATAAGAGAAAATGTTGGTTGTAACCGGTACCAGAACAACACAGGTGCCCCTAATAAACAGGGGACTTTACATCAGTATAGGCCATATGTTTATGTTACAGTTGTTCTATTTAATCGAGATGAAAATAAAGTTGCATCTAAAATACGTTTTTGTGTGTGTGTGTGTGTGTGTGTGTTCAAATGTTTTTCTCAATCCATTCATTCACCTGCGCTGCCCTCTAGCGGTCTCTAGCGGTCTCATAATAAGCACTTCTCCAGGCGGTGTCCAACTCTTTTCCTATCAGTGGTCCGTCCATCCACTATCCAGTCATTGTGAAGTTAGTCTTTGGTCCTGGAGCCTCTGGAATATAGCATCAAACCTGCATTGCTCAGCATTACACATTCAAGTAGCACTGCACGAAATAAGTACAAAAAAAAAACAATTGTTTGTATATTCACACCGAAAAAGCTCATGAACTTTTATTTAAATGAAAGTTATGCCTAGTCTGCAATGACATTTTAGTTGCCTCCTGTTTTATTTTTTTACTCGTTCTTTGAAAGTACACACCTGTTTAACGTTGACATGCCATGTCGAGGCTTTATGGAGTCAATCTCGTCCCTCCTGTGTCTCTTACCACATGGGTAGCAGGGGAGAGAGAGTCAGGGAAGGAGGGAGAGTAGACACGGTCAGCCAATGCCACCGTGCCTCACATTTCTGAATCCAGAAGGGGGGGTGCTCAAAATGGAAAATGACAATAGAATTGCACTTCTGGATACGTGAATCCGTCATGTAGACGTGAGAATGGAGTCCAAACTATTTGTATCTGCTTGGAAATGTGTTTTAATAGTTGTTCCCCTGAGTAATTGTCTGGGTCCGAAAACGTCTAATTACAGGTCAAAAAGTCCAAACTTCGGATACTGTTGTTAAAACATCTCGAGATGTGGTAACTTCATAAAACAACATATAGGTGCCAATTTATTGACGGAGCGTTTGGGTGATTTGTATTTCAGCGGCACAGGATGGGGGCAGCGCTCCGTGTTTTTACGCCCAACGCATTTGGATACATTCAGCTGCTACACGGAAACGTTGGTGAGGACAGAGACGGAGAGAGTTGTGGAAACGACGGAGTTAAAAGGTATTCAACCAGTTGACTGAATTGTCCCTCTCTAAAGAGCACGGCACTAGAAGTGGCGTTAACGTCACTCCCTCCCGCCTATCCAGCGCCGTTGTATGTGAAGTGAGGCACCGCGTCCACTTTGTCCCGATACGCGAAGATGACACGGGAGACGACTTCTCCCCACGTCGTCATTGTTTCAAGATAACCTTTCCGGAGAGGATGTCAATCATATAACAACGGCAATGGTTTTGACTGAAGAGAGAGTTAGATAGACACTAGATGCTTTCCAGGGAAGTAGAAAGCTAGAGCATCCCCGGGGTGAAATATGGAGCGTGGGTTCTTCTACCACCTGTTCTCAGCCAGGACCACTGCGCTCTGTTCTTTCTTCTTATGTGAGTCAAGTAAGTTCGTTGTATTATTTATTTGGGCTTAAGACGTATCTCCTGACATTCATTTGCTGTTTTTTTGTTGTTGTTGTTTTACCAAGGTGTGTGTGAATGCCATTGCCATGCCATTTAAACCTACCATATCAGTTCCTTCATTTGACAATTTGCCTACGTCGATTTCACCAAATGATCTACCATGATAAGACATGATCTACCATGATAAGACATGATCTACCATGATAAGAAATGACCTACCATGATAAGAAATGACCTACCATGATAAGACATTACCTACCATGATAAGAAATGATCTACCATGATAAGAAATTATCTACCATGATAATACATTACCTACCATGATAAGAAATTATCTACCATGGTAAGAAATTACCTACCATGCTAAGAAATGACCTACCATGATCTCTCGTTCTGTGGTTCCATCATTCCAAAACGAATTGGAATTTTCTCGCCTTTTCAATCATTTCCTCGTACTTAAATGGACTGCGACAGCAGGTGCGCTGTTTTTTTAATCTAACCCGACGTGTCCATCGCCTTCTCTTTGCTTTCTAAATTAACCTGAGCACTGTACGCCACTCTTGATTTCTCATTAAATAGCTTATTTATCATTAAAGCTCCAGGCTATACAACAGTTGAATACCTCCACCTAACTCTAAATGTGGCAGCCGCAGACACATTGACGAGAGTTGTGCAGTTGACTACTGTGGGTTTATGCACTTCGACCTGGAATGGAGAGGATTTTCAGACAATTTCTCCCAAGAGCACGTTTGGCCCGAGAAGTTGCTGACTCGTTCAGAGGGAGCCACTCTAGGGTACTCTCTGAAACAACACACACAACACTATAATGTGATGCCCAAAGGAGCTACACACCATGCCGAAACAATTTGATCAGTGTCCAAGATCCCAAAGATCCAAGCGCTAGGCATGGAACGGAGGTGTCATCTCTTCTTTTCTCACTCCGTTGACCGGCGGGGCTTTGATCTGCGGTGCTCGATGGCTTTTTTTTCTGTCAAAACCCCGAGCATCTGGTCTCCGATAGTCTCTGCCGCGTGCTGGTCATACTCCAGACGGAAGGACAGATGCGCAGTCACAGCGGAGCTTCAAGTACGCGTATAATTGAAGTATGATGTGATGCAAAGAAGATGCCTTGCCAGAATTTGAACACGTGCATTATAGTAGACTGTGGTAGACCAAATATATTTTTTTGCCATGCATCCTGTCTACAAGTTACAGAAATAGTGTCATAGCAGTTTGTACACGTTCCTGAGCTCCAACCTACCTCAGCTAGGTAATTTGTTCATAACGTCATGAATCACTTTAATAGACTTTAATAGTATTACATTCAGCCCACAGGTAGGCTATTAGAGCTTTGAATTGCCACAGCCTCCCTTCAATGCCATTTAGTCCTTTCCCATCTAAACTCTCCTGGTGCTTTTCTTCCTCCACAGACCTGGCTGGCTGACTGAATGACTGGCTGGTTGGCTGATTTGACTGACTGACTGACTGGCAGGCTGGCTGTTTTGCTGACTGACTGTCTCTCTGGTTGACTGACTGGCTGGCCGACTGGCTGGACCTGATTTGCTGTCTCGCAGGGTGGTTGGCCCTGGTCTTCCTCCACTGGCTGGGTGGCTGGTTTTCTGACTCGCTGACTGGCTCTCTGGCTGGCTGACTGATTAACTTGCCAACTGCCTGACTGGCTGGGTGGCTGACTGGGTGGGTGGTTTTCTGGCTGGTTGGCTGGTTGACTGGCTGGTTGGGTGGGTGGCTGGTTGGCTGACTGGTTGGCTGACTGACTGGTTGGCTGGCTGGCTGGTTGGCTACTTTAGACGAGGCGATAATAATGGCATGCTGTTGTGGTCCAGAGGATGATGACTTACAGGTTGGTAATGGGGGTGGCGCACACACACACACACTCACTCACTGGTGCAAGTGACAAGTGACTTGTCCGGTGTAATATGATGGACACTTTGTCAAACATACATATCAACACCTTCCAGAATACCATGCACCTACGAACATGAGAGCACAAAATGTATGATCCGGAAAGGAGAAACTCAGTCAGGGGAAAGGGTTTGTACCAGTTAAAGGCCACTGCTGATATATGTCTCAGTCAGGTGTCACGCAGAAAACGGTCAGGTGTCACGCAGTAAACGGTCAGGTGTCACGCAGTAAACGGTCAGGTGTCACGCAGTAAACGGTCAGGTGTCACGCAGTAAACGGTAAGGTGTCACTCACTAAACTGGCAGGTGTCACGCAGTAAACTGGCAGGTGTCACTCACTAAACTGGCAGATGTCACTCACTAAACTGGCAGGTGTCACGCACTAAACTGGCAGGTGTCACTCACTAAACTGGCAGGTGTCACGCAGTAAACTGGCAGGTCATGAGGATATTCGTTCACATATAGTTCACATTGAATTGAATAGAGAACAGAAATGGTTTATGTTTTGGTGCCAGTGTCATCCTGAATGACAGCTTACTGGCAGCTCAACAATAGGTTGTGTTTGTATGAAGTTGGCCCCACAACACCTGCTGACTGAGACGGATGGATTAGCTCACAGCTCATCCCCGGGATGCGTCCCAAATGGTAGCCTGTATTCACAATAGTGCACTACTGTTGATCAGAGCCCTATGGGAATGGCACTATATAGGGAATAAGGTTCCATTTTGAAAACGTACCCTGCTCTGTTAGCTGCTGGCATTAATGATGCGTGTAATTGACTGTGATTACGTTGATGAAGGGACCAATGGGAATCCCTTAGGGAGAGTTGGGGGGGAAGAGAGAGGAGTCCCTCCTTGTGTTTAAATTATTTATTTTTTACTCAAACCTCCTGTGGCCCAGACTGAACCGCCCCCTGCCCAGACTGAACCGTCCCCCTGCCCAGACTGAACCGTCCCCCTGCCCAGACTGAACCGTCCCCCTGCCCAGACTGAACCGTCCCCCTGCCCAGACTGAACCGTCCCCCTGCCCAGACTAAACCGTCCCCCTGCCCAGACTGAACCATCCCCCTGCTCAGACTGAACCATCCCATGGACCAGACTGAACCGCCCCCCTGCCCAGACTGAACCGTCCCGTGGACCAGACTGAACCGTCCCCCTGCCCAGACTGAACCATCCCATGGACCAGACTGAACCGCCCCCTGCCCAGACTGAACCGCCCGTGGACCAGACTGAACCATCCCCTGCTCAGACTGAACCATCCCCTGCCCAGACTGAACCGCCCCCTGTCCAGACTGAACCATCCCCTGTTCAGACTGAACCATCCCCCTGCCCAGACTGAACCATCCCCTGCTCAGACTGAACCATCCCATGGAACAGACTGAACCATCCCATGGACCAGACTGAACCATCCCATGGACCAGACTGAACCATCCCCCTGCCAAGACTGAACCATCCCATGGACCAGACTGAACCATCCCCCTGCCCAGACTGAACCATCCCCCTGCCCAGACTGAACCATCCCATGGACCAGACTGAACCGCCCCTGCCCAGACTGAACCGTCCCGTGGACCAGACTGAACCGCCCCCCTGCCCAGACTGAACCATCCCCCTGCTCAGACTGAACCATCCAATGGACCAGACTGAACCGCCCCTGCCCAGACTGAACCATCCCCCTGCCCAGACTGAACCGTCCCCCTGCCCAGACTGAACCATCCCATGGACCAGACTGAACCGCCCCTGCCCAGACTGAACCGTCCCGTGGACCAGACTGAACCATCCCCTGCTCAGACTGAACCATCCCCTGCTCAGACTGAACCGTCCCATGGACCAGACTGAACCGCCCCTGCCCAGACTGAACCGCCCCCTGCCCAGACTGAACCGCCCCCTGTCCAGACTGAACCATCCCCCTGCCCAGACTGAACCATCCCCCTGCCCAGACTGAACCATCCCCCTGCTCAGACTGAACCATCCCATGGACCAGACTGAACCATCCCATGGACCAGACTGAACCGCCCCCTGCCCAGACTGAACCGTCCCGTGGACCAGACTGAACTGTCCCCCTGCCCAGACTGAACCATCCCCCTGTTCATACTGAACCATCCCATGGACCAGACTGAACCGCCCCCTGCCCAGACTGAACCGTCCCATGGACCAGACTGAACTGCCCCCTGCCCAGACTGAACCGTCCCATGGACCAGACTGAACCGCCGCCCCCTGCCCAGACTGAACCGCCCCTGCCCAGACTGAACCGTCCCCCTGCCCAGAATGAACCGTCCCCCTGCCCAGACTGAACCGTCCCGTGGACCAGACTGAACCATCCCCCCTGCCCAGACTGGACCATCACCCCTGCTCAGACTGAACCGCCACCCCCTGTCCAGACTGAACCATCCCCCTGCCCAGACTGAACCATCCCCCTGCCCAGACTGAACCATCCCCCTGCTCAGACTGAACCATCCCATGGACCAGACTGAACCGCCCCCTGCCCAGACTGAACCGTCCCATGGACCAGACTGAACCGCCCCCTGCCCAGACTGAACCATCCCATGGACCAGACTGAACCGTCCCCCTGCCCAGACTGAACCTTCCCCTGCTCAGACTGAACCATCCCATGGACCACACTGAACCGCCCCCTGCCCAGACTGAACCATCCCCCTGCCCAGACTGAACTGTCCCCCTGCCCAGACTGAACCGTCCCGTGGACCAGACTGAACCATCCCCCTGCCCAGACTGAACCATCCCCCTGTCCAGACTTAACCATCCCCCTGTCCAGACTGAACCATCCCCTGCCCAGACTGAACCATCCCCCTGCTCAGACTGAACCGCCCCCTGCTCAGACTGAACCATCCCCCTGCCCAGACTGAACCATCCCCCTGCTCAGACTGAACCATCCCATGGACCAGACTGAACCATCCCATGGACAAGACTGAACAATCCCATGGACCAGACTGAACCATCCCATGGACCAGACTGAACCATCCCCCTGCCCAGACTGAACCGTCCCCCTGCCCAGACTGAACCGTCCCCCTGCTCAGACTGAACCGCCCCCTGCTCAGACTGAACCGCCCCTGCCCAGACTGAACCGCCCCCTGCCCAGACTGAACCATCCCCCTGCCCAGACTGAACCGCCCCTGCCCAGACTGAACCGTCCCCCTGCCCAGACTGAACCACCCCCTGCCCAGACTGAACCGCCCCTGCCCAGACTGAACCGCCCCCTGCTCAGACTGAACCGTCCCCCATTCCCACTCATACTCTATACATTATATAAGACAAGCCCCTCAGACCAAAACATTCAATCAAATGATATGTATTAATGCATCAACCTGATCAAGACTAAGGAGATGATTGTGGACTACAGGAAAAGGAGGACCGAGCACGCCCCCATTCTCATCGACGGGGCTGTAGTGGAGCAGGTTGAGAGCTTCAAGTTCCTTGGTGTCCACATCACCAACAAACTAACATGGTCCAAGCACACCAAGACAGTCGTGAAGAGGGCACGACAAAACCTCTTCCCCCTCAGTAGACTGAAAAGATTTGGCATGGGTCCTCAGATCCTCAAAAGGTTCTACAGCTGCACCATCGAGAGCATCCTGACTGGTTGCATCACTGCCTGGTCGGCTTCCGACCGCAAGGCACTACAGAGGGTAGTGCGAACGGCCCACTACATCACCGGGGCCAAGCTTCCTGCCATCCAGGACATCTATACCAGGCGGTGTTTAGGAAGGCCCTAAAAATTGTCAAAGACTCCAGCCACCCAAGTCATAGACTGTTCTCTCTGCTACCGCACGGCAAGCGGTACCGGAGCGCCAAGTCTAGGTCCAAGAGGCTTCTTAACAGCTTCTACCCCCAAACCATAAGACTCCTGAACAGCTAATCAAATGGCTACCCAGACTATTTGCACCCCCCAATACGCTGCTGCTACTCTCTGTTAGTATCCATGCATAGCCACTTTAATAACTATACTTACATATACATAATTACCTCAATTACCTTGACACCGGTGCCCCCGCATATTAACACATTGACTCTGTACCGGTACCCCCTGTATATAGCCTCCACATTGACTCTGTACCGGTACCCCCTGTATATAGCCTCCACATTGACTCTGTACCGGTACCCCCTGTATATAGCCTCCACATTGACTCTGTACCGGTACCCCCTGTATATAGCCTCCACATTGACTCTGTACCGGTACCCCCTGTATATAGCCTCCACATTGACTCTGTACCGGTACCCCCTGTATATAGCCCTGCTATTGTTATTCACTGCTGCTCTTTAATTATTTGTTTTTCTTATCTCTTACTTTTTTTTAGGTATTTTTCTTAAAACTGCATTGTTGGTTAGGGGCTTGTAAATAAGCATTTCACTGTAAGGTCTACACCTGTTGTTTTCGGGCGCATTTGACAAATAACATTTGATTTGATGTCTGGGATACAACAACAACAGGGTTTGTTATAAAACTCTGAGCGCCGTGTCTCTTGTGGCCTCTGCAGTTTTCTGTCATGAGAAGAGCCATTCACACGCGGAGGACGAGCTCTTCAAGAAGCTCTTCATCGGGTACAACAAGTGGTCCAGACCCGTACCCAACATCTCAGACGTTGTTATCGTCACGTTCGGTCTTTCCATAGCACAGCTCATCGATGTGGTAAGTTATATTATAGTAATATAATAATCATAATAATAATATAGGCCCTTTAGTGGATAAGGGCGCGTATACATTTTCGTATGGGTGAGCCCAGTGGGAATTGAACCCAAGCGCCATGCTCTGCCAGTCCAAATGAACCTCACAGGATCGCAGCAGTGTTGACTGACAGCTTGTTGCAGAAAATATGAATTTATGTAAATTATATTCATTGAATATTCTCACGTTGTTCCCCAATGAGCTTATCTTTGGGAATAAGCAGTTAGTTAAGTGTAATTGGCAAGACCTGTTTATGAAATTGCAAAACAGGTGTTACTAAATGAACTCTCACAGCAAACTGAAACAAATCCTTCAATCTCCATTAGTCCCTCGCAGGGGGCTTTGAAGCAGAGTAAAGGTGTGAAAAACAACCTAATCAAACACTCCTTCAGTCAATACAGAGAAGTATTTCACACAAGCATGGCTGCAATTTAAATTGAGAGTGGCAGGGGTTTTGAATATACTGTACATTGTTACACAAACCTTCTCTCACACTCTCCATCTCTCATTCTCTCTGTCTCTCCTCCCCTCTCTAGTTCTCTCCATCTCTCGTTCTCTCCATCTCTCTTCCTCTGTCTCTCTTTCTCTGTCTCTCTTCCTCTGTCTCTAGTTCTCTTTATCTCTCTAGTTCTCTTTATCTCTCTCGTTCTCTCCATCTCTCGTTCTCTCTGTCTCTAGTTCTCTCCATCTCTTTTCCTCTGTCTCTCTTCCTCTGTCTCTCGTGCTCTCTGTCTCTCTTCCTCTGTCTCTCTCCCTCTGTCTCTAGTTCTCTATTTCTCTGTCTCTAGTTCTCTCCATCTCTCATTCTCTCTGTCTCTTACTCTCTCTCTTCTTCTGTCTCTAGTTCTCTCCATCTCTTGTTCTGTCTCTCTGTCTCTAGTTCTCTTCATCTCTCTTCCTCTGTCTTGTTCTCTACATCTCTAATTCTCTCTCTTCCTCTGTCTGTCTAGTTCTCTCCATGTCTCGTTCTCTAGATCTCTCCGTCTCTCGTTCTATCTCTAGTTCTCTCCATCTCTCATTCTCTCTCTCTCTTCCTCTGTCTCTAGTTCTCTCCATTTCCCTGTCTCTGTCTCTAGTTCTCTCCATCTCTCATTCTCTCTCTCTCTTCCTCTGTCTCTAGTTCTCTCCATTTCCCTGTCTCTCTCTAGTTCTCTCATCTCTCGTTCTCTCTCTCTCTCTCTGTCTAGTTCTCTCCATCTCTCACGATTTCTTTCTCTCTGACTCTAGTTCTCTCCATCTCTCGTTCTCTCTGTGTCTAGTTCTCTGTCTCTCATTGTACATTTATAAGGTGTAAGGTTTAACAACCTTTCCTATTGCATCATGGTTCCTCTGTGAATACTGCAGCCATCTTACATTTTAAGAAATATAGTTTGTACATAGAGCTGCAAAAACAAACCTTGATTAAACCAGATTTAGTTAACCTATGACCTAGAGGTCTTCACATGTCTAAAATGTTCGACCTGGGGCTTTCCCACCCGGACCTGATATGCATAAATAATATGGCTTGGCATTTCCCACCCCTCTCTCTCTCTCTCTCTCTCTCTCTCTCTCTCTCTCTCTCTCTCTCTCTCTCTCTCTCTCTCTCTCTCTCTCTCTCTCTCTCTCTCTCTCTCTCTCCCTTTTTCTTCTTCTCTCTCTGTCTGAATTTTTATCTTGATTTCTCTCTTTTTAAGTCACCTCTTTTGTATTTTCCTTTCTGCAGGACGAGAAGAATCAGATGATGACGACCAACGTCTGGCTGAAACAGGTGAGGTGATTCAGTACATTCAGTGTATATATAGCATGTGTGTTTCAGTACATTCAGTGTATATATAGCATATGTGTTTCAGTACATTCAGTGTATATATAGCATGTGTGTTTCAGTACATTCAGTGTAAATATAGCATGTGTGTTTCAGTACATTCAGTGTATATATAGCATGTGTGTTTCAGTACATTCAGTGTAAATATAGCATGTGTGTTTCAGTACATTCAGTGTATATATAGCATGTGTGTTTCAGTACATTCAGTGTAAATATAGCATGTGTGTTTCAGTACATTCAGTGTATATATAGCATGTGTGTTTCAGTACATTCAGTGTATATATAGCATGTGTGTTTCAGTACATTCAGTGTATATATAGCATGTGTGTGAAACTGAGGTGTTTCAATGTGAATTAATTACGATTATTTGTTTGTTATGGATTAATAGGCCTTTAATTGACTCTGTCTGATAAGACCTGTGGCACTGAATGTCCTCTCGTCTCCTGTGTGTGTGTGTGTGTGTGTGTGTGTGTGTGTGTGTGTGTGTGTGTGTGTGTGCGTGCGTGCGCGTGTCTGTGTGTGTGTGCGTGTGTGTGCGTGTCTGTGCGGGTGTATGCATGTGTCTGTGTCTGCGTGTCTGCGTGTGTGTGTCTGTGTGTGTGTGTGTTCTCCTCTTAGGAGTGGAATGACTACAAACTACGCTGGAGGCCGTCTGACTACGACAACGTCACGTCCATCAGAGTCCCGTCAGAACTCATCTGGGTCCCAGACATCGTCCTCTATAACAAGTGAGTGACAGCCAAAACTGTTGTCTTAACTTAAAACAGCAAGGTAGATTTCAGGAGACTCCACAATCTAGGCCCACTTAAATGGTTGCGTGGCGCCATCTACTGGGTTCATTAATAATGAGCTTCACATCGAGAAGTGTTTCTCACGACATATTTCCCACTACAATGAGCTGATGACTGTGGTCCCTTCTACATGTTCTGGAGCATGACAGCACTGATGATTGCATAGATTACATTTTTATGTCCAACAGTGAGGCATGAGTCTACGTACCTGTTGTTAGGGTTTGAATGATTAAACAGCTGCTGTAGGTCTACTCTCCCATCCTGTTATATACTGCCGTGTTATCCTGATCCTAGCCCTCCCCAGTAATATACTGCCGTGTTATCCTGATCCTAGCCCTCCCCAGTAATATACTGCCGTGTTATCCTGATCCTAGCCCTCCCCAGTAATATACTGCCGTGTTATCCTGATCCTAGCCCTCCCCAGTAATATACTGCCGTGTTATCCTGATCCTAGCCCTCCCCAGTTATATACTGCCGTGTTATCCTGAACCTAGCCCCCCCCCAGTAATATACTGCCGTGTTATCCTGATCCTAGCCCTCCCCAGTAATATACTGCCGTGTTATCCTGATTCTAGCCCTCCCCAGTTATATACTGCCGTGTTATCCTGAACCTAGCCCCCCAGTAATATACTGCCTTGTTATCCTGATCCTAGCCCTCCCCAGTAATATACTGCCGTGTTATCCTGATCCTAGCCCTCCCCAGTAATATACTGCCGTGTTATCCTGATCCTAGCCCTCCCCAGTAATATACTGCCGTGTTATCCTGATTCTAGCCCTCCCCAGTAATATACTGCCGTGTTATCCTGATCCTAGCCCTCCCCAGTAATATACTGCCGTGTTATCCTGATCCTAGCCCTCCCCAGTAATATACTGCCGTGTTATCCTGATTCTAGCCCTCCCCAGTTATATACTGCCGTGTTATCCTGATCCTAGCCCCCAGTAATATACTGCCGTGTTATCCTGATCCTAGCCCTCCCCAGTAATATACTGCCGTGTTATCCTGATCCTAGCCCTCCCCAGTAATATACTGCCGTGTTATCCTGATCCTAGCCTTCCCCAGTAATATACTGTTGTGTTATCCTGATCCTAGCCCTCCCCAGTAATATACTGCCGTGTTATCCTGATCCTAGCCCTCCCCAGTTATATACTGCCGTGTTATCCTGATCCTAGCCCTCCCCAGTAATATACTGCCTTGTTATCCTGATCCTAGCCCTCCCCAGTTATATACTGCCGTGTTATCCTGATCCTAGCCCTCCCCAGTTATATACTGCCGTGTTATCCTGATCCTGATCCTAGCCCTCCCCAGTAATATACTGCCGTGTTATCCTGATCCTAGCCCTCCCCAGTTATATACTGCCGTGTTATCCTGATCCTAGCCCTCCCCAGTAATATACTGCCGTGTTATCCTGATCCTAGCCCTCCCCAGTTATATACTGCCGTGTTATCCTGATCCTAGCCCTCCCCAGTAATATACTGCCGTGTTATCCTGATCCTAGCCCTCCCCAGTTATATACTGCCGTGTTATCCTAATCCTAGCCCTCCCCAGTTATATAATGCCGTGTTATCCTGATCCTAGCCCTCCCCAGTAATATACTGCCGTGTTATCCTGATCCTAGCCCTCCCCAGTTATATAATGCCGTGTTATCCTGATCCTAGCCCTCCCCAGTAATATACTGCCGTGTTATCCTGATCCTAGCCCTCCCCAGTTATATAATGCCGTGTTATCCTGATCCTAGCCCTCCCCAGTAATATACTGCCGTGTTATCCTGATCCTAGCCCTCCCCAGTTATATACTGCCGTGTTATCCTAATCCTAGCCCTCCCCAGTTATATAATGCCGTGTTATCCTGATCCTAGCCCTCCCCAGTAATATACTGCCGTGTTATCCTGATCCTAGCCCTCCCCAGTTATATAATGCCGTGTTATCCTAATCCTAGCCCTCCACAGTAATATACTAGCCTTCCTTATGGTTTTCTCCTCATCTAAATTAATTCTAGTTTTACGACCAGAAGTGTCAGATTAAAACTCAAGAGTATTTAATGACTGTTCCGCCTCCTCAAGCTCTCCAGTGAGATCGTGATCAGTTAGTGAAATGAAAAAGTTGTGTGTGTGATTGGAGGAAGATTTAATGATAGACTTAATATTATGTCTCTAGCTACAGCTATTAGTGGCGGGTATTAAGCCGGGATCAGGGATTTGTAGCTCTTGAGGGGAAGAGATCAATTAGACTGCCATATAAGAGATTGTTCCTGGAGGATCGTAAGTCTTTACCAAAAAAAATGGCTTCTAATATGTCTCGGAGTCCTGTGTGTTTGTGTGTAAATAAACAATTTGTGAAGTGTTGATGAGGTTCCTGTCATATTGAAATGTAAAATGTGGCCTTAACACAGATGATATACAGTATTTTGGAGGGAGCAAAGTTACATTGTTTCTTGGGGTTCAGGAATGTGATTGATCAAAGTGCCTCAGGCCTTCAAAAATAAGTAATTGAACTGATTGGAAGTAAAGGGATATTGGTGAACAAATGCCGTGGTCAAGGCTACGGTGGCGCCAGTGCAACGAGTGGAGTTTACTCAGATGCTTTTCAAAAGCACATGTCAGACCGAGAGCATCATGCTTTGTTCTTAGGTAGTTTCTTTATGAGTTTTAGTTTTTGACCTCTCCGCGGAAACTACAGTTACAGGGATGGTTTAAAAAACAGCATGGTTGCTGTAGCAACATCAGGGAAACTGGGAAGAAGGGAGTTGTGCTTGAAATTCAGCAGTTCAACACGTTAACGGAAAGAGATTAACTGTACCATATCTCTGGTATATATTTGCATGCATCAACGGACATAGCCTAATGCACAATGTCTCTGGAGGTCTTCAGAAGACCAGGTGAGTCTCTCAAGTTGGATGTCATTTAATTTACCTTGATTACAGGCCATTTGTGTATGCTATAGCCAGAAAACCTGCTGAGTTCAACAATAAATAATAATGGTTAAATGTATCCTCAAGCCGACTACTTTTTCTTTCATTGTTAGGCTATTTGATGTATATATACAGTGGGGCAAAAAAGTATTTAGTCAGCCACCAATTGTGCAAGTTCTCCAACTTAAAAAGATGAGAGAGGCCTGTAATTTTCATCATAGGTACACTTCAACTATGACAGACGAAATGAGAAAAAGAAATCCAGAAAATCACATTGTAGGATTTTTAATTTATTTATTTGCAAATTATGGTGGAAAATAACTATTTGGTCACATACAAACAAGCAAGATTTTTCCTCATTTTGTCTGTCATAGTTGAAGTGTACCTATGATGAAAATTACAGGCCTCTCTCATCTTTTTAAGTGAGAGAACTTGCACAATTGGTGGCTGACTAAATACTTTTTTGCCCCACTGTATATATATAGCTATAGATAGTAGGTTGCACTGCATAATGAAATAATCCCTACTAAGCTAGTGTTTTGAGGGTGGACTGACTGTATAATTTGGCATTAATAGACTGGTTTAACGCACAACAATTTTCTTTCCACGCTGGGAGAGAGCGCAAGGATGGCTAATGTCATGCAGGTTCTGGAAGGCTATACAGAAGAGTTGTATTTTTGTATCAACTGGTTGCTGATTATTATGCTGTTGTATCATGTCCACTGGGCCCGAGTCGGACCAGGAGGAGGAAGATGACCCGTGCCGGGAAATGAGCCATCGTCAGAGGAGGACCTCAGGCACCCCTTTATGGAGGTGGAGGCACCATACGGGCCGCCCGACACGAGAATCATCAAGGTCCAGTTTTAGACGGCTCAGTTAGAAGACCCCAACCTCCAGAACGCGAGGGGCCAGGTGATCGCGGTGGACGGTGCGCTGTTACCCGGGGTAAGTGAGTGGCGCTACCCACACTTCGCCATCAAGCATAATTTATTGTGTCAGGTAGTAAAGTGCAATGGGGAGACGAAAGGCTTGTTACTCCTACCCACCCAGTATGTTAGTAGTGTCTTGCAGCTCGCCCACACCCACCTGCTCTGGGCATACCTAGGGATGGAGAAAACCAGGGAGGGATCGGGAATCGGTTCCTCTGGCCCGGAGTCAAGCGCGCCGTGGAGGACTACTGCCGTACCTGCCCGGAGTGCCAGATCACAGCCCAGAGGGCACATTATGGAAACCCTTTGGTTCCCCTGCCCATTATAATGGTGCCGTTTGAGCAGGTGGCGATGGATCCGTTGGTGAAGACAGTAGGGGACACCAATACATCCTGGTAATTGTGGATTACACCACATGGTATCCGGAGGCGATCATGTTACAGTGAAAGGTATTGTATAGGAGCGCTTCCATTTATTCAGCTGGGTGGGTATCCCACAGGAAATCCTGACGTACCAGGGAACCGCATTCATGTCTCGTGTAATGAAACATGTCTGCAATCTTTTATGAATCAAACAGGTGAGGACCAGCATGTACCATCCACAAACAGACGGGCTAGTCGAACACTTTAATAAGACCCTAAAGCAGATGCTGAAGAAGGTCATGAGACGGGAGGAACTGGGACCAGCTGCTGCCCCACCTGATGTTCTCGGTGTGCGAGGTACCCCAAGGATCCACTGGATTCTCCCACTTTGAGCTCCTGTATGGCCATCGGTCCCCTGGACTGCTGGACCTAGCCAAGGAGGTCTGGGAGGACCAACCGACCCCCCTTTCGCATCGTGGTGGAACACGTGGAGGAGATGAGGGAGCACATGGCCCAGGTGCAACGTGCCCAGGAGCGTGTATACAACCGGGGGGCCCAACCACGAGAGTTCCACCCAGGTGACGACGTCAATTACAATGTCTGCCAACCACTCAGCTTTACCATGTGAACCTACTGAAGAGATGGCATGCACGAGAGGCACTGTGCGCAAACGTGGACCCGGCCACAGTAGAACCCGCCACCCCATCGAAGTTTCCATGGGGGAAGATCTCAGCCGGACCCAACGACAAGCGCTCCGAGTAGGTCCAGCGGAATACGACGTGTTCGCTGGGGCGCACGGATCTCGTGGAACATCATATCCACACACGTCCGGGAGAAAAAGTGCGTAAACGACCATACCGGATACCAGAAGCCCAGAGGGCGGTAAATGACAACAATGCTAAAGATTGGGGTACTGGAGGAGTCCCACAGTGAGTGGTCTAGCCCTATAGTGCTGGTACCGAAACCGGACAGAACTGTCCTCTTCTGCAATGACTCCCGGGGTCTGAACGAGATCAGTAAATTCAATGCCTACCCTATGCCCCAAGGTGGATGAACTGATCGACCGCTTGGGGAAGGCGAGATAGGTCAGCACCCTGGACCTATCAGCACCCTGGACCGAAGGGGTGCTGGCAGGTGCCACTGGCAGTGGCCTCCCGGGAGAAGACGGCATTCTCCACCCCGTGGGGGGGGGGGGCTATATTACTACTGTGTTCTTCTTCTCGGGCTTCACGGGCCCCAGTGACCTTCCAGTGAGTACGCTGCTGCATATTTGGATGATATAATCGTGCACAGTGACAGTATAATCGTGCACAGGAACACCCACTCGTGTATGTCAGCAGGAAGCTCCTCCCGAGGGAGAAGAAGTACTCGAGAAATCTTTCAAATGATTAGGACATGTAAACACCTTAAATCAGGGGTCCAGCAGTACTGTCCATGGAAACAGGATCAGGTAGCCTGATTTCAGATGTATCCATGGAAACAGGATCAGGTAGCCTGATTTCAGATGTATCCATGGAAACAGGATCAGGTAGCCTGATTTCAGATGTGTCCATGGAAACAGGATCAGGTAGCCTGATTTCAGATGTATCCATGGAAACAGGATCAGGTAGCCTGATTTCAGACGTATCCATGGAAACAGGATCAGGTAGCCTGATTTCAGATGTGTAAATGTTTTAATCAAATCAAACTATTGTATTAATCTGACTCTCCACAATAAATCACATTATTGTGTGCATGTAACCGTACTCACTGATAAAGAAATGCATGTTGGTGTCGTAGCATGCTGCTGGCATATCTCTTTCTATCTCTCTCTGGTGCTAGGCCTTAGCTTCTCTTCCTTTATATGAATCGTTATCTCTCTCTGGAGCTAGGCCTTAGCTTCTCTTCCTTTATATGAATCGTTATCTCTCTCTGGAGCTAGGCCTTAGCTTGTCTTCCTTTATATGAATCTGTATCTCTCTCTGGAGCTAGGCCTTAGCTTCTCTTCCTTTATATGAATCTGTATCTCTCTCTGGAGCTAGGCCTTAGCTTGTCTTCCTTCATAGATTCATGTAATACGATTTTCATCCAGTGGACTTCTAAGTCTATAGTATAGGCCTATGTATGCAATGCCCTGATACAGTTAGTTATCAAATCTCTTGACAGCTGAACCGTGAGGTGGACAATTATTATTATTATTACTACTATTATTATTGTTTTAGGAATGGAAAAAAAAACTATAAAAACAATAAGCTATGTGCATATGCTACACATCGAAACACAAGGAATAGAGTTTTGTAATGTGTTACAGGTTGATTTTAAGGACACGTAGGTGTTGCTCATTTGGCCGACCTCCCTGGTTTATTGATGGCGCTGGCGGCATTGGTGGACACCCTAATGGGTTACGCTCCATATGCATATGGATGACCGGTACATGTCTCGAATGTCAGGTCAATTAAAATCTTCCCAGTCACTTGTCCGAAACCCTGATATATGGAAAATATTCAGTGTACTGTGTATATATATATATATAGTATAGGCTACAGTAGGCTACAAAATACGCTTTCCAGTGACACTGATTCACCCAATGATGAAGATGAAGCATAGGCTACTCACCGGGGATAGGCCAATGCACTCGTGTGAATATCTCAAGATAAGCAACTTTGAAAAACAGTGCTGTTCTCTCAGATATCGCTCAAAAGCTGTGTTGATAAAAAATGTTTTAGCAGATAGAGCAGTCTTCTCCTTTCAGCAGTAGGCGTTTGCTTTCCAAACGGTATGCCTATGTTTTTCTCATGATGGTATTTTGAAATTTGTGAAAGGCAAACTGACAGCCGGGAATAACGTGTTCTTAGACAATAACGTGTTCTTAGACAATAACGTGTTCTTAGACAATAACGTGTTCTTAGACAATAACGTGTTTTTAGACAATAACGTGTTCTTAGACAATAACGTGTTGTTAGACAATAACGTGTTGTTAGACAATAACGTGTTCTTAGACAATAACGTGTTGTTAGACAATAACGTGTTCTTAGACAATAACGTGTTCTTAGACAATAACGTGTTTTTAGACAATAACGTGTTGTTAGACAATAACGTGTTCTTAGACAATAGCGTGTTGTTAGACAATAACGTGTTTTTAGACAATAACGTGTTCTTAGACAATAACGTGTTTTTAGACAATAACGTGTTCTTAGACAATAACGTGTTCTTAGACAATAACGTGTTCTTAGACAATAACGTGTTGTTAGACAATAACGTGTTCTTAGACAATAACGTGTTTTTAGACAATAACGTGTTCTTAGACAATAACGTGTTTTTAGACAATAACGTGTTGTTAGACAATAACGTGTTCTTAGACAATAACGTGTTCTTAGACAATAACGTGTTTTTAGACAATAACGTGTTCTTAGACAATAACGTGTTCTTAGACAATAACGTGTTGTTAGACAATAACGTGTTTTTAGACAATAACGTGTTCTTAGACAATAACGTGTTCTTAGACAATAACGTGTTCTTAGACAATAACGTGTTCTTAGACAATAACGTGTTGTTAGACAATAACGTGTTCTTAGACAATAACGTGTTGTTAGACAATAACGTGTTCTTAGACAATAACGTGTTCTTAGACAATAAAGTGTTCTTAGACAATAACGTGTTTTTAGACAATAACGTGTTCTTAGACAATAACGTGTTCTTAAGACAATAACGTGTCCTTAGACAATAACGTGTTCTTAGACAATAACGTGTTGTTAGACAATAACGTGTTCTTAGACAATAACGTGTTGTTAGACAATAACGTGTTTTTAGACAATAACGTGTTCTTAGACAATAACGTGTTCTTAGACAATAACGTGTTCTTAGACAATAACGTGTTCTTAGACAAATACGTGTTCTTAGACAATAACGTGTTTTTAGACAATAACGTGTTCTTAGACAATAACGTGTTTTTAGACAATAACGTGTTCTTAGACAATAACGTGTTTTTAGACAATAACGTGTTTTTAGACAATAACGTGTTCTTAGACAATAACGTGTTTTTAGACAATAACGTGTTCTTAGACAATAACGTGTTTTTAGACAATAACGTGTTGTTAGACAATAACGTGTTCTTAGACAATAACGTGTTTTTAGACAATAACGTGTTCTTAGACAATAACGTGTTTTTAGACAATAACGTGTTGTTAGACAATAACGTGTTCTTAGACAATAACGTGTTTTTAGACAATAACGTGTTTTTAGACAATAACGTGTTCTTAGACAATAACGTGTTCTTAGACAATAACGTGTTCTTAGACAATAACGTGTTGTTAGACAATAACGTGTTTTTAGACAATAACGTGTTGTTAGACAATAGCGTGTTCTTAGACAATAACGTGTTTTTAGACAATAACGTGTTTTTAGACAATAACGTGTTCTTAGACAATAGCGTGTTTTTAGACAATAGCGTGTTCTTAGACAATAACGTGTTCTTAGACAATAGCGTGTTCTTAGACAATAACGTGTTTTTAGACAATAGCGTGTTGTTAGACAATAACGTGTTCTTAGACAATAACGTGTTTTTAGACAATAGCGTGTTTTTAGACAATAACGTGTTCTTAGACAATAACGTGTTGTTAGACAATAACGTGTTCTTAGACAATAGCGTGTTTTTAGACAATAGCGTGTTGTTAGACAATAACGTGTTCTTAGACAATAACGTGTTTTTAGACAATAGCGTGTTTTTAGACAATAGCGTGTTCTTAGACAATAACGTGTTCTTAGACAATAGCGTGTTCTTAGACAATAACGTGTTGTTAGACAATAACGTGTTTTTAGACAATAACGTGTTGTTAGACAATAGCGTGTTCTTAGACAATAACGTGTTTTTAGACAATAACGTGTTTTTAGACAATAACGTGTTCTTAGACAATAGCGTGTTTTTAGACAATAGCGTGTTCTTAGACAATAACGTGTTCTTAGACAATAACGTGTTCTTAGACAATAGCGTGTTGTTAGACAATAACGTGTTTTTAGACAATAACGTGTTGTTAGACAATAACGTGTTCTTAGACAATAACGTGTTTTTAGACAATAGCGTGTTTTTAGACAATAACGTGTTCTTAGACAATAACGTGTTCTTAGACAATAGCGTGTTTTTAGACAATAACGTGTTCTTAGACAATAACGTGTTCTTAGACAATAACGTGTTCTTAGACAATACGTGTTCTTAGACAATAGCGTGTTCTTAGACAATAACGTGTTCTTAGACAATAACGTGTTTTTAGACAATAGCGTGTTTTTAGACAATAGCGTGTTTTAGACAATAACGTGTTCTTAGACAATAACGTGTTCTTAGACAATAGCGTGTTCTTAGACAATAACGTGTTCTTAGACAATAGCGTGTTGTTAGACAATAGCGTGTTGTTAGACAATAGCGTGTTTTTAGACAATAACGTGTTCTTAGACAATAGCGTGTTGTTAGACAATAGCGTGTTGTTAGACAATAGCGTGTTTTAGACAATAACGTGTTCTTAGACAATAACGTGTTCTTAGACAATAGCGTGTTGTTAGACAATAACGTGTTCTTAGACAATACGTGTTCTTAGACAATAGCGTGTTCTTAGACAATAGCGTGTTCTTAGACAATAGCGTGTTTTTAGACAATAGCGTGTTATTAGACAATAGCGTGTTTTTAGACAATAACGTGTTCTTAGACAATAACGTGTTTTTAGACAATACGTGTTCTTAGACAATAGCGTGTTCTTAGACAATAACGTGTTCTTAGACAATAGCGTGTTCTTAGACAATAACGTGTTATTAGACAATAACGTGTTTTAGACAATAACGTGTTGTTAGACAATAGCGTGTTGTTAGACAATAGCGTGTTGTTAGACAATAACGTGTTCTTAGACAATAACGTGTTCTTAGACAAATCGTGTTCTTAGACAATAGCGTGTTTTTAGACAATAACGTGTTCTTAGACAATAGCGTGTTTTTAGACAATAGCGTGTTCTTAGACAATAGCGTGTTTTAGACAATAACGTGTTTTTTAGACAATAACGTGTTCTTAGACAATAACGTGTTTTTAGACAATAGCGTGTTCTTAGACAATAACGTGTTTTTAGACAATAACGTGTTGTTAGACAATAGCGTGTTCTTAGACAATAGCGTGTTTTTAGACAATAGCGTGTTCTTAGACAATAGCGTGTTTTTAGACAATAGCGTGTTGTTAGACAATAGCGTGTTCTTAGACAATAGCGTGTTCTTAGACAATAGCGTGTTTTTAGACAATAACGTGTTCTTAGACAATAGCGTGTTCTTAGACAATAACGTGTTCTTAGACAATAGCGTGTTGTTAGACAATAACGTGTTTTTAGACAATAGCGTGTTGTTAGACAATAACGTGTTCTTAGACAATAACGTGTTTTTAGACAATAACGTGTTTTAGACAATAGCGTGTTCTTAGACAATAGCGTGTTTTTAGACAATAGCGTGTTCTTAGACAATAACGTGTTCTTAGACAATAGCGTGTTTTTAGACAATAGCGTGTTTTTAGACAATAACGTGTTCTTAGACAATAGCGTGTTGTTAGACAATAGCGTGTTCTTAGACAATAGCGTGTTTTTAGACAATAGCGTGTTGTTAGACAATAACGTGTTCTTAGACAATAACGTGTTTTTAGACAATAACGTGTTGTTAGACAATAACGTGTTCTTAGACAATAACGTGTTCTTAGACAATAGCGTGTTCTTAGACAATAGCGTGTTCTTAGACAATAGCGTGTTTTTAGACAATAACGTGTTTTTAGACAATAGCGTGTTTTTAGACAATAGCGTGTTCTTAGACAATAGCGTGTTCTTAGACAATAACGTGTTCTTAGACAATAGCGTGTTGTTAGACAATAACGTGTTCTTAGACAATAGCGTGTTTTTAGACAATAGCGTGTTCTTAGACAATAGCGTGTTTTTAGACAATAGCGTGTTGTTAGACAATAGCGTGTTCTTAGACAATAGCGTGTTCTTAGACAATAACGTGTTTTTAGACAATAACGTGTTCTTAGACAATAACGTGTTCTTAGACAATAGCGTGTTGTTAGACAATAGCGTGTTTTTAGACAATAACGTGTTCTTAGACAATAACGTGTTCTTAGACAATAGCGTGTTCTTAGACAATAGCGTGTTGTTAGACAATAACGTGTTCTTAGACAATAGCGTGTTGTTAGACAATAACGTGTTCTTAGACAATAACGTGTTCTTAGACAATAACGTGTTCTTAGACAATAGCGTGTTTTAGACAATAACGTGTTCTTAGACAATAACGTGTTCTTAAGACAATAGCGTGTCCTTAGACAATAGCGTGTTCTTAGACAATAACGTGTTCTTAGACAATAGCGTGTTCTTAGACAATAGCGTGTTTTTAGACAATAACGTGTTCTTAGACAATAGCGTGTTCTTAGACAATAGCGTGTTGTTAGACAATAGCGTGTTCTTAGACAATAACGTGTTGTTAGACAATAGCGTGTTCTTAGACAATAACGTGTTCTTAGACAATAGCGTGTTTTAGACAATAGCGTGTTGTTAGACAATAACGTGTTCTTAGACAATAACGTGTTGTTAGACAATAACGTGTTTTTAGACAATAACGTGTTCTTAGACAATAACGTGTTTTAGACAATAACGTGTTCTTAGACAATAACGTGTTCTTAGACAATAACGTGTTCTTAGACAATAGCGTGTTGTTAGACAATAACGTGTTCTTAGACAATAACGTGTTTTTAGACAATAACGTGTTCTTAGACAATAACGTGTTTTAGACAATAGCGTGTTGTTAGACAATAGCGTGTTCTTAGACAATAGCGTGTTCTTAGACAATAACGTGTTTTTAGACAATAACGTGTTCTTAGACAATAACGTGTTCTTAGACAATAGCGTGTTGTTAGACAATAACGTGTTTTTAGACAATAACGTGTTCTTAGACAATAACGTGTTCTTAGACAATAGCGTGTTCTTAGACAATAGCGTGTTGTTAGACAATAGCGTGTTCTTAGACAATAACGTGTTGTTAGACAATAGCGTGTTCTTAGACAATAACGTGTTCTTAGACAATAACGTGTTCTTAGACAATAGCGTGTTTTTAGACAATAGCGTGTTCTTAGACAATAGCGTGTTCTTAAGACAATAACGTGTCCTTAGACAATAACGTGTTCTTAGACAATAACGTGTTGTTAGACAATAACGTGTTCTTAGACAATAGCGTGTTGTTAGACAATAGCGTGTTTTTAGACAATAACGTGTTCTTAGACAATAACGTGTTCTTAGACAATAGCGTGTTCTTAGACAATAGCGTGTTCTTAGACAATAACGTGTTCTTAGACAATAACGTGTTTTTAGACAATAACGTGTTCTTAGACAATAGCGTGTTTTTAGACAATAGCGTGTTCTTAGACAATAGCGTGTTTTTAGACAATAGCGTGTTTTAGACAATAGCGTGTTCTTAGACAATAGCGTGTTTTTAGACAATAACGTGTTCTTAGACAATAACGTGTTTTTAGACAATAGCGTGTTGTTAGACAATAACGTGTTCTTAGACAATAGCGTGTTTTTAGACAATAGCGTGTTCTTAGACAATAGCGTGTTTTTAGACAATAGCGTGTTGTTAGACAATAGCGTGTTCTTAGACAATAGCGTGTTTTTAGACAATAGCGTGTTTTTAGACAATAGCGTGTTCTTAGACAATAACGTGTTCTTAGACAATAACGTGTTCTTAGACAATAGCGTGTTGTTAGACAATAACGTGTTTTTAGACAATAGCGTGTTGTTAGACAATAGCGTGTTCTTAGACAATAACGTGTTTTTAGACAATAGCGTGTTTTTAGACAATAGCGTGTTCTTAGACAATAGCGTGTTTTTAGACAATAGCGTGTTCTTAGACAATAACGTGTTCTTAGACAATAGCGTGTTCTTAGACAATAACGTGTTTTTAGACAATAGCGTGTTGTTAGACAATAGCGTGTTCTTAGACAATAACGTGTTTTTAGACAATAGCGTGTTCTTAGACAATAGCGTGTTTTTAGACAATAACGTGTTCTTAGACAATAACGTGTTGTTAGACAATAGCGTGTTTTTAGACAATAGCGTGTTGTTAGACAATAGCGTGTTCTTAGACAATAGCGTGTTTTTAGACAATAGCGTGTTCTTAGACAATAGCGTGTTCTTAGACAATAGCGTGTTTTTAGACAATAACGTGTTCTTAGACAATAGCGTGTTCTTAGACAATAACGTGTTCTTAGACAATAACGTGTTTTTAGACAATAGCGTGTTGTTAGACAATAACGTGTTCTTAGACAATAACGTGTTTTTAGACAATAGCGTGTTTTTAGACAATAACGTGTTCTTAGACAATAACGTGTTGTTAGACAATAACGTGTTCTTAGACAATAGCGTGTTTTTAGACAATAGCGTGTTGTTAGACAATAGCGTGTTCTTAGACAATAACAATAACGTGTTCTTAGACAATAGCGTGTTCTTAGACAATAACGTGTTCTTAGACAATAACGTGTTCTTAGACAATAGCGTGTTCTTAGACAATAACGTGTTCTTAGACAATAGCGTGTTTTAGACAATAGCGTGTTTTTAGACAATAACGTGTTCTTAGACAATAGCGTGTTCTTAGACAATAGCGTGTTCTTAGACAATAACGTGTTCTTAGACAATAACGTGTTCTTAGACAATAACGCGTGTTCTTAGACAATAACGCGTGTTTTAGACAATAACGTGTTTCTTAGACAATAACGTGTTCTTAGACAATAGCGTGTTCTTAGACAATAGCGTGTTTTTAGACAATAACGTGTTCTTAGACAATAACGTGTTCTTAGACAATAGCGTGTTGTTAGACAATAGCGTGTTTTTAGACAATAGCGTGTTCTTAGACAATAACGTGTTCTTAGACAATAGCGTGTTCTTAGACAATAGCGTGTTGTTAGACAATAACGTGTTCTTAGACAATAGCGTGTTGTTAGACAATAACGTGTTCTTAGACAATAGCGTGTTCTTAGACAATAACGTGTTCTTAGACAATAACGTGTTTTTAGACAATAGCGTGTTCTTAGACAATAACGTGTTCTTAGACAATAACGTGTTCTTAGACAATAACGTGTTCTTAGACAATAACGTGTTCTTAGACAATAGCGTGTTCTTAGACAATAGCGTGTTTTAGACAATAACGTGTTCTTAGACAATAACGTGTTGTTAGACAATAGCGTGTTGTTAGACAATAACGTGTTCTTAGACAATAACGTGTTGTTAGACAATAACGTGTTCTTAGACAATAACGTGTTCTTAGACAATAGCGTGTTTTTAGACAATAACGTGTTGTTAGACAATAGCGTGTTCTTAGACAATAGCGTGTTGTTAGACAATACGCGTGTTTTTAGACAATAACGTGTTCTTAGACAATAGCGTGTTTTTAGACAATAACGTGTTCTTAGACAATAACGTGTTCTTAGACAATAGCGTGTTCTTAGACAATAGCGTGTTGTTAGACAATAACGTGTTCTTAGACAATAGCGTGTTTTAGACAATAACGTGTTCTTAGACAATAGCGTGTTTTTAGACAATAGCGTGTTTTTAGACAATAACGTGTTCTTAGACAATAGCGTGTTCTTAGACAATAGCGTGTTTTTAGACAATAACGTGTTCTTAGACAATAACGTGTTCTTAGACAATAACGTGTTTTTAGACAATAACGTGTTCTTAGACAATAACGTGTTCTTAGACAATGCGTGTTCTTAGACAATAACGTGTTTTTAGACAATAACGTGTTCTTAGACAATAGCGTGTTTTAGACAATAACGTGTTTAGACAATAACGTGTTCTTAGACAATAACGTGTTCTTAGACAATAACGTGTTGTTAGACAATAACGTGTTCTTAGACAATAACGTGTTGTTAGACAATAACGTGTTCTTAGACAATAACGTGTTTTTAGACAATAACGTGTTTTTAGACAATAACGTGTTCTTAGACAATAGCGTGTTTTTAGACAATAACGTGTTCTTAGACAATAACGTGTTCTTAGACAATAACGTGTTCTTAGACAATAGCGTGTTCTTAGACAATAACGTGTTCTTAGACAATAACGTGTTTTTAGACAATAACGTGTTCTTAGACAATAACGTGTTCTTAAGACAATAACGTGTCCTTAGACAATAACGTGTTCTTAGACAATAACGTGTTGTTAGACAATAACGTGTTCTTAGACAATAACGTGTTGTTAGACAATAACGTGTTTTTAGACAATAACGTGTTCTTAGACAATAACGTGTTCTTAGACAATAACGTGTTCTTAGACAATAACGTGTTCTTAGACAAATACGTGTTCTTAGACAATAACGTGTTTTTAGACAATAACGTGTTCTTAGACAATAACGTGTTTTTAGACAATAACGTGTTCTTAGACAATAACGTGTTTTAGACAATAACGTGTTTTTAGACAATAGCGTGTTCTTAGACAATAACGTGTTCTTAGACAATAGCGTGTTCTTAGACAATAACGTGTTTTAGACAATAGCGTGTTGTTAGACAATAACGTGTTCTTAGACAATAACGTGTTTTTAGACAATAACGTGTTCTTAGACAATAGCGTGTTTTTAGACAATAGCGTGTTGTTAGACAATAGCGTGTTCTTAGACAATAACGTGTTTTTAGACAATAACGTGTTTTTAGACAATAGCGTGTTCTTAGACAATAACGTGTTCTTAGACAATAGCGTGTTCTTAGACAATAGCGTGTTGTTAGACAATAACGTCTTTTAGACAATAGCGTGTTGTTAGACAATAACGCGTGTTCTTAGACAATAACGTGTTTTTAGACAATACGCGTGTTTTTAGACAATAACGTGTTCTTAGACAATAGCGTGTTTTAGACAATAACGTGTTCTTAGACAATAACGTGTTCTTAGACAATAACGTGTTCTTAGACAATAACGTGTTTTTAGACAATAACGTGTTGTTAGACAATAACGTGTTCTTAGACAATAACGTGTTTTTAGACAATAACGTGTTTTTAGACAATAACGTGTTCTTAGACAATAACGTGTTGTTAGACAATAACGTGTTCTTAGACAATAACGTGTTTTTAGACAATAACGTGTTGTTAGACAATAACGTGTTCTTAGACAATAACGTGTTTTTAGACAATAACGTGTTTTTAGACAATAACGTGTTCTTAGACAATAACGTGTTCTTAGACAATAACGTGTTCTTAGACAATAACGTGTTGTTAGACAATAACGTGTTTTTAGACAATAACGTGTTGTTAGACAATAACGTGTTCTTAGACAATAACGTGTTTTTAGACAATAACGTGTTTTTAGACAATAACGTGTTCTTAGACAATAACGTGTTTTTAGACAATAGCGTGTTCTTAGACAATAGCGTGTTCTTAGACAATCGCGTGTTCTTAGACAATAACGTGTTGTTAGACAATAGCGTGTTTTTAGACAATAGCGTGTTGTTAGACAATAGCGTGTTCTTAGACAATAACGTGTTTTTAGACAATAGCGTGTTTTTAGACAATAACGTGTTCTTAGACAATAGCGTGTTCTTAGACAATAGCGTGTTTTTAGACAATAACGTGTTCTTAGACAATAACGTGTTCTTAGACAATAACGTGTTGTTAGACAATAACGTGTTCTTAGACAAATACGTGTTCTTAGACAATAACGTGTTCTTAGACAATAACGTGTTCTTAGACAATAACGTGTTTTTAGACAATAACGTGTTTTTAGACAATAACGTGTTTTTAGACAATAACGTTTTCTTAGACAATAACGTGTTCTTAGACAATAACGTGTTCTTAGACAATAACGTGTTCTTAGACAATAGCGTGTTGTTAGACAATAGCGTGTTGTTAGACAATAGCGTGTTCTTAGACAATAACGTGTTCTTAGACAATAACGTGTTCTTAGACAATAACGTGTTGTTAGACAATAGCGTGTTTTTAGACAATAACGTGTTCTTAGACAATAACGTGTTCTTAGACAATAGCGTGTTGTTAGACAATAACGCGTGTTCTTAGACAAATCGTGTTCTTAGACAATCGTGTTCTTAGACAATAACGTGTTCTTAGACAATAGCGTGTTCTTAGACAATAACGTGTTTTTAGACAATAACGTGTTCTTAGACAATAGCGTGTTTTTAGACAATAACGTGTTCTTAGACAATAACGTGTTTTTAGACAATAACGTGTTCTTAGACAATAACGTGTTCTTAGACAATAACGTGTTCTTAGACAATAGCGTGTTCTTAGACAATAACGTGTTCTTAGACAATAGACGCGTGTTGTTAGACAATAACGTGTTGTTAGACAATAACGTGTTGTTAGACAATAACGTGTTCTTAGACAATCGTGTTCTTAGACAATAGCGTGTTCTTAGACAATAGCGTGTTCTTAGACAATAACGTGTTCTTAGACAATAACGTGTTCTTAGACAATAACGTGTTTTTAGACAATAACGTGTTTTTAGACAATAACGTGTTCTTAGACAATAGCGTGTTTTTAGACAATAACGTGTTCTTAGACAATAACGTGTTCTTAGACAATAGCGTGTTTTTAGACAATAACGTGTTCTTAGACAATAGCGTGTTTTTAGACAATAACGTGTTGTTAGACAATAACGTGTTCTTAGACAATAGCGTGTTTTTAGACAATAACGTGTTGTTTTTAGACAATAACGTGTTCTTAGACAATAACGTGTTCTTAGACAATAACGTGTTCTTAGACAATAACGTGTTCTTAGACAATAACGTGTTTTTAGACAATAACGTGTTGTTAGACAATAACGTGTTCTTAGACAATAACGTGTTTTTAGACAATAACGTGTTTTTAGACAATAACGTGTTCTTAGACAATAACGTGTTTTTAGACAATAACGTGTTCTTAGACAATAACGTGTTCTTAGACAATAGCGTGTTCTTAGACAATAACGTGTTCTTAGACAATAACGTGTTGTTAGACAATAACGTGTTCTTAGACAATAGCGTGTTTTTAGACAATAACGTGTTTTAGACAATAACGTGTTCTTAGACAATAACGTGTTCTTAGACAATAACGCGTGTTCTTAGACAATAACGCGTGTTTTAGACAATAACGTGTTCTTAGACAATAGCGTGTTCTTAGACAATAACGTGTTTTTAGACAATAGCGTGTTGTTAGACAATAACGTGTTCTTAGACAATAACGTGTTCTTAGACAATAACGTGTTCTTAGACAATAACGTGTTCTTAGACAATAACGTGTTTTTAGACAATAACGTGTTTTTAGACAATAACGTGTTTTTAGACAATAACGTGTTCTTAGACAATAACGTGTTCTTAGACAATAACGTGTTCTTAGACAATAGCGTGTTCTTAGACAATAACGTGTTCTTAGACAATAACGTGTTCTTAGACAATAACGTGTTCTTAGACAATAGCGTGTTGTTAGACAATAACGTGTTCTTAGACAATAACGTGTTCTTAGACAATAGCGTGTTCTTAGACAATAGCGTGTTCTTAGACAATAGCGTGTTGTTAGACAATACGCGTGTTGTTAGACAATAACGTGTTCTTAGACAATAACGTGTTCTTAGACAATAGCGTGTTCTTAGACAATAGCGTGTTCTTAGACAATAACGTGTTCTTAGACAATAACGTGTTCTTAGACAATAACGTGTTCTTAGACAATAACGTGTTTTTAGACAATAACGTGTTCTTAGACAATAACGTGTTCTTAGACAATAACGTGTTCTTAGACAATAACGTGTTTTTAGACAATAACGTGTTCTTAGACAATAACGTGTTTTTAGACAATAACGTGTTCTTAGACAATAACGTGTTTTTAGACAATAACGTGTTTTTAGACAATAACGTGTTCTTAGACAATAACGTGTTCTTAGACAATAACGTGGTTCTTAGACAATAACGTGTTTTTAGACAATAACGGTTCTTAGACAATAACGTGTTCTTAGACAATAACGTGGTTCTTAGACAATAACGTGTTCTTAGACAATAACGTGTTTTTAGACAATAACGTGTTCTTAGACAATAACGTGTTTTTAGACAATAACGTGTTTTTAGACAATAACGTGTTTTTAGACAATAACGTGTTCTTAGACAATAACGTGTTTTTAGACAATAACGTGTTCTTAGACAATAACGTGTTTTTAGACAATAACGTGTTGTTAGACAATAACGCGGTTTTTAGACAATAACGGTTGTTAGACAATAACGTGTTGTTAGACAATAACGTGTTTTAGACAATAACGCGGTTTTTAGACAATAACGTGTTCTTAGACAATAACGTGTTGTTAGACAATAACGTGTTCTTAGACAATAACGCGGTTTTTAGACAATAACGTGTTCTTAGACAATAACGTGTTCTTAGACAATAACGTGTTGTTAGACAATAACGTGTTTTTAGACAATAACGTGTTGTTAGACAATAACGTGTTCTTAGACAATAGCGTGTTCTTAGACAATAACGTGTTTTTAGACAATAACGTGGTTCTTAGACAATAACGTGTTTTTAGACAATAACGTGTTCTTAGACAATAACGTGTTCTTAGACAATAACGTGTTCTTAGACAATAACGCGTGTTGTTAGACAATAACGTGTTCTTAGACAATAACGTGTTCTTAGACAATAGCGTGTTCTTAGACAATAACGTGTTTTTAGACAATAACGTGTTGTTAGACAATAACGTGTTCTTAGACAATAACGCGTGTTCTTAGACAATAACGTGTTCTTAGACAATAACGTGTTTTTAGACAATAACGTGTTCTTAGACAATAACGTGTTCTTAGACAATAACGTGTTCTTAGACAATAACGTGTTTTTAGACAATAACGTGTTCTTAGACAATAACGTGTTTTTAGACAATAACGTGTTCTTAGACAATAACGCGTGTTCTTAGACAATAACGTGTTCTTAGACAATAACGTGTTCTTAGACAATAACGTGTTCTTAGACAATAACGTGTTCTTAGACAATAACGTGTTCTTAGACAATAACGTGTTCTTAGACAATAACGTGTTCTTAGACAATAACGCGTGTTTTAGACAATAACGTGTTCTTAGACAATAACGTGTTCTTAGACAATAACGCGTGTTCTTAGACAATAACGTGTTCTTAGACAATAACGTGTTTTTAGACAATAACGGTTCTTAGACAATAACGGTTCTTAGACAATAACGTGTTCTTAGACAATAACGTGTTCTTAGACAATAACGCGTGTTCTTAGACAATAACGTGTTCTTAGACAATAACGTGTTCTTAGACAATAACGCGTGTTTTAGACAATAACGCGTGTTCTTAGACAATAACGTGTTCTTAGACAATAACGCGTTGTTAGACAATAACGTGTTCTTAGACAATAACGCATTTCTTAGACAATAACGTGTTCTTAGACAATAACGTGTTGTTAGACAATAACGGTTCTTAGACAATAACGCGTTTTTAGACAACGTTCTTAGACAATAACGTGTTCTTAGACAATAACGCGTGTTCTTAGACAATAACGCGTGTTCTTAGACAATAACGCGTGTTGTTAGACAATAACGTGTTGTTAGACAATAACGTGTTCTTAGACAATAACGTGTTCTTAGACAATAACGTGTTCTTAGACAATAACGTGTTCTTAGACAATAACGTGTTGTTAGACAATAACGTGTTCTTAGACAATAACGTGTTTTTAGACAATAACGTGTTCTTAGACAATAACGTGTTGTTAGACAATAACGTGTTCTTAGACAATAACGTGTTTTTAGACAATAACGTGTTGTTAGACAATAACGTGTTCTTAGACAATAACGTGTTTTTAGACAATAACGTGTTTTTAGACAATAACGTGTTCTTAGACAATAACGTGTTCTTAGACAATAACGTGTTCTTAGACAATAACGTGTTTTTAGACAATAACGTGTTCTTAGACAATAACGTGTTCTTAGACAATAACGTGTTCTTAGACAATAACGCGGTTTTAGACAATAGCGTGTTCTTAGACAATAACGTGTTCTTAGACAATAACGTGTTCTTAGACAATAACGTGTTCTTAGACAATAACGTGTTGTTAGACAATAACGTGTTCTTAGACAATAACGTGTTCTTAGACAATAACGTGTTCTTAGACAATAACGTGTTCTTAGACAATAACGTGTTCTTAGACAATAACGTGTTTTTAGACAATAACGTGTTCTTAGACAATAACGTGTTCTTAGACAATAACGTGTTCTTAGACAATAACGTGTTCTTAGACAATAACGTGTTCTTAGACAATAACGTGTTCTTAGACAATAACGTGTTCTTAGACAATAACGTGTTTTTAGACAATAACGTGTTTTTAGACAATAACGTGTTTTTAGACAATAACGTGTTCTTAGACAATAACGTGTTCTTAGACAATAACGTGTTCTTAGACAATAACGTGTTCTTAGACAATAACGTGTTCTTAGACAATAACGTGTTCTTAGACAATAGCGTGTTTTAGACAATAACGTGTTCTTAGACAATAACGTGTTCTTAGACAATAACGTGTTCTTAGACAATAACGTGTTCTTAGACAATAACGCGTGTTCTTAGACAATAACGTGTTCTTAGACAATAACGTGTTGTTAGACAATAACGTGTTCTTAGACAAATACGTGTTCTTAGACAATAACGTGTTCTTAGACAATAACGTGTTCTTAGACAATAACGTGTTTTTAGACAATAACGTGTTTTTAGACAATAACGTGTTCTTAGACAATAACGCGGTTCTTAGACAATAACGTGTTCTTAGACAATAACGGTTGTTAGACAATAACGTGTTCTTAGACAATAGCGTGTTCTTAGACAATAACGTGTTCTTAGACAATAACGCGTGTTCTTAGACAATAACGCGTGTTCTTAGACAATAACGTGTTCTTAGACAATAACGTGTTCTTAGACAATAACGTGTTCTTAGACAATAACGTGTTTTTAGACAATAACGTGTTCTTAGACAATAACGTGGTTCTTAGACAATAACGCGTGTTCTTAGACAATAACGTGTTCTTAGACAATAACGTGTTTTTAGACAATAACGTGTTCTTAGACAATAACGTGTTCTTAGACAATAACGTGTTCTTAGACAATAACGCGTTCTTAGACAATAACGTGTTGTTAGACAACGTTGTTAGACAATAGCGTGTTCTTAGACAATAACGTGTTTTTAGACAATAACGTGTTCTTAGACAATAACGTGTTCTTAGACAATAACGTGTTCTTAGACAATAACGTGTTCTTAGACAATAACGTGTTCTTAGACAATAACGTGTTTTTAGACAATAACGTGTTCTTAGACAATAACGTGTTTTTAGACAATAACGCGTGTTCTTAGACAATAACGTGTTCTTAGACAATAACGTGTTTTTAGACAATAACGTGTTCTTAGACAATAACGTGTTCTTAGACAATAACGTGTTCTTAGACAATAACGTGTTCTTAGACAATAACGTGTTCTTAGACAATAACGTGTTCTTAGACAATAACGTGTTTTTAGACAATAACGTGTTCTTAGACAATAACGTGTTTTTAGACAATAACGTGTTTTTAGACAATAACGTGTTCTTAGACAATAACGTGTTTTTAGACAATAACGTGTTCTTAGACAATAACGTGTTCTTAGACAATAACGTGTTGTTAGACAATAACGTGTTCTTAGACAATAACGTGTTCTTAGACAATAGCGTGTTCTTAGACAATAACGTGTTTTTAGACAATAACGTGTTTTTAGACAATAACGTGTTCTTAGACAATAACGTGTTCTTAGACAATAACGTGTTTTTAGACAATAACGTGTTCTTAGACAATAACGTGTTCTTAGACAATAACGTGTTCTTAGACAATAACGTGTTGTTAGACAATAACGTGTTTTTAGACAATAACGTGTTGTTAGACAATAACGTGTTCTTAGACAATAACGTGTTTTTAGACAATAACGTGTTTTTAGACAATAACGTGTTCTTAGACAATAACGTGTTCTTAGACAATAACGTGTTCTTAGACAATAACGTGTTCTTAGACAATAACGTGTTCTTAGACAATAACGCGGTTGTTAGACAATAACGTGTTGTTAGACAATAACGTGTTCTTAGACAATAACGTGTTTTAGACAATAACGTGTTTTAGACAATAACGCGTGTTGTTAGACAATAACGTGTTCTTAGACAATAACGTGTTTTTAGACAATAACGTGTTCTTAGACAATAACGTGTTCTTAGACAATAACGTGTTCTTAGACAATAACGTGTTCTTAGACAATAACGTGTTCTTAGACAATAACGTGTTCTTAGACAATAACGTGTTTTTAGACAATAACGTGTTTTTAGACAATAACGTGTTTTTAGACAATAACGTGTTGTTAGACAATAACGTGTTCTTAGACAATAACGTGTTTTTAGACAATAACGGTTTTAGTAGACAATAACGTGTTCTTAGACAATAACGTGTTCTTAGACAATAACGGTTCTTAGACAATAACGTGTTCTTAGACAATAACGCGGTTCTTAGACAATAACGTGTTTTTAGACAATAGCGTGTTGTTAGACAATAACGTGTTCTTAGACAATAACGTGTTTTTAGACAATAACGTGTTTTTAGACAATAACGTGTTCTTAGACAATAACGTGTTCTTAGACAATAACGTGTTTTAGACAATAACGCGTGTTCTTAGACAATAACGTGTTCTTAGACAATAACGTGTTGTTAGACAATAACGTGTTCTTAGACAACGCCGCGTGTTCTTAGACAATAACGTGTTCTTAGACAATAACGTGTTCTTAGACAATAACGTGTTCTTAGACAATAACGCGGTTTTTAGACAATAACGTGTTTTTAGACAATAACGTGTTCTTAGACAATAACGTGTTCTTAGACAATAACGTGTTCTTAGACAATAACGTGTTGTTAGACAATAACGTGTTCTTAGACAATAACGTGTTTTAGACAATAACGTGGTTCTTAGACAATAACGTGTTGTTAGACAATAACGTGTTCTTAGACAATAACGTGTTCTTAGACAATAACGTGTTCTTAGACAATAACGTGTTCTTAGACAATAACGTGTTGTTAGACAATAACGCGTGTTCTTAGACAAATCGTGTTTGTTAGACAATAACGTGTTCTTAGACAATAACGCGTGTTCTTAGACAATAACGTGTTTTTAGACAATAACGTGTTATTAGACAATAACGTGTTTTTAGACAATAACGTGTTCTTAGACAATAACGTGTTTTTAGACAAATACGTGTTCTTAGACAATAACGTGTTCTTAGACAATAACGTGTTCTTAGACAATAACGTGTTCTTAGACAATAACGTGTTATTAGACAATAACGTGTTTTTAGACAATAACGTGTTGTTAGACAATAACGTGTTGTTAGACAATAACGTGTTGTTAGACAATAACGTGTTCTTAGACAATAACGTGTTCTTAGACAAATACGTGTTCTTAGACAATAACGTGTTTTTAGACAATAACGTGTTCTTAGACAATAACGTGTTTTTAGACAATAACGTGTTCTTAGACAATAACGTGTTTTTAGACAATAACGTGTTTTTAGACAATAACGTGTTCTTAGACAATAACGTGTTTTTAGACAATAACGTGTTCTTAGACAATAACGTGTTTTTAGACAATAACGCGTGTTCTTAGACAATAACGTGTTCTTAGACAATAACGCGTGTTTTTAGACAATAACGTGTTCTTAGACAATAACGTGTTCTTAGACAATAGCGTGTTGTTAGACAATAACGTGGTTCTTAGACAATAACGTGTTTTTAGACAATAACGTGTTTTTAGACAATAACGCGGTTCTTAGACAATAACGTGTTCTTAGACAATAACGTGTTCTTAGACAATAACGTGTTGTTAGACAATAACGTGTTTTTAGACAATAACGTGTTGTTAGACAATAACGTGTTCTTAGACAATAACGTGTTTTTAGACAATAACGTGTTTTTAGACAATAACGTGTTCTTAGACAATAACGTGTTTTTAGACAATAACGTGTTCTTAGACAATAACGTGTTCTTAGACAATAACGTGTTCTTAGACAATAACGTGTTTTTAGACAATAACGTGTTCTTAGACAATAACGTGTTCTTAGACAATAACGTGTTCTTAGACAATAGCGTGTTTTAGACAATAACGTGTTCTTAGACAATAACGTGTTCTTAGACAATAACGTGTTCTTAGACAATAACGTGTTTTTAGACAATAACGCGTGTTCTTAGACAATAACGTGTTCTTAGACAATAACGTGTTTTAGACAATAACGTGTTTTTAGACAATAACGTGTTCTTAGACAATAACGTGTTCTTAGACAATAACGTGGTTCTTAGACAATAACGTGTTCTTAGACAATAACGCGTGTTCTTAGACAATAACGCGGTTTCTTAGACAATAACGGTTTTTAGACAATAACGGTTCTTAGACAATAACGTGTTCTTAGACAATAACGTGTTCTTAGACAATAACGTGTTCTTAGACAATAACGTGTTGTTAGACAATAACGGTTCTTAGACAATAACGTGTTTTTAGACAATAACGTGTTCTTAGACAATAACGTGTTCTTAGACAATAACGTGTTGTTAGACAATAACGTGTTTTTAGACAATAACGTGTTCTTAGACAATAACGTGTTCTTAGACAATAACGCGGTTGTTAGACAATAACGGTTCTTAGACAATAACGTGTTGTTAGACAATAACGTGTTCTTAGACAATAACGTGTTGTTAGACAATAACGTGTTTTTAGACAATAACGTGTTCTTAGACAATAACGTGTTCTTAGACAATAACGTGTTCTTAGACAATAACGGTTTTTAGACAATAACGTGTTCTTAGACAATAACGTGGTTCTTAGACAATAACGTGTTCTTAGACAATAACGTGTTCTTAGACAATAACGTGTTATTAGACAATAGCGTGTTTTTAGACAATAACGCGGTTGTTAGACAATAACGTGTTGTTAGACAATAACGTGTTGTTAGACAATAACGTGTTCTTAGACAATAACGTGTTCTTAGACAATAACGTGTTCTTAGACAATAACGTGTTTTTAGACAATAACGTGTTCTTAGACAATAACGTGTTTTTAGACAATAACGTGTTCTTAGACAATAACGTGTTTTTAGACAATAACGTGTTGTTAGACAATAACGTGTTCTTAGACAATAACGTGTTTTTAGACAATAACGTGTTCTTAGACAATAACGCGTGTTTTAGACAATGGCGTGTTGTTAGACAATAACGTGTTCTTAGACAATAACGTGTTGTTAGACAATAACGTGTTCTTAGACAATAACGTGTTTTTAGACAATAACGTGTTTTTAGACAATAACGTGTTCTTAGACAATAACGTGTTCCAGACAATAACGTTTCTTAGACAATAACGCGTTCTTAGACAATAACGGTTGTTAGACAATAACGCGGTTTTAGACAATAACGTATTTTTAGACAATAACGCTTAGACAATAACGCAGTTCTTAGACAATAACGTGTTTTTAGACAATAGCGTGTTTTAGACAATAACGTGTTCTTAGACAATAACGTGTTCTTAGACAATAACGTGTTCTTAGACAATAACGTGTTCTTAGACAATAACGTGTTCTTAGACAATAACGCGTGTTCTTAGACAATAACGCGGTTCTTAGACAATAACGTGTTGTTAGACAATAACGTGGTTCTTAGACAATAACGTGTTTTTAGACAATAACGTGTTCTTAGACAATAACGCGTGTTCTTAGACAATAACGCGTGTTCTTAGACAATAACGTGTTCTTAGACAATAACGTGTTCTTAGACAATAACGTGTTCTTAGACAATAACGTGTTTTTAGACAATAACGTGTTGTTAGACAATAACGCGGTTCTTAGACAATAACGCGTGTTTTTAGACAATAACGGTTCTTAGACAATAACGCGTGTTCTTAGACAATAACGTGTTGTTAGACAATAACGTGTTCTTAGACAATAACGTGTTCTTAGACAATAACGTGTTGTTAGACAATAACGTGTTCTTAGACAATAACGTGGTTGTTAGACAATAACGTGTTCTTAGACAATAACGCGTGTTTTTAGACAATAACGTGTTCTTAGACAATAACGTGTTCTTAGACAATAACGTGTTCTTAGACAATAACGGTTTTTAGACAATAACGTGTTCTTAGACAATAACGTGTTCTTAGACAATAACGTGTTGTTAGACAATAACGTGTTCTTAGACAATAACGTGTTCTTAGACAATAACGGACAAGGTTTTAGACAATAACGCGGTTGTTAGACAATAACGCAGTTGTTAGACAACAACGGTGTTCTTAGACAATAACGCGGTTTTTAGACAATAACGTGTTCTTAGACAATAACGTGTTCCTTAGACAATAACGTGTTCTTAGACAATAACGTGTTCTTAGACAATAACGTGTTCTTAGACAATAACGTGTTCTTAGACAATAACGTGTTCTTAGACAATAACGCGGTTCTTAGATTAGACAATAACGTGGTTCTTAGACAATAACGTGTTTTTAGACAATAACGTGTTCTTAGACAATAACGTGTTCTTAGACAATACGCGGTTTTTAGACAATAACGTGTTCTTAGACAATAACGTGTTCTTAGACAATAACGTGTTCTTAGACAATAACGCGTGTTCTTAGACAATAACGTGTTTTTAGACAATAACGGTTCTTAGACAATAACGTGTTTTTAGACAATAACGTGTTCTTAGACAATAGCGTGTTTTTAGACAATAACGTGTTCTTAGACAATAACGTGTTCTTAGACAATAACGTGTTCTTAGACAATAACGTGTTCTTAGACAATAACGTGTTTCTTAGACAATAACGTGTTCTTAGACAATAACGTGTTCTTAGACAATAACGTGTTCTTAGACAATAACGTGTTCTTAGACAATAACGTGTTCTTAGACAATAACGCGTGTTCTTAGACAATAACGTGTTCTTAGACAATAACGTGTTCTTAGACAATAACGCGTGTTCTTAGACAATAACGTGTTCTTAGACAATAACGTGTTTTTAGACAATAACGTGTTCTTAGACAATAACGTGTTCTTAGACAATAACGTGTTCTTAGACAATAACGTGTTCTTAGACAATAACGTGTTCTTAGACAATAGCGTGTTCTTAGACAATAACGTGTTCTTAGACAATAACGTGTTCTTAGACAATAACGTGTTGTTAGACAATAACGTGTTCTTAGACAATAACGTGTTCTTAGACAATAACGTGTTGTTAGACAATAACGTGGTTCTTAGACAATAACGTGTTTTTAGACAATAACGTGTTCTTAGACAATAACGTGTTTTTAGACAATAACGTGTTCTTAGACAATAACGTGTTCTTAGACAATAGCGTGTTCTTAGACAATAACGTGTTCTTAGACAATAACGTGTTCTTAGACAATAGCGTGTTCTTAGACAATAACGTGTTCTTAGACAATAACGTGTTCTTAGACAATAGCGGTTCTTAGACAATAACGTGTTTTTAGACAATAACGTGTTCTTAGACAATAACGTGTTCTTAGACAATAACGTGTTCTTAGACAATAACGTGTTTTTAGACAATAACGTGTTCTTAGACAATAACGTGTTCTTAGACAATAACGTGTTTTTAGACAATAACGTGTTCTTAGACAATAACGTGTTTTTAGACAATAACGTGTTTTTAGACAATAACGTGTTCTTAGACAATAACGTGTTCTTAGACAATAACGTGTTCTTAGACAATAACGCGGTTTTTAGACAATAACGCGTTCTTAGACAATAACGTATTTTTAGACAATAACGCGGTTCTTAGACAATAACGTGTTTTTAGACAATAACGTGTTCTTAGACAATAACGTGTTCTTAGACAATAACGCGTGTTCTTAGACAATAACGTGTTCTTAGACAATAACGTGGTTCTTAGACAATAACGTGTTCTTAGACAATAACGGTTCTTAGACAATAACGTGTTTTTAGACAATAACGTGTTCTTAGACAATAACGTGTTCTTAGACAATAACGTGTTTTTAGACAATAACGTGTTCTTAGACAATAACGTGTTCTTAGACAATAACGTGTTCTTAGACAATAACGTGTTCTTAGACAATAACGTGTTCTTAGACAATAACGTGTTCTTAGACAATAACGTGTTTTTAGACAATAACGTGTTCTTAGACAATAACGTGTTCTTAGACAATAACGTGTTCTTAGACAATAACGTGTTCTTAGACAATAACGTGTTCTTAGACAATAACGTGTTGTTAGACAATAACGTGTTCTTAGACAATAACGTGTTTTTAGACAATAACGTGTTGTTAGACAATAACGGTTCTTAGACAATAACGTGTTTTTAGACAATAACGGTTCTTAGACAATAACGTGTTCTTAGACAATAACGTGTTCTTAGACAATAACGTGTTCTTAGACAATAACGTGTTCTTAGACAATAACGTGTTCTTAGACAATAGCGTGTTCTTAGACAATAACGTGTTTTTAGACAATAACGTGTTCTTAGACAATAACGTGTTCTTAGACAATAACGTGTTCTTAGACAATAACGTGTTCTTAGACAATAACGTGTTCTTAGACAATAACGCGTGTTCTTAGACAATAACGTGTTTTTAGACAATAACGTGTTCTTAGACAATGTGCGTGTTCTTAGACAATAACGTGTTCTTAGACAATAACGTGGTTCTTAGACAATAACGTGTTTTTAGACAATAACGTGTTCTTAGACAATAACGTGTTCTTAGACAATAACGTGTTCTTAGACAATAACGTGTTCTTAGACAATAACGTGTTCTTAGACAATAACGTGTTCTTAGACAATAACGTGTTCTTAGACAATAGCGTGTTTTTAGACAATAACGCGTGTTCTTAGACAATAACGTGTTTTTAGACAATAACGTGTTCTTAGACAATAACGTGTTCTTAGACAATAGCGTGTTCTTAGACAATAACGTGTTCTTAGACAATAACGTGTTCTTAGACAATAACGTGTTCTTAGACAATAACGTGTTCTTAGACAATAACGTGTTCTTAGACAATAACGTGTTGTTAGACAATAGCGTGTTCTTAGACAATAACGTGTTTTTAGACAATAACGTGTTCTTAGACAATAACGTGTTCTTAGACAATAACGTGTTCTTAGACAATAACGTGTTCTTAGACAATAACGTGTTCTTAGACAATAACGCGTGTTTTTAGACAATAACGTTGTTCTTAGACAATAACGTGTTCTTAGACAATAACGTGTTCTTAGACAATAACGTGTTCTTAGACAATAACGTGTTCTTAGACAATAACGTGTTCTTAGACAATAACGTGTTTTTAGACAATAACGTGTTCTTAGACAATAACGTGTTTTTAGACAATAACGCGTGTTTTAGACAATAACGTGTTCTTAGACAATAACGTGTTTTAGACAATAACGTGTTCTTAGACAATAACGTGTTTTTAGACAATAACGTGTTCTTAGACAATAACGTGTTCTTAGACAATAGCGTGTTTTTAGACAATAACGTGGTTCTTAGACAATAACGTGTTCTTAGACAATAACGTGTTCTTAGACAATAACGTGTTTTTAGACAATAACGTGTTCTTAGACAATAACGTGTTCTTAGACAATAACGTGTTCTTAGACAATAACGTGTTCTTAGACAATAACGTGTTTTTAGACAATAACGTGTTTTTAGACAATAACGTGTTCTTAGACAATAACGTGTTCTTAGACAATAACGTGTTTTTAGACAATAACGTGTTCTTAGACAATAACGTGTTCTTAGACAATAACGTGTTCTTAGACAATAACGTGTTCTTAGACAATAACGTGTTTTAGACAATAACGTGTTTTTAGACAATAACGTGTTCTTAGACAATAACGTGTTCTTAGACAATAACGTGTTCTTAGACAATAACGCGTGTTTTTAGACAATAACGTGTTCTTAGACAATAACGTGTTCTTAGACAATAACGTGTTGTTAGACAATAACGTGTTCTTAGACAATAACGTGTTCTTAGACAATAACGTGTTCTTAGACAATAACGTGTTCTTAGACAATAACGTGTTGTTAGACAATAACGTGTTCTTAGACAATAACGCGGTTCTTAGACAATAACGTGTTCTTAGACAATAACGTGTTTTAGACAATAACGTGTTCTTAGACAATAACGTGGTTCTTAGACAATAACGTGTTCTTAGACAATAACGTGTTCTTAGACAATAACGTGTTTTTAGACAATAACGTGTTCTTAGACAATAACGCGTGTTCTTAGACAATAACGTGTTCTTAGACAATAGCGTGTTCTTAGACAATAACGTGTTCTTAGACAATAACGTGTTCTTAGACAATAACGTGTTCTTAGACAATAACGTGTTCTTAGACAATAACGTGTTCTTAGACAATAACGTGTTCTTAGACAATAACGTGTTCTTAGACAATAACGTGTTCTTAGACAATAACGTGTTCTTAGACAATAACGTGTTCTTAGACAATAACGTGTTCTTAGACAATAACGTGTTCTTAGACAATAACGTGTTCTTAGACAATAACGTGTTTTTAGACAATAGCGTGTTCTTAGACAATAACGTGTTCTTAGACAATAACGTGTTCTTAGACAATAACGTGTTCTTAGACAATAACGTGGTTGTTAGACAATAACGTGTTCTTAGACAATAACGCGTGTTCTTAGACAATAACGTGTTCTTAGACAATAACGTGTTCTTAGACAATAACGCGTGTTCTTAGACAATAACGTGTTCTTAGACAATAACGTGTTCTTAGACAATAACGTGTTCTTAGACAATAACGTGTTCTTAGACAATAACGCGGTTTTAGACAATAACGTGTTCTTAGACAATAACGATGTTGTTAGACAATAACGTGTTCTTAGACAATAACGTGTTCTTAGACAATAACGTGTTTTTAGACAATAACGTGTTCTTAGACAATAACGTGTTTTTAGACAATAACGTGTTCTTAGACAATAACGTGTTCTTAGACAATAACGTGTTCTTAGACAATAACGTGTTCTTAGACAATAACGTGTTCTTAGACAATAACGTGTTGTTAGACAATAACGTGTTCTTAGACAATAACGTGTTTTTAGACAATAACGTGTTCTTAGACAATAACGTGTTCTTAGACAATAACGTGTTCTTAGACAATAACGTGTTCTTAGACAATAACGTGTTCTTAGACAATAACGTGTTTTTAGACAATAACGTGTTCTTAGACAATAACGTGTTCTTAGACAATAACGTGTTCTTAGACAATAACGTGGTTCTTAGACAATAACGTGGTTCTTAGACAATAACGTGGTTCTTAGACAATAACGTGTTCTTAGACAATAACGTGTTTTTAGACAATAACGTGTTCTTAGACAATAACGCAGGTTTTTAGACAATAACGTGTTGTTAGACAATAACGTGTTCTTAGACAATAACGTGTTCTTAGACAATAACGTGTTCTTAGACAATAACGTGTTCTTAGACAATAACGTGTTGTTAGACAATAACGTTCTTAGACAATAACGCGTGTTCTTAGACAATAACGTGTGTTTTAGACAATAACGTTTTTTAGACAATAACGTGTTCTTAGACAATAACGTGTTCTTAGACAATAACGTGTTCTTAGACAATAACGGTTTTTAGACAATAACGCGTTGTTAGACAATAGCGTGTTCTTAGACAATAACGTGTTTTTAGACAATAACGTGTTTGTTAGACAATAACGTGTTCTTAGACAATAACGTGTTTTTAGACAATAACGTGTTTTTAGACAATAACGTGTTCTTAGACAATAACGTGTTCTTAGACAATAACGTGTTCTTAGACAATAGCGTGTTGTTAGACAATGCGTGTTCTTTAGACAATAACGTGTTGTTAGACAATAACGTGTTCTTAGACAATAACGTGTTCTTAGACAATACGTGTTCTTAGACAATAACGTGTTCTTAGACAATAACGTGTTTTTAGACAATAACGCGGTTAGACTTCTTAGACAATAACGGTGTTTTAGACAATAACGTGTTTTTAGACAATAACGTGTCTTTAGACAATAACGCGGTTCTTAGACAATAACGGTTCTTAGACAATAACGTGTTCTTAGACAATAACGTGTTCTTAGACAATAACGCGGTTGTTAGACAATAACGGTTGTTAGACAATAACGGTTCTTAGACAATAACGTGTTCTTAGACAATAACGCGTGTTCTTAGACAATAGCGTGTTTTTAGACAATAGCGTGTTCTTAGACAATAACGTGTTTTTAGACAATAACGTGGTTCTTAGACAATAACGTGTTTCTTAGACAATAACGTGTTCTTAGACAATAACGTGTTCTTAGACAATAACGTGTTCTTAGACAATAACGTGTTCTTAGACAATAACGTGTTATTAGACAATAACGTGTTTTAGACAATAACGTGTTGTTAGACAATAACGTGTTGTTAGACAATAACGTGTTGTTAGACAATAGCGTGTTATTAGACAATAACGTGTTCTTAGACAATAACGTGTTCTTAGACAATAACGTGTTCTTAGACAATAACGTGTTCTTAGACAATAACGTGTTCTTAGACAATAACGTGTTCTTAGACAATAACGCGGTTCTTAGACAATAACGTGTTCTTAGACAATAACGTGTTCTTAGACAATAACGTGTTCTTAGACAATAACGTGTTCTTAGACAATAACGTGTTCTTAGACAATAACGTGTTTTAGACAATAACGTGTTCTTAGACAATAACGTGTTGTTAGACAATAACGTGTTCTTAGACAATAACGCGTGTTGTTAGACAATAACGTGTTCTTAGACAATAACGTGTTTTTAGACAATAACGTGTTCTTAGACAATAACGTGTTGTTAGACAATGCGTGTTGTTAGACAATAACGTGTTTTTAGACAATAACGTGTTCTTAGATAATAACGTGTTCTTAGACAATAACGTGTTTTAGACAATAACGTGTTGTTAGACAATAACGTGTTCTTAGACAATAACGCGTGTTCTTAGACAATAACGTGTTCTTAGACAATAACGTGTTCTTAGACAATAACGTGTTCTTAGACAATAACGTGTTTTTAGACAATAACGCGTGTTCTTAGACAATAACGCGTGTTTTTAGACAATAGCGTGTTGTTAGACAATAACGTGTTGTTAGACAATAACGTGTTTTTAGACAATAACGTGTTCTTAGACAATAACGTGTTCTTAGACAATAACGTGTTCTTAGACAATAACGTGTTCTTAGACAATAACGTGTTCTTAGACAATAACGTTTTAGACAATAACGCGGTTCTTAGACAATAACGGTTTTTAGACAATAACGTTTTTAGACAATAACGCGGTTGTTAGACAATAACGCAGTTCTTAGACAATAACGCGGTTCTTAGACAATAACGTGTTCTTAGACAATAACGTGTTTTAGACAATAACGCGTGTTCTTAGACAATAACGTGTTCTTAGACAATAACGTGTTCTTAGACAATAACGTGTTCTTAGACAATAACGTGTTCTTAGACAATAACGTGTTCTTAGACAATAACGTGTTTTTAGACAATAACGTGTTCTTAGACAATAACGTGTTCTTAGACAATAACGTGTTTTTAGACAATAACGTGTTGTTAGACAATAACGCGGTTGTTAGACAATAACGTGTTGTTAGACAATAACGTGTTCTTAGACAATAACGTGTTTTTAGACAATAACGTGTTTTAGACAATAACGTGTTCTTAGACAATAACGTGTTTTTAGACAATAACGTGTTCTTAGACAATAACGCGTGTTCTTAGACAATAACGTGTTCTTAGACAATAACGTGTTGTTAGACAATAACGTGTTTTTAGACAATAACGTGTTGTTAGACAATAACGTGTTCTTAGACAATAACGTGTTTTTAGACAATAACGTGTTTTTAGACAATAACGTGTTCTTAGACAATAACGTGTTCTTAGACAATAACGCGTGTTTTTAGACAATAACGTGTTCTTAGACAATAACGTGTTCTTAGACAATAACGCGGTTGTTAGACAATAACGTGTTCTTAGACAATAACGTGTTCTTAGACAATAACGTGTTCTTAGACAATAACGTTTCTTAGACAATAACGTGTTTTAGACAATAACGTGTTTTTAGACAATAACGTGTTTTTAGACAATAACGTTTTCTTAGACAATAACGTGTTCTTAGACAATAACGTGTTCTTAGACAATAACGTGTTCTTAGACAATAACGTGTTGTTAGACAATAACGTGTTGTTAGACAATAACGTGTTTTTAGACAATAACGTGTTCTTAGACAATAACGTGTTGTTAGACAATAACGTGTTGTTAGACAATAACGTGTTTTTAGACAATAACGTGTTCTTAGACAATAACGTGTTCTTAGACAATAACGTGTTGTTAGACAATAACGTGTTCTTAGACAACTACGTGTTCTTAGACAATAACGTGTTCTTAGACAATAACGTGTTCTTAGACAATAACGTGTTTTTAGACAATAACGTGTTATTAGACAATAACGTGTTTTTAGACAATAACGTGTTCTTAGACAATAACGTGTTTTTAGACAAATACGTGTTCTTAGACAATAACGTGTTCTTAGACAATAACGTGTTCTTAGACAATAACGTGTTCTTAGACAATAACGTGTTTTTAGACAATAACGTGTTATTAGACAATAACGTGTTTTTAGACAATAACGTGTTGTTAGACAATAACGTGTTGTTAGACAATAACGTGTTGTTAGACAATAACGTGTTATTAGACAATAACGTGTTCTTAGACAATAACGTGTTCTTAGACAATAACGCGTGTTTTTAGACAATAACGTGTTCTTAGACAATAACGTGTTCTTAGACAATAACGTGTTCTTAGACAATAACGGTTTTTAGACAATAACGTGTTCTTAGACAATAACGTGTTTTTAGACAATAACGCGTGTTGTTAGACAATAACGCGGTTGTTAGACAATAACGTGTTTTTAGACAATAACGTGGTTCTTAGATAATAACGTGTTCTTAGACAATAACGTGTTTTTAGACAATAACGTGTTGTTAGACAATAACGTGTTCTTAGACAATAACGTGTTCTTAGACAATAACGTGTTCTTAGACAATAACGTGTTCTTAGACAATAACGTGTTCTTAGACAATAACGTGTTTTTAGACAATAACGTGTTCTTAGACAATAACGTGTTTTTAGACAATAACGTGTTGTTAGACAATAACGTGTTGTTAGACAATAACGTGTTGTTAGACAATAACGTGTTCTTAGACAATAACGTGTTCTTAGACAATAACGTGTTCTTAGACAATAACGTGTTTTTAGACAATAACGTGTTGTTAGACAATAACGTGTTCTTAGACAATAACGTGTTCTTAGACAATAACGTGTTCTTAGACAATAACGTTTTTAGACAATAACGTGTTCTTAGACAATAACGTGTTCTTAGACAATAACGTGGTTCTTAGACAATAACGTGTTCTTAGACAATAACGTGTTCTTAGACAATAACGTGTTCTTAGACAATAACGTGTTTTTAGACAATAACGTGTTCTTAGACAATAACGTGTTTTTAGACAATAACGTGTTGTTAGACAATAACGTGTTGTTAGACAATAACGTGTTTTTAGACAATAACGTGTTCTTAGACAATAACGTGTTCTTAGACAATAACGTGTTCTTAGACAATAACGTGTTTTTAGACAATAACGTGTTGTTAGACAATAACGTGTTCTTAGACAATAACGTGTTCTTAGACAATAACGTGTTCTTAGACAATAACGTGTTTTTAGACAATAACGTGTTCTTAGACAATAACGTGTTCTTAGACAATAACGTGTTCTTAGACAATAACGTGTTCTTAGACAATAACGTGTTCTTAGACAATAACGTGTTCTTAGACAATAACGTGTTTTTAGACAATAACGTGTTGTTAGACAATAACGTGTTGTTAGACAATAACGTGTTTTTAGACAATAACGTGTTCTTAGACAATAACGTGTTCTTAGACAATAACGTGTTTTTAGACAATAACGTGTTGTTAGACAATAACGTGTTTTTAGACAATAACGTCATCCTCCAGGTTAGATGGACTTCATATTGTACAATTTGTGTCTCCCCTTTTCATGGGCCCAGGTTAGATGGAGGTCGTCTTTATTGACCTGTTTATCGCTGTCAGCGGTAGCCTGTAAGCCTATACTACCCCTGTAAGTTCTGTTGTATAAAAAAAAAAATCTGCTAATGTCTCCAGTAATATCAATTGCAATAGAATTGCATGAAATGTTTTTACAAACACAAAACAAAAGGAGAAGAAACGTATCTGATATAGCCTATAGCATTAGACCTACTCTACACCACCAGGCGCTCAGCCATGTCATGAGGCCTACTCTACACCACCAGGCGCTCAGCCATGTATTGAACACTGCTGTCTTTTTTTGTTGCCAACAGTGATTGAGTTTTATATTATTAGCCTACATTATGACTATCCATTAGGAGTAGTAGGCTAATCTTACATGAGTCTGTAAATGCAACGACAGATGCATGGAATACTTTATTATAAAGGTGTTTTTTTTTTTTACGGTGAAAATTAGCTTCAGCAAAACTGGAAACTCACATGTCGCCTATGGGAGAGGGACAGAGAGGGAGAGACCCGACCCGACCCAACTCAAAACGAAACTGTCTATCCTACAGCAGAGCGTGTCCAACGGCAAACGTTCACAACTAAATAGACAAGAGCCTATCGTGAAAGTACCGCTTGCAAAACAGATGTTTTTTTTCTTTCTCTCCCTTACCCCAATACCATGATCCTTTTATATCAATAAAAACGTTCAGTTCCACCATCTCGCCACCAGGGGGGTGCTGCAGCACCACTACTTCCTGTGGCTATGGCTGTGCTTGCCAATAGCAACCTGCACAAACTGACAATGTCAATCGAGCTAACAACCAGAGGGTTTGCCTGGCAATGATGCCAATGATATACGGGTACTCGGCTGTCGACTCGTACCTACCCTCTCGTGTACAATTACTTCAGTAACCTTTTTTTCTGTTCTGTTGTGTTCTGCTCTCCTCTCCTCCCTCCAGTGCGGACGGTGAGTTCGCAGTAACCCACATGACCAAGGCCCACCTGTTCTACAATGGGAAGGTGCGCTGGGTTCCCCCGGCTATCTATAAGTCCTCCTGCTCTATAGACGTCACCTTCTTCCCCTTCGACCAGCAGAACTGTAAGATGAAGTTTGGTTCCTGGACCTACGACAAGGCTAAGATCGACCTGGAACGCATCGAGGTGTGGAGTTTTTTTGTTCTTTTATTTCTTTGTACCTTTTATTTAACCAAGAAGGGCTCATTGAGATTTGAATTTTATTTTTCAAGAGAGTGTCCTGGCCAAGATTACACAATTACAGACAGACAACATGAAAAAAACTACAAGTAATCTAGTAAAAAAACATAGAATTCCCAAGAGTGTAACAAAATCATAAAACAGCTAATTAAAAACAGATTTAAAAACACCAATTGGGACAAGTTCTTCCAGTTTAAAAGTATTTTGTAAGGTGTTCCAAGCCGATGGCGCAGAGTACATAAAAGCCCTTTTACCAAATTCAGTTCGGACATTTGGAACACATTTCTGAACAATAAAAATGCCCAAATAAAATGGTAGTAAACCCAAAATGGCTTTGTAAATAAAAGTATACCAGTGACTGAGCCTACGAGTGACTAGAGAAGGCCAGCCAACCCTTGTATATAAAGTGCAGTGGTGCGTAAGGAATTTTGCAGTTTAAAATAAATCTCAAAGCTCCATGGTAAAGGGTGTCAATTGATCTCAAACACTGAGCGGAAGCATTCATATATAAAATATCCCCATAGTCTAGTAAAGGCATAAATATAGCTGATACTAGCCTCCTTCTGGCTTCAAAAGAAAAACAGGCCTTATTCCTAAAATAGAATCCCAACTTCAGCTTAAAAAAAATTGTAAATTGTTGAATATGCAATTTAAAAGAGAGGCATCATCAATTAAAATTCCAAGATATTTATATGAGGTTCCAGTCTCAATCTCATTGCCCTGACAGGTAGTAATAGGTGAAAGGTTCAGAGGTCTATTTCTTGCTTTAGAAAACACCATTAGTTTAGTTTTGACAGTATTGAGGATAAGCTTCAATTGACACAAGGTATGTTGAACAGTATAAAAAGCAGTTTGCAAGTTCTGGAAAGCTTTTGTGAGGGACGAGTCACAACAATAAATAACAGAATCATCGGGAATAAAAGTGAAGTTGCGCATTTTGCACATTTTTGTCTACATTATTTATTGTATTGTATATCAGTCAGTCAATCAATCAATCAAATAATCAAACAATCACTCAAGGAGGGAATGTTATAAAAGTGTTGTACAAGATGTGTATGATATGGGTAACGTATTGTCCATGTGTCTAGTGTTTATGTTTTATACATTAGCCTGGTCCCAGATCTGTTTGTGTTCTTGCTAACTCCATTGCTGTCATTGTCAAGCCACACCGAGAGCCAATCAGAGCCAGCAGTGTGTGACAATTTTCCTCTAAGGGAGACTAAAGTGTATCTCTATCCCCTAGAATACAGTAGACCTGAACAACTATATCTACACAGTGCTTATGAAGCTTTTATGTATGCCATATGAAGCCTTTATAGAGTGGGACGGTTGATCTCTATCCCCTAGAACACTGTGGACCTGAACAACTACTGGGAGAGTGGAGAGTGGGCCATCATCAACGCGGTGGGAACGTACAACACCAAGAAGTACGACTGCTGTCACGAGATCTACCCTGATATCACCTACTTCTTCATCATCAGACGGCTGCCTCTCTTCTACACCATCAACCTGATCATCCCATGTCTGCTCATCTCCTGTCTCACCGTCCTGGTCTTTTATCTCCCCTCAGGTAGATTCCTAGTCTTTTATCTCCCCTCAGAAGACTAGGACCTAGTAGGTCCTAGTCTTCTATATCCCCAGGTAGATTCCTAGTCTTCTATATCCCCTCATGTAGATTCCTAGTCTTTTATCTCCCCTCAGAAGACAAGGACCTAGTAGGTCCTAGACTAGGACCTAGTAAGTCCTAGTCTTCTATCTCCCCTCAGGTAAGTCCTAGTCTTCTATCTTCCCTCAGGTAAGTCCTAGTCTTCTAACTCCCCTCAGGTAAGTCCTAGTCTTCTATCTCCCCTCAGGTAAGTCCTAGTCTTCTAACTCCCCTCAGGTAAGTCCTAGTCTTCTATCTCCCCTCAGGTAAGTCCTAGTCTTCTATCTCCCCTCAGGTAAGTCCTAGTCTTCTATATCCCCTCAGGTAAGTCCTAGTCTTCTATCTCCCCTCAGGTAAGTCCTAGTCTGCTATCTCCCCTCAGGTAAGTCCTAGTCTTCTAACTCCCCTCAGGTAAGTCCTAGTCTGCTATCTCCCCTCAGGTAAGTCCTAGTCTTCTATCTCCCCTCAGGTAAGTCCTAGTCTTCTATCTCCCCTCAGGTAAGTCCTAGTCTGCTATCTCCCCTCAGGTAAGTCCTAGTCTTCTATCTCCCCTCGGGTAAGTCCTAGTCTTCTATCTCCCCTCAGGTAAGTCCTAGTCTGCTATCTCCCCTCAGGTAAGTAGGCTAACAGAGGGAATCTCAGAATTTTCTGAATGTAACGATGTGACACAGCTAGCTTGTTAACGATGACTCTAGTAGCATTTCAGTCAGTGACTTCACTCGCTCAGACCTTTTGAAGTAGTCGTTATTTCACTTGCTCTGCAAGATGCATGGCTTTTGTGGACCGATAGGTAACGATGCTTCATGGGTGACTGTTGTCGATGTGTTCAGAGGGTCCCTGGTTCGAGCCCAGGTTGGGTCAAAGAGAGAGACTGAAGAAATACTGTTACATTAACAATTCAGAATGTAGCCAACATCTAGTGGAGGTTTTGGAACATTACAGGTTGTTATAACTAAGATTTTTGACATACATATTGCATATGTATTAGTTTATGTTAGTAACAGTCACAGAAATTCAGTAACAAATATTGAAAGAGCATTAATCCTATTTTAAATCTGCTTAAGTAAAAACAAATGAATTTCTCTATGCTGACTTGATTCACAAATTAAAAGCCAAACTTGTCTTTCATCAATCAAATATGGCTTAATAAATGTCTATCTATAATGCATGCAAGAAGAAAAAGGGCATAAGTAAAAAAATATTAAATTGCAATGATTGATACATCTTACAAAACACTATGCACTGTTATACAGTGCCTAGTGAAAGTCTACACACCCCTTGCACAGTCTTCAAATTTTTTTTTCCCCCTAGTGATCTACACAACTTACTCCACATTGTCAAAGTGAAAAGAAATGTAATGTTCCTAAATAATGACAAATAAAAAACAAAGATGTCTTGGTTGCGTATGTCCTTTCTCGTATTTCTTCTCACAAAAGTTCGGAACCTTTCTCATAGATTCTACAGATTGTAAATTAAAGAGAACATTTTTGCTAAGAGTATTATTGTATTATTAATCAATTCACTATGAATTTTTAAATCACCCAGCAGTGATATCTGCAGAGTTAGCTCCAGGTAAATGTTGCAATTCTTCAACCAATCCTGAACTTGCGACCAAAAACAAGCTACATATGGACAGTACCAAATTAAATGATCTAATGATCTTTTCACAGCAAAATCTGCAGAGCTGGGAAGGTTGTATCCCCCATATATACATAACATTCTATTGGTTGCAAGAATTTTGTATAATAATTTAAATTAAAAAACTCTTAAGTTTTGAATCCAGCATTGTTTTGCGTATCAGTTCATAAACCATGTGCCATGGAATCGGTACATCGAAAATCTCTTCCCAACTATTTTGCAATCTATATGGCACAGCTGTTAATGTTTTGGTCATTAAATGAAACTGGTGTACTTTTTTAAATATCACAATTTTCTTTAGCCAATTTTGGTCTTTAATGCAGGGCCGACAGACAAGTTCCTTACTTTCTGCCCCTTCCACTTGCCTCTTCCATTTTTGCAGTAATGCTGCAAATATTTGGTTGTAATTTTGAGTAGAGTGACATTTCCATATAATTTTGTTAGCTGCATCTGTGACATAACTCCTATTTGACATAACTATGACATAACTCCAGTCCTATTTATGATATAATTTACAAAGGTTATACTTTTATTCCCAAAAATAGTTTTTTTTATAAATTAGTATATTTGAGTTTAACCATAATATTTGTTCTGGTGGATTAAATTGCAACCACATTTCTATGACTTGTTTTCAAAAATAGTGATATTTTGGAGATTATTTCATTTTCAAATAACCGAAAGTGAGAGGTTGTAATCTGAATAAAGGTGAAAAGGCCATTCTAGAACATGGGGTGAGACATTCTTACTAATCTGCTAGAGAACCAGTTTGGATTTAAATATCACCTTTGAATGACTGAGAGGTCTAATGCTTTAATATTTAATTATTTCTGCCCTCCGAATTCATATTCATTATAAAATTTTATCTTTCTTTCCGTTCCAAATAAAATGTAATATTTTTTGCTCATATAATAAAAAAAACAGGTTGCTAGGTGTAGGCAAGGCCATAAGCAAATAGGTAAACTGGGATATGACTAAATAGTTAATTAGGGTTCCGCAAATAGACAGGTATTTACCTTTCCACGGTAACAACATCTTATCAATTTTTGCGTACTTTCTATTAAAATGTATTGTAATGAGAAATTCTTTCTTTCGGGGATATGAATACAGAGTAAGTCCACATCCCCGTCAGACCATTTTATTGGTAAACTACACGGTAATGTAAAAGCTGTATTGTTTAGTGATCCAATACGTAATATAGTATACTTATAATAACTTGGTTATAATCCAGAGAGGTTAGAACAAGTATCAAGATCATCTATGAGGCTGTTCCAAAATTGTAGATTCAAAAGAGAACATGCATCATCAGCGTACAATGACACCCTTTGTTTTTAAGCCCTGGATTTCTAGGCCCTTGATACTATTGTGGGATCAGATTTTAATAGCTAACATTTCGATGGCCAGAATAGATATGCCGATAGTTGACAACCTTGTTTTACTCAAATCAAAATAAAATGTTATTTGTCACATGCTCCGAATACAACAGGTGTAGACCTTACAGTGAAATGCTTACTTACAAGCCCCTAACCAAACAGAAATCAGGAGGATAGGTTAAGAGCCCGTAAAAACGGAAGCCATCTCCTCAGTCGCCATTCAACGTCAGTTTAAAACTTTCTAAGATGTAATCATTATTTACTATTTTACACCTAGGGTTACTATACCTAACTTTAAACCCTTTTATAAGAGATTCTCCTAAATTGAAATATTCCAGGCATTTATATATAAATTCAGTCGTACTTTATCAAAAGCCTTTTCAAAGTCAGCTATGAATACCAGGCCTGGTTTCCCAGATTTTTCATAGTGTTCTATTGTTTCCAGTACTTGTCTTATGCAGTGGCTTGCGAAAGTATTCACCCCCCTTGGCATTTTTTCTATTGTGTTGCCTTACAACCTGTAATTTTTTTGGGGGGGCTGTATCATTTGATTTACACAACATGCCTACTACTTTTAAGAAACAAACAAGAAATGAGTAAAAAACAGAACTTGAGTGTGCGTAACTATTCACCCCCCCAAAGTCAATACTTTGTAGAGCCACCTTTTACAGCAATTACAGCTACAAGTCTCTTGAGTTATGTCTCTATAAACTTGGCACATCTAGCCACTGGGATTTTTGCCCATTCTTCAAGGCAAAACTGCTCCAGCTCCTTCAAGTTGGATGGGTTCCGCTGGTGTACAGCAATCTTTAAGTCATACCACAGATTCTCAATTTGATTGAGGTCTCGGCTTTGACTAGGCCATTCCAAGACATTTAAATGTTTCCCCTTAAACCAATCGAGTGTTGCTTTAGCAGTATGCTTAGGGTCATTGTCCTGCTGGAAGGTGAACCTCTGTCCCAGTCTCAAATCTCTGGAAGACTGAAACAGGTTTCCCTCAAGAATTTCCCTGTGTTTAGCGCCATTCATCATTCCTGCAATTCTGACCAGTTTCCCAGTCCCTGTGGATGAAAAACATCCCCACAGCATGATGCTGTCACCACCATGCTTCACTGTGGGGATGCTGATCTCGGGGTGATGAGAGGTGTTGGGTTTGCGCCAGACATAGCGTTTTCCTTGATGGCCAAAAAGCTTAATTTTAGTCTCATTTGACCAAAGTACCTTCTTCCATAAGTTTGGGGAGTCTCCTACATGCCTTTTGGCGAACACCAAATGTGTTTGCTTATTTTTTTCTTTAAGCAATGGCTTTTTTTCTGGCCACTCCTCCGTAAAGCCCAGTTCTGTGGAGTGTACGGTTTAAAGTGGTCCTATGGACAGATACTCCAATCTCCGCTGTGGAGCTTTGCAGCTCCTTCAGGGTTATCTTTGGTCTCTTTGTTGCCTCTCTGATGAATGCTCTCCTTGCCTGGTCCGTGAGTTTTGGTGGGCGGCTCTCTCTCTTGGCAGGTTTGTTGTGGTGCCATATTCTTTCCCTTTTTTAATAATGGATTTAATGGTGCTCCGTGGGGTGTTCAAAGTTATGATCTTTTTTATAACCCAACCCTGAAATGTACTTCTCCACAACTTTGTCCCTGACCTGTTTGGAGAGCTCCTTGGTCTTCATGGTGCCGCTTGCTTGGTGGTGCCCCTTGCTTAGTGGTGTTGCAGACTCTGGGGCCTTTCAGAACAGGTGTATATACACTGAGATCATGTGACAGATCATGTGACACTTAGATTGCACACAGGTGGACTTTATTTAACAAATTATGTGACTTCGGAAGGTAATTGGTTGCACCAGATCTTATTTAGGGGCTTCATAGCAAAGGGGGTGAATACATATGATGCACGCACCACTTTTCCGTTTATATTTAATTTTTATTTTTTGAAACAAGTTTTATTTATTTTTTTCACTTCACCAATTTGGACTATTTTGTGTATGTCCATTGCATGAAATCCAAATAAAAATCAATTTAAATGACAGGCTGTAATGCAACAAAATAGGAAAAATGCCAAGAGGGATGAATACTTTTGCAAGGCACTGTATTGTCTCCAATGTATTGTCCATGTAAAAAAAACTGTCTGATTGATTGAGCCCTTGCCATGTATTTCTCACTAGGTCAGGATATTTAAGCCTCCATATATATATCTCCATATTTTTTTGTTGTTGTTTAAGCCTCCACACCTCAAGAGTTAATAATTGGTGGAAGCACCTTACAGCTGTGAATCATTTACAAAGAAGATTCTGCCAACTTCGCACGACACTTAGGGCAACATATCCATTGTTTATGTCAAAATTGCTCAAACTCAGTAAATGTGGTTGGGAATCATTGATGGACAGCAATATTTAACCATTGTCTCTGATTTTCAAGCACATTTAAGTCAGGAGTAAAGATTGACCACTCAGGAATAGTCAACACCTGTTGGAAAGCCATCCTGGTTGTGTCTTTGGGTTACGTTTTCAGAAGACTGAGGCGGGTTTTCATCTGGGTCTTTGCTCCTTTTATATTTATTTGGATCCTGACAAACTCCCCAGTCCGATGACAAACATACCCATAACATGATGCTTCCACAATACTTACAAAATGCAGAGGGTTTCACTCTGTGTTGTGTTGTATTGGATTTGACCCAAACTGCTTTGCCGTGTTGTCTTGCAGTATTACTTAACAGCCTTGTTCCAAACAGATTTTTTTAATACTCGATCAATAAGGGAACAAAACTACGACACACACATAACAGACCATGACAGAGTGGTATTTTGCATCACAGGGGGTGCAGGAGTTTGGCATATTGGTCTCATTATAAAATGGGTGAATACCCGTGCTGGCTGGTGGCACTTAGAAATAGGAGGATGGGCTTATAGTAATGGCTGGAACGGAATAAATGGAATGGCATCAAACACGTGGTTTCCATGTTGATACCGTTCCATTTACTCCATTCCAGACATTATTATGAGCCGTTCTCCCCTTACCAGACTTGTCTGCAATACAGACAACAAACAATTAGTCAAATAGTATCATTTTAGGGATAAAGGGACAAACCGTGAAACGACTTATGTACTCTTAACAGTAAAATGCTGATTCTCAATGATTGACTATCTATGATGAGTACAATGTTTGTGGGGGACTAGCATGACTACCACCACTAGAGAGTGCTAACCTATCTGAAGGAACAGTAATCCCATTATATGTCGGGCATTTATTTTTTTAAATAAAAAAACTCCAACCGTCAGGGGTGTTCCAAGGGACACTGATGGACTCAAACTACTGGTACTCTCTAAAAAGCACAAATTCAACATTTATTCAACATTTATCTTACTATAAATTCAACATTTATAGTAAGATTTGGAAACAGTTTCTATTTCTACAGTGTATGCTAGGGTGGCAGATTGATTACTTGTTGAGGGAATGGGAAATATCTATGATAATGTCTACCTGAGAATGTTGAGGTGAAGTCAAGGAAGGTCTTCACTTATCCCATCTCAGTCTCCTGACACCTCCACTTCCTGTTGTTGTCCTCCCTCTGTCAGAAGCTGTGGTTACACCTTGCATTAACATGTAGTTGTCGTCATCGGATATATATGATCCGATCACTGTCTGATCAAGATTTTATCAGCTCACTGCGTCCGTATTGTGACGAGATTCCCTGGAGTGTGCAAAGCTGTCATCAAGGCAAAGGGTGGCTACTTTGAAGAATCTAAAAATATAAAATATATTTAAATTTGTTTAACACTTTTTTGGTTACTACATATGTGTTATTTCATATGTCTTCACTATTATTCTACAATGTAGAAAATAGTCAAATTAAAGAAAAACCCTTGAATGAGTAGGTGTTCTAAAACTTTTGACTGGTACTGTATGTGTGAAATTTGTTTTGATTTAGAATGGACCATTATCATGCACCTGTCTTGAAACGGGGAAAAATACATGTCATCTATGCACTTAATGAGCGAATGGAGGACGCACTCATTTTAATGCCAGCCAGGTAGGCTACACTCCTGTTGTAAATATAAGCAATGTGCTTAATATTAGGAAAGTTGAGAAATAAATATAATAGATCTAGCCTATAGAACGCTGATGGGATCCTCCTCTTTTTAATAGAGGCCACCACTAGCGCAATTGCATAGCCTATAGAACATGAGCTCATGGGCTCTCATGAAGTGTTTGATTAGATTTTCGATGACATTTGCATTGATGTCAGAGTGATTAGAGGGACAATAGAGTGCTGAGTACCAGGCAGTTAGCAAGTTTGGTAGGCTACTAATGACCAGCAGCAGCATCAGAGCTTGGAGAAGCCTAATTACCATGACTAAACGGTCACGTGGAATTTGACTGCCTTCATGACTCGTGACCGTCGGTGTGACGGTAATACGGTCACAGAACTGCCCTAGTATAGACTATCTTTGCCATGGTAACAAAACTGTATGTTGTTTAGTTGCAAATACAAAAACAAATACGTGTGAAATTACTCTGTTCCTTTTATTGAGATTCTGTGGTGAAACTGAAAGACAACTTACAACCATTTCTCTGCCCAGTCCCAGAAAAACAGAAGTGGTCTGAGATAAAGGACCAGTGTTTCTGACATATGTGTGTGAATGTGTTTTTGTGCATGTGTTGTTTCTGTAAGGCCCATGGTGACCTATACCTCAATACCCAGACCCAGCTACTGACCAGCTACTCAATTTGGTTCTGGAAACAGTTTAGCTTTGGTAAAACACTGGTTGTGTAAATAGAATTTCGGACATTTTAGCTATATCATCCCCATTGGTTACCAGCCCCGATGGGAAAATCTGGTGTAGAGTGAGGTGTCATCCTAAATACCCTCTCCTGCCATTGTGCCCTTGAGTTAGGCACCTAACAACTGTTCCAGGGCTGCTGCATTGTGGCAGACCCATTGCTTCCAACCTCTTGGGGTGTGCGTGTGTGTTTTGGGGGGGGTTGGGTTGTGTGTAAAAATAAATTTCCGTTCTCTCCCCCGCTCCTCTTCCTCCTCATCTTCTTCCCCCTCGTCCTCTTCCTCCTCGTTCTTCTCCTCTCCTTCCTTCTCCTTCTCCTCTCCTCCTCCTCTACTTCCTTATCCTTCTACCTCTCCTCCTCCCCCTCGTCCTCTTCCTCCTCGTTCTTCTCCTCTCCTTCCACCTCTCCTCCTCCCCCTCGTCCTCTTCCTCCTCGTTCTTCTCCTCTCCTTCCTTATCCTCCTCCTCTTCCTCCCCCTCTTCCTCCTCGTTCTTCTCCTCTCCTTCCTTATCCTCCTCCTCTCCCTCCTCCCCCTCGTCCTCTTCCTCCTCATCTTCTTCCCCTTCCTCCTCGTTCTTCTCCTCTCCTTCCTTATCCGTCTCCTCTCCTCCTCCCCCTCGTCCTCTTCCTCCTCATCTTCTTCCCCCTCGTCCTCTTCCTCCTCGTTCTTCTCCTCTCCTTCCTTATCCTTCTACCTCTCCTCCTCCCCCTCGTCCTCTCCTTCCTTATCCTCCTCCTCTCCTTCCTTATCCTCGTCCTCTCCCTCCTCCTCTTCCTCCTTGTTGTTCCAGACTGCGGGGAGAAGATCACCCTGTGTATCTCCGTCCTCCTCTCCCTCACCGTCTTCCTGCTCCTCATCACAGAGATCATCCCTTCCACCTCCCTGGTCATCCCTCTGATTGGAGAGTACCTCCTCTTCACCATGATCTTCGTCACTCTCTCCATCGTCATCACCGTGTTTGTCCTCAACGTCCACCACCGCTCCTCGGGGACCCATAAGATGCCTCGCTGGGTCCACTCTGTCTTCCTGGACCTGATCCCCAGGTGGCTGTTCATGAGGCGGCCTGCGCCAGACGGAAGGAGAAGCAGGTTGTTGTTGCTCCAACAGGGGGCAGCGGTGGCACGGCACCAGGGACGGACCACCACCACTAGACTACCAGGTGGTAATAACAGGACCATGAACAACACGTTGGTAGACTGTGATTTTAAGGGGCCGGTTTCCCGGACACAGGTTAAGCCTGGTCCAGAACTATAAACCATTCCTAATGGTGATTTTCTACTGAAAGTGCTTCTTAGTCCTAAACTAGGCACACATTGATAAACATGTGTCCAGGAAACTGACCCTCAATATATGTTTTGCTGCACTCCCATGACTGAGGCAACTTCATATGTAGTTTAAATGTATCAAATCCAATCATTAATTAATTCATTAATTAATTCCTTAATTCCTTCATCCAGGCCTAGTCCGTCCTCCCTGCCTCAGCACCTCAGCCAGCTGGCTTCGGGAAGGATTAGGGGGGACCACTGAGGACCCACAGAGACGGACCCCTTGTTATGAGGACCTGGAGCTGGGGGCTTTGACCTCGTACTTCTCCTTCCGCCCTCCGTCACCCAGACCCCCGGGCTCCACACCTCCACCCCAGCAGAACCACCTACCCCCAGGGGCAGGGCAGCCCCAGAACCGCTTGGACAGGGGAGGAGGAGGAGGAAGAGGAGGAGGAGGAGGGGTGAATAGAAGGGTTAACCCCACCCAGCGACAGGATAAGATAGATAACTTGGTGTCAGAGTCTAGAGGGATAGAGTTCCCTCTGTCTCCCAGCGTGATACGGGCTCTGGAGGGGCTGCACTACATCGCAGACCACCTGAGGGCAGAGGACGCTGACTTTAGTGTGAGTGGCTATGACGTACTGTAACACAACTGAACTGGCAGCACTAGTAACACTCATATTGCAGATAGCTGCTATATCCTTATGTTAGGTTAGGTTGTTTCACCTTCTTTAGTTGACTAAAAAGTGAGAAAAAAAAAATGGTTACCATTTATTCATGTCTCTCCATTCAGGTGAAGGAAGACTGGAAGTACGTTGCCATGGTGATCGACCGTATCTTCCTGTGGATGTTTATCATCGTGTGTCTCCTGGGTACCATCGGCCTCTTCCTTCCTCCCTGGTTGGCGGCATGATCTAGGACCTTGGGAGGGCGGGTCTGTGATACCCGCCCCGGAGCGAGTACCATAGGACTGGCACAACAATGACAGACTGGTGGTAGGAGTGGAGACAGATGAAGGACTGTCACCAAGTTAGTAGGATGACTACCAATAAGGGAGTTCCATTAAGTCCACCGGGCTATGACGTGACGTGAACGGGCAACAGTGGTGAGAGGAGGAGCGCCCTTCTACAGTAATCTGCGCCGCTCGGTCATGTTGTCAACAAGGCAGCATGGTGCGTCGCCCAGAAAACATACATTTTTTTTTCTCCATAAAATATATGTTTTGAATTTTCAAACTAGTTTTCATTGGGAAGGCTGATAAAGCCTTTGTTATTAAAAGCAATCCTTTTTGCATGTGAAAACACAGAATCCTACACCACGTGTTTAACACACGTCACTATTGTTTTGAGCCCGGGTGGCAGCCCAGTTCCAAATGGTTCCATCAACGCTAACCCGGTTCAACCGGGCAGGACTGGGGCATTAATAAATTAATAAATACAATTTATAAATCCCCTAGAATGTACTGCTTCATATTGGAGAAGCAATGACTTGTGGGTAAATTCTATCCAATAAGATTACTTGGCTGTTTTCAAGGAAGTAAGGGGTAAAAAAGAAGACTAACTTCATAGTATGAACTCTGAAACAGTTTGTACTACCTCACTCACTCACTCACACACACACTCACTCACTCACTCACTCACTCACTCACTCACTCACTCACTCACTCACTCACTCACTCTCTCACTCACTCACTCACTCACTCACTCACTACTCACTCACTCACTTCACTCACTCACACTGCTGCTGCTGCTGCCATAACATTATAAAGCATATTTTCTTAACAATGTGTTGCTGTGTAGTAAAGACTGTATAAATAGAAACGGCTGTTTTGAAAATGAATAGGAATAAAAAATGGCTTTCATAACATTCCTAAATCCTGTATAATTGCACGGAAAGCATATACTTTCCTTTCCAAAGTACAACACTATCACAGTTTAAATTAATCTACAATAAAACTCCCAAAAGGTCATGGGAAGCAGTAGTATTATATCTATCTAAGTCAAAACTCTACGTCTAGAAACAGCTTCACACATTCCATAAAATAACAAATATGCTTTTAAAAAAAAAAAATCTGTCACACTAAAACAATACAATTGATCTGGCCAGCATTACTAGGAAGAACCACAGGAAGATAACCTGGAAGTAAATTCCCCGTTATACCTAAGCAGACAGGTCTCTCTCTCTCTCTCTCTCTCTCTCTCTCTCTCTCTCTCTCTCTCTCTCTCTCTCTCTCAGCTGTGTCCACTGAGACATTGGGCCCGCCCTGCACTCTCATTGGATAACACTGGGCAGGCCTCTTGCTAGCTGTCAGTAAAATGTGAGGGGCTAGCTCATTGGCTATAACTCTTATTGCTAGGGGGCTGGCCCACGTTGTGGGAAAATGTAGGCAAAATGACAGGGCACAGCTTCAAGAAAACAGTCGCTTTCAAACTAGGGATTTCGTGGCTAATTGAGGTAAGACAGTAATTCATAGATTTATGCATGTATGAACTACACATCGACACATCCAGCCCAAAGCGGGAGGTAAAAAAAATACTAAGTAGTCACCAAAGTTCCAGAGCATGTCTTTAATTTAATTTAATTCTGAGATGATAAACAGATTTCACACAGGGAAGTCCTCTTTTCTGTCTTGACATTTTAGTCACACTGATGCCAATCGCCCCGATGCCAGTCCCACTGATGCTAGTCCCACTGATGCCAGTCATACTGATGCCAGTCCCACTGATGCCAGTCCCACTGATGCCACTTATCTCGACTATTGTACCTGCAAGTCACTGATGTCCATCCAATCAGTCGCAACATGCTTGGTTCTGACCTGTCCTCCAATGAAAAAACAAACAAACAACACACTTGGAAATCATCCATTCATCCAGAGGGGGTGTCCTGTGGGTATTTACCCCACTATGGGTCTTCCGGTTTGGGCTTGGCCAGGTCGGCCCTCACCCTGGCCTGGTCCACAGCATCCAGGAGGTTCTTCCCATCCATGGCCAGGTTGTGTGCTGCAGTCAGCATCTGTTTCTTACACTCCTCCTTCAGAGAGGTGATGGCGTTCTGCTGGGCCAGACGCATCTTACTGATCAACTCTGACATGTCGTTGTTCAACAGCTTCTGGGTGCCCTCGATCTGACCAGGGTGGGAGAGAGGGTGGGAGGAGAGAAAGGAGAGAGGGGAAGTGGGAGTGGGGAAGAGGAGACAGGGAATAGTTAGTTGTTCAACAGCTTCTGGGTGCCCTCGATCTGACCAGGGGGACAGAGAGTGTAAAGTTAACGGTAGTCTGCGTGCCGGTCTGTTTTATCGTGTAGCCAACTCCTTTGTCATTGTTCCTAAAGTGAACATCTCAGTAGAACAAGAGAATAGAGGGATTGAGAGACTGAGGATGTGCCGTTGAGGGCAGGGGATATCTGCAGGTAGCGTAGTGGTTAGAGAGTTGGACTAGTAACCGAAAGGTTTGCGAAATCGAATCCCCGAGCTGACAAGGTACAAATCTGTCGTTCTGCTCCCTGAACAAGGCTGTTAACCCACTGTTCCCCGGTAGGCCGTCATTGAAAATAAGAATTTGTTCTTAACCGACTTGCCTAGTTAAATAAAGGTAACATAAAAAAATATATATTGGAGAGAAGGTGTGAGATAAGAGTGAGATGGTTGTTACTGTACCTCCGTCCTGATGGATTCATGCAGGGTAGGTAGAATATCATCCACACTGTGGATCAGACTCCGCAAGGTCAGCCCTACAGACTGGAGAGAGAGAGAGAGAGAGGAGAGTCATTAAATCAATCAAATATGTCCCGGCAAGTCAAGCTGTTACCGTGGCTACGGATAAACGCCCCCTGCCCCTCCGTAAAAAAAAAAAAAAACCTTCATGTTCCTCTCATTACCCTCTTCTGAACCATGATGTGATGTAGCCTGTCTCAGCCTCATGTTTCTGAACAGCTGCGGCGATTAGAACCAACATTCCAAAAACAGCTACGACTTTAACTCTCTTGTCTGTCCTCGGTCTCTGTGGTAACGGATATATTGCAGTTGCACAAGCAGGATGCCTGTTTGTGTCGTGCTTATGTTAGCAATACTGACAACAAAGTAGGTACGAACATGTCGATTTTGTGTAAAAAATCGGCCAACTCCACTACTGAAAAAAAAAAAGAACATGAAATGCTCACGGATACGAGGAATGCAATTGTTTGAACAGTTCTGTGTACAACATTGTAGGCTACACCAGTGACCAGACAAAGGTGATCAAAGAGGGGGTAGCGGTAGTGGAGAACTCAGCACAGCAGCTACATAGGTAACGGACTGGGTACTCAGCACAGAGGCTACATAGGTAACGGACTGGGTACTCAGCACAGCGGCTACATAGGTAACGGACTGGGTACTCAGCACAGCGGCTACATAGGTAACGGACTGGGTACTCAGCACAGCGGCTACATAGGTAACGGACTGGGTACTCAGCACAGCGGCTACATAGGTAACGGACTGGGTACTCAGCACAGCGGCTACATAGGTAACGGACTGGGTACTCAGCACAGCGGCTACATAGGTAACGGACTGGGTACTCAGCACAGCGGCTACATAGGTAACGGACTGGGTACTCAGCACAGAGGCTACATAGGTAACGGACTGGGTACTCCGCACAGCAGCTACATAGGTCATGGATTGGGTACTCAGCACAGCGGCTACATAGGTAATGGATTGGGTACTCAGCTATGTAAAAATAAATCCTGCACATGCACAGAAATATCAGTATTTTTAGCCTGGGCAAATTGGGATACAGAAACTCTATGTTATAATGCTTCTGTGTGTCTGTTGCCTCTATTCTACAGCAGACCTGGGTACAGTCAAATACTTTAATATAATTGATCTGCCCTTGATTGAGTTTGCCCGGTTCAACGGGACTCAATTTCCCAAAAGTGAAACTCCAAGCTGAATCACAAGTGTCTGATTCAGGTTTGGTCCTACGGCTCGAGTCGCCGCCTTCCATGTCTTTACCTTCACTACGTTGATGTATTGTTCAGGCTGTAGTGTGTTGACATCGTTCTTCAGCTGCACCACCACCTTGACCAGCTCCATGACTGCCTGGTACACCTGGTCACCTGACCGGTCCAGCTCTGCTGTGGGCGCGGCCTGGGCTGTGGGCGCGGTGAGACGTGGGGGCTTGTCTGGCGCGCCTGGGGTTTCAGAGAGGAGAATAGAGAGGGAGAAAAGGATGGGGTGTATGAGAAGGACTGGATGATGTTTAGGATGCTTTTGTTTCACTTGATCAAATTCCGTTTTTTTTATACGACTAGATATTGTGAAGGACCGACCACTCACCATGTCTAATTTCAGCTTCAGGTGACTATAGACAGAGAGAAAAGCAGAATAACTATAGAAACGTGACAGACTAATCATCATGCCTACTACAACTCCATATCGCACAGAGGGAAAGTCAGTTGGGGATTTGTTACCAATTCGTTGTGATCTCATGTACAGACAAGACGAGTAAACGAACAGACAGACTAGTAAATTACAGACCAGAAAAACATAGGCTGCGGTATAACACTTTACCTAAAGCCTGCAGGTAGAAAGCTTTAGAACTTGTTATATTCATGTATGAGCTTTTATACAAACACATACCAGTGGGCTGGTGGCGTCCTCCTGTCCCATGGGATCCTGTAAGGTACAAGTAGGTTCAGGTTCATTTGACATTATATGGGCGTGGACCCTCGATTGGCCACGGACCCTATGGTCCCCAAAGGGGACAGTCATTTAAAATACAGACCCACTGAGAGGGAGAGTTACGAGGCTGATGGTTAGGGTGGAAAAAGGGTTGGTTGACAGGGTGGACCAAAAGGTAGTTATGGTGGACAGGGCGTACAGAGAGCTAGTTGTTAGGGCGGGTTGCTAGGTCTAGGGGGTTAAAGGTCGAAGGCATATTCCCCACCAGGAGTCTCTCCTCCTTGGTCAGCCACCTGTTGTTAGGGTGCTTGCTAGGGCGGGTTGCTAGGTCTAGGGGGTTAAAGGCCGAAGGTATATTCCCCACCAGGAGTCTCTCCTCCTTGGTCAGCCACCTGTTGTTAGGGTGCTTGCTAGGGCGGGTTGCTAGGTCTAGGGGGTTAAAGGTCGAAGGTATATTCCCCACCAGGAGTCTCTCCTCCTTGGTCAGCCACCTGTTGTTAGGGTGCTTGCTAGGGCGGGTTGCTAGGTCTAGGGGTTAAAGGTCGAAGGTATATTCCCCACCAGGAGTCTCTCCTCCTTGGTCAGCCACCTGTTGTTAGGGTGCTTGCTAGGGCGGGTTGCTAGGTCTAGGGGGTTAAAGGTCGAAGGTATATTCCCCACCAGGAGTCTTTCCTCCTTGGTCAGCCACCTGTTGTTAGGGTGCTTGCTAGGGCGGGTTGCTAGGTCTAGGGGGTTAAAGGTCGAAGGTATATTCCCCACCAGGAGTCTTTCCTCCTTGGTCAGCCACTTGTTGTCCTCCATCATCTGTTGTTTCTGTTGTCTCATCGTCTCCTGCATACGCTGTCTCTCCATCTGCCACAACCGCTGGGCGTCCTCCTTACTGGACGGCTCCACAATGAACTCACCCTCCTATTGGAAGGGAGACACACATGCATATAGTAGAGAGCTAGTAATACAGTAGCCTTGCTTGTTGGCCTTATAGCAGTAACACAGGGCTTTAACACAAGCACGGGACACATGACTTGGATCGTCATCGAGACCTAACGTAGAAGGAGTAAATGAAACGGAAACTAGGTTGAAGATACTGTATCCCTGAAAAACAGATGCTTACGGTACCTTAAACCCAGCTGAGGGTGGAAATAGAGTAACCAGAGTCTAGAAGGAAGTAGACTAGAACTAGATAATTAGAGTCTAGAAGGAAGTAGACTAGAACTAGATAATTAGAGTCTAGAAGGAAGTAGACTAGAACTAGATAACTAGAGTCTAGAAGGAAGTAGACTAGAACTAGATAACCAGAGTCTAGAAGGAAGTAGACTAGAACTAGATAACCAGAGTCTAGAAGGAAGTAGACTAGAACTAGATAACTAGAGTCTAGAAGGAAGTAGACTAGAACTAAAAAATTAGAGTCTAGAAGGAAGTAGACTAGAACTAGATAACTAGAGTCTAGAAGGAAGTCGACTAGAACTAGAGTCTAGAAGGAAGTAGACTAGAACTAGAGTCTAGAAGTAAGTAGACTAGAACTAGATAACCAGAGTCTAGAAGGAAGTAGACTAGAACTAGAGTCTAGAAGTAAGTAGACTAGAACTAGATAACCAGAGTCTAGAAGGAAGTAGACTAGAACTAGATAACTAGAGTCTAGAAGGAAGTAGACTAGAACTAGATAACCAGAGTCTAGAAGGAAGTAGACTAGAACTAGATAATTAGAGTCTAGAAGGAAGTAGACAAGAACTAGAGTCTAGAAGTAAGTAGACTAGAACTAGATAACCAGAGTCTAGAAGGAAGTAGACTAGAACTAGAATCTAGAAGGAAGTGAACTAGATAACCAGAGTCTAGAAGGAAGTAGACTAGAACTAGATAATTAGAGTCTAGAAGGAAGTAGACTAGAACTAGAGTCTAGAAGTAAGTAGACTAGAACTAGATAACCAGAGTCTAGAAGGAAGTAGACTAGAACTAGAGTCTAGAAGTAAGTAGACTAGAACTAGATAACCAGAGTCTAGAAGGAAGTAGACTAGAACTAGAGTCTAGAAGGAAGTGAACTAGATAATTAGAGTCTAGAAGGAAGTAGACTAGAACTAGATAACCAGAGTCTAGAAGGAAGTAGACTAGAACTAGAATCTAGAAGGAAGTGAACTAGATAATTAGAGTCTAGAAGGAAGTAGACTAGAACTAGATAACCAGAGTCTAGAAGGAAGGCGACTAGAACTAGAGTCTAGAAGGAAGTGAACTAGATAATTAGAGTCTAGAAGGAAGTAGACTAGAACTAGATAATTAGAGTCTAGAAGGAAGTAGACTAGAACTAGATAACTAGAGTCTAGAAGGAAGTAGACTAGAACTAGATAATTAGAGTCTAGAAGGAAGTAGACTAGAACTAGATAACTAGAGTCTAGAAGGAAGTAGACTAGAACTAGATAACTAGAGTCTAGAAGGAAGTAGACTAGAACTAGATAATTAGAGTCTAGAAGGAAGTAGACTAGAACTAGATAACTAGAGTCTAGAAGGAAGTAGACTAGAACTAGATAACCAGAGTCTAGAAGGAAGTAGACTAGAACTAGATAACTAGAGTCTAGAAGGAAGTAGACTAGAACTAGATAACTAGAGTCTAGAAGGAAGTAGACTAGAACTAGAGTCTAGAAGGAAGTAGACTAGAACTAGATAACCAGAGTCTAGAAGGAAGGAGACTAGAACTAGATAACCAGAGTCTAGAAGGAAGTAGACTAGAACTAAAAAATTAGAGTCTAGAAGGAAGTAGACTAGAACTAGATAACTAGACTCTAGAAGGAAGTCGACTAGAACTAGAGTCTAGAAGGAAGTAGACTAGAACTAGAGTCTAGAAGTAAGTAGACTAGAACTAGATAACCAGAGTCTAGAAGGAAGTAGACTAGAACTAGAGTCTAGAAGTAAGTAGACTAGAACTAGATAACCAGAGTCTAGAAGGAAGTAGACTAGAACTAGATAACTAGAGTCTAGAAGGAAGTAGACTAGAACTAGATAACCAGAGTCTAGAAGGAAGTAAACTAGAACTAGATAATTAGAGTCTAGAAGGAAGTAGACAAGAACTAGAGTCTAGAAGTAAGTAGACTAGAACTAGATAACCAGAGTCTAGAAGGAAGTAGACTAGAACTAGAATCTAGAAGGAAGTGAACTAGATAACCAGAGTCTAGAAGGAAGTAGACTAGAACTAGATAATTAGAGTCTAGAAGGAAGTAGACTAGAACTAGAGTCTAGAAGTAAGTAGACTAGAACTAGATAACCAGAGTCTAGAAGGAAGTAGACTAGAACTAGAGTCTAGAAGTAAGTAGACTAGAACTAGATAACCAGAGTCTAGAAGGAAGTAGACTAGAACTAGAGTCTAGAAGGAAGTGAACTAGATAATTAGAGTCTAGAAGGAAGTAGACTAGAACTAGATAACCAGAGTCTAGAAGGAAGTAGACTAGAACTAGAATCTAGAAGGAAGTGAACTAGATAATTAGAGTCTAGAAGGAAGTAGACTAGAACTAGATAACCAGAGTCTAGAAGGAAGGCGACTAGAACTAGAGTCTAGAAGGAAGTGAACTAGATAATTAGAGTCTAGAAGGAAGTAGACTAGAACTAGATAATTAGAGTCTAGAAGGAAGTAGACTAGAACTAGATAACTAGAGTCTAGAAGGAAGTAGACTAGAACTAGATAACTAGAGTCTAGAAGGAAGTAGACTAGAACTAGATAATTAGAGTCTAGAAGGAAGTAGACTAGAACTAGATAACTAGAGTCTAGAAGGAAGTCGACTAGAACTAGAGTCTAGAAGGAAGTGAACTAGATAATTAGAGTCTAGAAGGAAGTAGACTAGAACTTGAATCTAGAAGGAAGTGAACTAGATAACCAGAGTCTAGAAGGAAGTAGACTAGAACTAGATAACCAGAGTCTAGAAGTAAGTAGACTAGAACTAGGTAACCAGAGTCTAGAAGGAAGTAGACTAGAACTAGATAACCAGAGTCTAGAAGGAAGTAGACTAGAACTAGATAACTAGAGTCTAGAAGGAAGTAAACTAGAACTAGATAATTAGAGTCTAGAAGGAAGTAGACTAGAACTAGATAATTAGAGTCTAGAAGGAAGTAGACTAGAACTAGATAACTAGAGTCTAGAAGGAAGTAGACTAGAACTAGAGTCTAGAAGTAAGTAGACTAGAACTAGATAACCAGAGTCTAGAAGGAAGTAGACTAGAACTAGAATCTAGAAGGAAGTGAACTAGATAATTAGAGTCTAGAAGGAAGTAGACTAGAACTAGAAAACCCCAGTCTAGAAGGAAGTAGACTAGAACTAGATAACTACAGTCTCACCCCCATGCTGCATCGTCGTGGAGACATCATGGGCACCAGCACTGTGTTGCTCCTAGAGTCTACAGCAGTGGTGTATTCACAGGGACTGACCAGGTCTGGAGAGCTGGCACACAGGGCCTCATTCAGCTGAACATGCAAGCCAATACTGCTACCAAAACGACCACCAGGTTTCATCCTGGAGGGCTGGAAACACAGGGACAGAAATGTTGACGGGCACTGAGTAATTTATATGCTAATGGTGCTGAAAGTGTGTGTGTGTGTGTGCGTGTGTGTGCGTGTTTGTGTGTGTGTCTCATCAAGAAGATACTACCTTAGGAGGAGGCTGGTTGAAGTTGAACTTGGTGTCAAAGAACTTGATGCAGCGTTTTCTGTCCCTCTCTCTCTCCACCTCCTGCTCTTTCTCCATCTGATGGACGTCACTGGGGAAAAGAAAAAGTACATATTGGCAAGCTATTTGTGGCTCAACAACCTTCAACCACATTCAAATCAGATTTCAGAACATAGCCAAGCCATGCCATGACAGTTAGTACCTGATCTTAACGACCAGCTCTGTGAAGGAGGGTCTCTCGCGGGGGTCGTAGGACCAGCAGCGTGTCATGAGGGAGTAGAGGGCAGGAGGGCAGTCGTCAGGTTTGGGTAGTCTGATGCCTTGCTCCAGCTGGATGATGACGTCTCGGTTCTCCAACCAGAAGAAAGGCCGTTGCCCTCGGCTCAAGATCTCCCACATACACACCGCTATAGAGAGAGAGAGAGAGAGAGAGAGAGAGAGAGAGAGAGAGAGAGAGAGAGAGAGAACAGCTGGTAAAATGATGAGCTCCTAATATCTAGTATTTGATATCATATTTCAAATGATTTAGAAGAAGAGTACATTGGAGAAGAATAAGTGAGTGAAAGATAAAGCAAGAAGGACTATAAGAATATAACGTCAGAAGAACAGAATATGTCAGAAAACAACTTTTATCCTGATAACTCAACTGGATAGCTAACAAGCTAACAGTTGTTTACCACGTTGCTAGGGAGTTGCTAAGACAGCAGGTAGCTAGGGACTGTTAAAAAAAATAAAAATAATAACAAATAACAAAAATTACAAAAAGGACAGGAAAACAAGTACCTAAACTTACACAAGCAAGATAAAACAATTCAGACAGAAAACAAGAAAGACAGGCTATGTTTACATTTAAAAACCGCTGATGGAAGAGTTGAGGCATTAGAATGTGACACTGTCCAGACTGATGGAAGAGTTGAGGCATTAGAATGTGACACTGTCCAGACTGTCCCCCAAAAAAAAAAAAAAAAAATCACCATGGACTACTCCTCACTACCAAATGTCAGCATCTCTCACCACCACACCTTGACATGTGAGCGTTTGTAAGACCATGTACACATGATGTTGTCACAATCTTTAACCAAGGATCTGAAGGATGCCATGTTAGGCAGTTCCACAATCATACCAGCCGCTACGACATACAATACAGACATTCTAGACGATTCTGTGCTTCCAACTTTGTGGCAACAATTTGGGGAAACACACTTAACCTGTTTCAACATGACAATGCCCCCCCATGCACAAAGAGTGGTCCATACAGAAATTGTTTTGTCGAGATCGATGTGGAAGAACTTGACTGGCCTGCACAGAGCCCTGACCTCAACCCCATCAAACACCTTTGGGATGAATTGGAGCCAGGCCTAATCGCTGCGAGCCAGGCCTAATCGCCCAACATCAGTGCCCGACCTCACTAATGCTCTTGTGGCTGAATGGTCGTAATAGAAATAGCCCTGACCAGGTAGTGAACATCCCTCCTTATACCCGAGTCTCATCACTAGTAATAGAAATAGCCCTGACCAGGTAGTGAACATCCCTCATCAGAACAGCAGAGGAAAGGTATTTGGATGTTTTGTTGATTGTAAGAATGCTTTTGAACCCATATGACATGATGGACTATATTACAAAGTGGCGTCAGTGATCCTGTCGACCAAGGACGGGTCTGAGGAGCTATTTGGCATCGTAGCTAGCCTAGCTACTAGCTAGCTGGGCATCAAGCTAGCGAGGTGTTCTTTAACGCAGCCCGCGACGGCGGTTAGTCATTGTGGCTGGGACCGCGGATTGTTCCGGGTTTGTGGCTGTCTAGATCCCAGCTGTTTGTTGTTTTCAATTTTCCCCCGTGACCTGCCCTGTCTGGAACTGCGAGGAGTATCAGCCTGACATACTTTGCTAGCTACCATGACAAAGACCAAAGCCGGCGGGAGTACCTTTAAAGACAGTGCCAGTGGTGTCTCTCTATCACACGTGAAGGATCTTTTAAACAAACAAAAAAAGAGACCTTGCAGTTGTTACAACAACAAGACAATAGTTTCAAGTGTTTCGTCCAAATACTCATGGATTCTACTAATAAAAAAATGGACGACCTGACCAGAGAGGTCCAGGACCTGAAGAACAGTTTGCAGTTCTCCCAGGGTCAGCTCAACGAGTTGAAACGGGAGAACGGCAAGATGACAGCAATCTGTAGGTCATTGAGAAAGGGCATCAATTCTATGTGTGAATCCAGTTAAAAAAATGTTTATGTATATCTTTTTTACTTTTACCCCTTTTTCTCCACAATTTAATGGTATACAATTGGTAGTTACAGTCTTGTCTCATTGCTGCGTCCCCCGAAACACGACCCGCACTGCTTCTAGACACAATGCCCGCTTAATCCGGAAGCCAGCCACACCAATGTGTCGGAGGAAACACCGTACACCTGGCGACCGTGTCAGCGTGCATTTGCCCAGCCCGCCACAGGAGTTGCTAGAGTGCGATGGGACAAGGACATCCCTGCCAGCCAGGGATGTCCTCCCTCCCCTAACCCGGACAACGCTGGGCCACTTGTGCGCCGCCCCATGGGTCTCCCGGTCGCGGCCAGCTGCGACAGAGCCTGGACTCGAGCCAGGATCTCTAGTGGCACAGCTAGCAACTGCGATGCAGTGCCTAAACCACTGCGTCACTTTTGCACAAGGGGTGATACAAGGGTGCAGTTTAAGTCCAACCCTGTTCAACGTCTACGTCAACGAACTAGCAGTGTTGTTGGACCAATCTGCAGCCCCTGGACCCAGATGACCTTGTACTACCGTCACCAACAGATCAAGGTCTACCCAGATGACCTTGTCCTACTGTCACCAACAGATTAAGGTCTACCCAGATGACCTTGTCCTACTGTCACCAACAGATCAAGGTCTACCCAGATGACCTTGTCCTACCGTCACCAACAGATCAAGGTCTACCCAGATGACCTTGTCCTACCGTCACCAACAGATCAAGGTCTACCCAGATGACCTTGTCCTACCGTTACCAACAGATCAAGGTCTACCCAGATGACCTTGTCCTACCGTTACCAACAGATCAAGGTCTACCCAGATGACCTTGTCCTACTGTTACCAACAGAGCAAGGTCTACCCAGATGACCTTGTCCTACTGTTACCAACAGATCAAGGTCTACCCAGATGACCTTGTCCTACTGTTACCAACAGATCAAGGTCTACCCAGATGACCTTGTCCTACCGTCACCAACAGATCAAGGTCTACCCAGATGACCTTGTCCTACTGTCACCAACAGATCAAGGTCTACAGGAACAACTTAACATTCTTTAGGAATACAGAATCAACTGGACAATCAACATCGACTTTCAGAAAACCAAAGTCGTGGTTTTCCAGAAAAAAGGGCTAGAAATCAGAGTAGTAGACACTCCTTCAAATGCGGAAATACCATGGTTGAACATGTCCAATGGTACAACTACCTGGGACTAATAATCAGTGTCTCTGGTGGATTTGGTCTGGCAGAGAAGGCACTAAAATAAAATGCCTGCAAAGCATTTAACTCCTTAAAAAGACAATTCTAAAAAATGAATATTCCTATCCAAATCTGGTGAAAAATATTAAATATTGTAATTTTACCAATTGTACTAGTGAGGTTTAGGGACCAACCTGCAATTACGATTATAAGCATTGGGAGAAAAACCAAATAAAAATCTACATACAGAATTCTGCAGAATTATCCTAAATATCCAAAAGAAAGTACAAAATAATTCATGCAGAGCGGAACTCGGACGATTCTCTTTAATTGTAAATATAAAGAAAAGGACACTAACATTTTGGCACCATTTGAAATTAAGCCCCAAATCATCCTTACAATTCAAAGCACTGGAAACACAAGACGTGAACCCTGAAAAGAGTCCCCTATGTCAGCTGTTTAAAACACTAAACAACTCTATTATCCAAACACACAGGGAAATCAAATTGTTACAGAAATGAAAACCTCCTATTTGACAAATTGGGAAAATGAAACAAACACAGAAAAAACTAAATTGCTATTTGGCCTCAAAATATAATACAATATCTCTACTCTGTCAGAGATACAAAACAGAGACAGTTCCTGACCCTAGGCTCAGCGATCACTAGTGAAAGAAAGAGAGAGAGAGAAAAAAGAGAGAGAGAGAAATTGAGAGTAAGAGAGAGAGCGATCTAGAGAGTAAGAGAGAGAGAAAGAAAGAGATGGAGAGAGTAAAAGAGAGAAAGAGAGATGGAGGGAGAAAGAGAGCGAGGGAGAGAGAGTAAGAGAGATGGAGAGAGTAAGCGAGAGACTGTTATACACACATGCACACAGGCACACACACATAAATGCTGCAAAAGCAAAGGATTCCCCCAAAACATGTCAACAGACTTACCAAACATCCAGACATCACTAGCCGTTGTGAAGCGTCTGAAGTTAATGGATTCTGGAGCCATCCATTTTATAGGTAATCGGGTCACTGAGGCTGTGGAAGTGACGCAGAAAGACAGTGGAAATGTTTTTGTATATACATGTATTTATCCAGTGTGGGGCCAGTATTTAAGAGAACACAGACAGACCATCAACCACTCCATGGAAGAATCTCCTCTCGCCTCCTTCTCAAAACCCATTGGATGAGAAGGTCAGAAGTCCCTCCCAACTGACTTTCTCATCCAATTGGTTTTAAAAATGAGGCGTGGTGAGAGGACGCGAGGAATCAAGGAAATGACATTGAGATTCTCCCCATACCCTTGTAATACTCTTCTTCCTCCATGTATCTGGACAGACCAAAGTCTCCCAGCCTAACACAGTCTGCTGTGGCCACCAGCACGTTCCTCACCGCTATGTCCCTGTGTTGGGACACAATAAACAGGTTCATTGAAACAGGGAGGTACTACCTGAAGTTGTCCAATAAGAACACAGGTTTTTTGTCGTCTGTTGCAAGATGTTTTGCTACGGTGTGCTCTAATGAACACAACCCTGTTCTCTGGGTTAGAGGAATATGGGTGTCAACGTGGCTGTCCTACCTGTGCTTTGTCTCTGTGGGACACAACATGTTGTGGGGTTACCATGTTGTTGTCATGCTGTGTTGCTACCATGTTGTGATGTCATTCTACCATGTTGTGTTGTTGTCAGGTTGTGTTGTTGTCATGCTGTGTTGCTACTATGTTGTGTTGCTACCATGTTGTGTTGCTACCATGCTATGTTGCTACCATGCTGTGTTGTTGTCACGTTGTGTTGCTACTATGATGTGTTGTCGTCATGTTGTGTTGCTACCATGATGTGTTGTTGTCATCATGTTGTGTTGCTACCATGCTGTGTTGTCATGTTGTGATGCTACCATGTTGAGTTGTTGTCAGGTTGTGTTGTTGTCATGTTGTGTTTCTACCATGTTGTGTTGCTGCCATGTTGTGTTGCTACCATGCTGTGTTGTTGTCATGTTGTGATGCTACCATGTTGTGTTGTTGTCAGGTTGTGTTGTTGTCATGTTGTGTTTCTACCATGTTGTGTTGCTGCCATGTTGTGTTGCTACCATGCTGTGTTGTTGTCATGTTGTGATGCTACCATGTTGTGTTGTTGTCAGGTTGTGTTGTTGTCATGTTGTGTTTCTACCATGTTGTGTTGCTGCCATGTTGTGTTGCTACCATGCTGTGTTGTTGTCATGTTGTGATGCTACCATGTTGAGTTGTTGTCAGGTTGTGTTGTTGTCATGTTGTGTTTCTACCATGTTGTGTTGCTACCATGCTGTGTTGTTGTCATGTTGTGATGCTACCATGTTGTGTTGTTGTCAGGTTGTGTTGTTGTCATGTTGTGTTTCTACCATGTTGTGTTGCTGCCATGTTGTGTTGCTACCATGCTGTGTTGTTGTCATGTTGTGATGCTACCATGTTGAGTTGTTGTCAGGTTGTGTTGTTGTCATGTTGTGTTTCTACCATGTTGTGTTGCTGCCATGTTGTGTTGCTACCATGCTGTGTTGTTGTCATGTTGTGATACTACCATGTTGTGTTGTTGTCATGTTGTGTTTCTACCATGTTGTGTTGCTGCCATGTTGTGTTGCTACCATGCTGTGTTGTTGTCACGTTGTGTTGCTACTATGTGTTGTTGTCATGTTGTGTTGCTGTCATCATGTTGTGTTGCTACCATGTTGTGTTGTTGTCATGTTGTGTTGCTACCACGCTGTGTTGCTACCATGTTGTGTTGTTGTCATGTTGTGTTTCTACCACGCTGTGTTGCTACCATGTTGTGTTGTTGTCATGTTGTGTTGAACCATGCTGTGTTGTCACGTGTTGCTGCCATGCTGTGTTGTTGTCTTAGGTCTCTCTTTATGTAGTGCTGTGGTATCTCTCTTGTTCTGATGTGAGTTTTGTCCTATACCTTTAATCCCAGCCCCCGTCCCTGCAGGAGGCCTTTTGCCTCTTGATAGGCTGTCATTGTAAATAAGAATTACGTTCTTAATTGACTTGCCTAGTTAAATAAATGTTGAATGAATATAAACAACAACATGGGTTATGCAATACTACTTTACATCATGGACATCGACACCTGAGTGCACAAAACGTTAAGGACACCTGTTCTTTCCATGACACAGACTGACCAGGTGAATCCAGGTGGAAGCTATGATCCCTTATTGATGTCACTTGTTAAATCCACTTCAAATCAGTGTAGATTTAGGGGAGGAGACGGGTTTAAGGAGTTTTAAGCCTTGAGACATGTATTGTGTATGTGTGCTATTCAGAGGGTGAATGGGTAAGATATAGAGATATACCAGTAAGGAGTGGGGAAGTAGCTAGAAGGTGAAGCTAATATCAGGCCAGTAAGGAGAGGGAAGTAACTAGATAGTGTAGCTAATATCAGGCCAGTAAGGAGAGGGAAGTAGCTAGATAGTGTAGCTAATATCAGGCCAGTAAGGAGAGGGAAGTAGCTAGATAGTGTAGCTAATATCAGGCCAGTAAGGAGAGGGAAGTAGCTAGATAGTGTAGCTAATATCAGGCCAGTAAGGAGAGGGAAGTAGCTAGATAGTGTAGCTAATATCAGGCCAGTAAGGAAAGGGAAGTAGCTAGATAGTGTAGCTAATATCAGGCCAGTAAGGAGAGGGAAGTAGCTAGATAGTGTAGCTAATATCAGGCCAGTAAGGAAAGGGAAGTAGCTAGCTAGAAGCTGAAGCTGATATCATGCCAGGGTGACAGCTAAAACACATATATTGTAGTGATTTTCACAGAAAATGTAAAACTACGGCATTAACATCTACATAAAAATAAATAAACAATTACTCAGATAAAAAACATTCTCCCAACTTCGACAGACAAGTTTCAAATTCTCGTTGAAGTTTCTAGCCACAAGCATGAACTAGCTAGCTGGGATGACTGACTGACTGACAACTGAATCAGTTAATCCCCACTCAGCTCTCGCTGCGTGACATACGTCATCAATTTTGGGACCCAGGCGTGTCCGTTTGGCCTCCCCCCCCTACCTGTGCACCATGTTGATTCCCTCCAGGTAGACCAGAGCTTTACAGATCTGCAGGCTGAAGAGGACCAGCGTTATGTTGGTCAGCGTGTGCTTGTTCTCTGCTAGGTAGTTGCCCAGCTGGAAGACAGATGGAACAGAATGATAGGGCAGCTACCAGCTAGCAGGCAGGAGACGCTGGTAGAAAAGCGCCTGGAGAGTCACTGGTTTGAATCCCAGGTCTGACAAGAGAAGTTTGTGCTATAAGTCGAGTTTATCCGAGTTTCCAAGTTCATTTTAGCTACTGTTGTCTCACTTAGCCATACTGGTAGAGCTCCATGACGATTCACACATCATGGCTAACATAACATTGTGGCTAACAACATAGCGACATGGCTAACGACATAGTGTCATGGCTAACGACATAGCGTTATGGCTAACGACATAGCGTCATGGCTAACGACATGGCGTCATGGCCAACGACATGGCGTCATGGCTAACGACATGGCGTCATGGCTAACAACATAATGTCATGGCTAACAACATAGGATGCATTCGTTAATTCACTCTGGAGTGCCAGAGAGCGTAAATTCAGAGTGTTGTCAGATTGTCTGTTTGTAAATGCAGAGCTTTTCGCTCTCGGAGCATTCAGAGTGCACACTGGACACTCTGGCCCGAGGAGTACGGTTGATCCAAGTATTCTGACCTAACAACGGCAGTCAAGCACCCAAGCTAACTGGCTAAAGTTAGCTAACTTGCTAGTTACTTCCAGACACAAATGAGAGAACACTTCACTCTGACCATTTTACTCGCCCTAGCCGAGCTGGTTAGGCTGTTTTCATGTTATCCAGAGCTGGTTAGGCTGTTTTCATGTTATCCAGAGCTGGTTAGGCTGTTTTCATGTTATCCAGAGCTGGTTAGGCTGTTTGCATGTTGTCCAGAGCATTGATGACTGAAAATGTGCTGCTGGCAACAATTTAATTACGTTTTTTTGCCGACGTTTACTGACATCGGCCATATTCAACTGGTGTTGAGCATTCATAAATTCATCAGTTATTCTGCACTCTGGCACACTCAGACGAGAGTGCTCTGAAATCGGAGTAGATAGCCAGAGCGAATTTACGAACGCACCCATAGTGTCATGGCTAACAACATAGTATGGTTGTGGTTCTCACCTCTCCGTACTGGTATAGCTCCATGACAATCCACACTGGGTCTTCCTCTATGACACCGATCAGACTGACGATGTGGGGGTGTTTCAGGTTCTTCATGATCACTGGAGAATGTACAGGTTTAACCATTCAACTTTTCCTTACATGTTCATATGAAGGCTACTTCAGGAGAGGGATACACAGGGGCACAACTTTCACTGGAGTGCGGGGGGGGACATGTCCCCCCCACATTCTTAAATTGCAGTTTTGTCCCCCCCAGTTTTAAAATTGGAATGTGATACAAAACAAGGCTACGGTGCGCTTTGAGCGGTCGGGTAGGCTGTTTGGAGTGTTTATCCAACTGGATACAAAAATTATAATAATACTTACTAATAGTATGTATACCCCAGCATCGTTGTTTCTGATTGGTTAGAAGGGCATTCTAGAATGTACATTAAAACCAGATATCGGGACAGTTGGGAAAAGATATCGGGACACCTTGCAATCATGACGCATAATGCACCTACACATGCAGACTGTACTTCCTACAAAGATACAGAAAGATAAACCAACAACCACTGATACTGAAACAGGATACATTGTAAACACAGGTCCAATGAGGAAAAGCTTAGCTAGCATTGATTTGTTTTTTTTGGCAGAGCATTTGATGACCTAACGTGGTGAGTGGTTGAATGTGAATTTCTCCTGTCCCCTCTGCTGCTAAATATGTCAAATCCTCCCACATGTTTCTAGTTTCACCAGCTGTTATCAGCAACTAGCATTTTTTTTGTGTTCGCTTGTTCATATTGGCAGGTTGGCTAACAACAAACTATTTAGCTCGCTCCTAGCCTAGTGTTTGATATGCTGTGTCGAGTGTCCTCATCAGCTCATTGTTATGGACGTATTCAAATGAATGACAATAGAAAAAAATCTTCAACAAAATGCAAATGCAGCTACTTTGCTGTTATTCTGGCTGCAGATGACGTGACTGTGTTAGCTAGTTGGCCACCTAACAAGCAAGGGAAAAGAACATTGCCAGAGAGCATGGCTATGGAACATACAGGACGAATAACTGGGTTCATAAATATATCTCTAGTATGCAATTATTTCTATCGGTAAACGTGTGCTTTAGTATTGTTTGTGGTATAAGCGGGATAAACGCTTCCGTTCTGTACATTACCTTGGAAAGATTTACTCCACAAACTCGGCTCCGCCTCGTCCCGGTGCATTGTCCATTATTTCAAAAGGTAATGTACAGAATGGAGATGTTTATCCCTTACGTATTGTCTCTACAGATCAGGTCTGTTGATGCTTATTCAAGTGAGCATGAAGTGTATAAAAAAAAAAGTAACTAGCGCTGCGAGCCTTGTCTTGTGTGAGCCAGGATGGAGCCGATCTCCTGTTTCTGTAGCGTGAAGAAGCTTGATGTAGCCTACAAGTACACTCCCTGGACAAGACACTAGTCTATCGCAGGGCCATACCCCCAATCTCTCCTTAATGCTGAGTGCCAAGCAGTGGGTATACTCTAATTTTGCCAAAACAAATTCCCATATTGCTTAACACAAATTCCCATATTGCCTGAAGAAGTGGGTATACTCAAATTTTGCCATACATTTCCCATAATATGAACAAATATTTGATCAAATATTGAATTCGGCCTTTACTACTACAGCCTATAAAATCTAATTGAATAACACATTCATTAATGACAATAAAAGACTGTCAAGGAATAAGGTTTTGAAGTCCCTGTCCTATATCTTGGACATGTAAGAAAGCTCAGGAAATATTTTAGTTTTTTTGGAAACGTATTTAACCTCTTATTTTTGTTGGCACAAAACTACCTCCATAATTCCATTTATTTGTATGGGTTACCGTGGTTACCTTCAGACTAGTCCTGTGACACTTGTGGGGGTTGTAGAGCAAAACGGACCACCATTTGTGAGAATCTCATCTTTCCACATTAGTTTGTAGGCCAAACTGTTCGGATGCTACAGACGTTTTTGTGAGAAGATTTTCAGGATGTCTCCTGGTCTGACAAACACTGTTGAAGCTCTGCCACCTTCCACCGCAGATGCGGAAGGTCGACATAGGCGGATGCGGTGGATTGCGACGCAGCACATGCAAAAATAGTACTGATGATTTTGATGGGGATTTTTTTTGTTATGTTACTTAGATTGATGCACAGGTGCATCAAAAAACTATTTTTAAACCACACCATGTTTAAGGTCTGCGAAAAATGTAAGAAATTACACCACTGGTGCCAAGAAGAGACGCATCGGGTCCCATTACAGTCTTTGGTATGACTTCGCCGGGGATCCGAACTTTTCAATCTCAGGGCAGACGCTAACCACAAGGCCAGTGAGTTGGTGAAGTGTGATCAGTATTTGCTCTGTACCTGCTTCACTCATGAACTTCTCCATGATGTCAGGTGAACAGTCTTTACACGTCTTCACCGCCACGCTGAGCCTCTCCCCATTCTGGTTCACAAACACAGAGACCAGACACACACACACACACAAACAGTGAGATCAATATTGTGTTTAGTTAGGCACATTTGAGGTGTAAGAATTGACTGTATGAGTAGGGTGTCAGGAGATAGACTTGCCGATTTCTTGTACATTCCTTCATATACCTCCCGGAAAAAACCCTCGCCAAGTATCCGTCCCAGAACAATGTCATCTCTGTCGATTCCATACTTCACCACTGGAACCAAGTATACAACAACACCATGAGTAACTGTCATGAAACATAGAATATACAGTAGATCATAGAACATAGATCATATAACACACAGTAGATCATAGAACATACAGTAGATCATAGAACATATAAGGCAAATCTGAGGAAAACGCTACCCAAGTTCTATCAACACATTGCCTGTAGTATTCGAGCATCAAAAACTCTCAACCATTGTTACTCTCCCTTCTGGGATGGCTACGAGGCCCTCCCGCGCCCTCCCTTCGGCAAATCAGATCACGACTCCATCCTGCTCCTCCCTTCCTATTGGCAGAAACTCAAACAGGAAGTACCCGTGCTAAGGTCTATTCAACACAGGTCTGAACAATCGGAATCCATGCTCCCAAGGACTGTGGGCTCTCGTTCTCTGTGGCTGACGTGAATGAGTCCTTTAAGCGCGTTAACCCTCGCAAGGCTGCCGGCACAGACGGCATCCCTTGCCCCGTCCTCACAAACTTTTACAGATGCACAATTGAAAGCATCCTGTCGGGCTGTATCACGGCCAGGTACGGCAACTGCACCGCCCGCAACGCAGGGCTCTCCAGAGGATGGTCCGGTCTGTCCAACGCATCACCGGGGGCACTCTGCCTGCCCTTCAGGACACCTACAGCACCCAATGTCACAGGAAGACCAAAAAGATCATCAAGGACATCCACCACCCAAGCCACGGCCTGTTCACCCCGCTATCATTCAGAAGGCGAGGTCAGTACAGGGGCATCAAAGCTGGGACCGAGAGACTGAAAAACAGATTCTATCTCAAGGCCTTCAGACTTTTGAATAGCCATCACTAGCCGACTACCAACCGGGTTACTCAACCCTGCACTTTAGAGGCTGCTGCCCTATATACAGACATGGAATATCTGGCCACTTTAATAATGGAACACTGGTCACTTTAATAATGGAACACTAGTCACCTTAATAATGTTTATATACTGCTTTACTTATCTCATATGTAAACTCAGCAAAAAAAGAAACGTCCCTTTTCAGGACCCTGTGTTTCAAAGATAATTTGTAAAAATCCAAATAACTTCACAGATCTTCATTGTAAAGGGTTGAAACACTGTTTCCCATGCTTGTTCAATGAACCATAAACAATTAATGAACATGCACCTGTGGAACGGTCGTTAAGACACTAACAGCTTACAGACGGTAGGCAATTAAGGTCACAGTTATGAAAACTTAGGACACTAAAGAGGCCTTTCTACTGACTCTGAAAAACACCAAAAGAAAGATGCCCAGGGTCCCTGCTCATCTGCATGAACGTGCTTTAGGCATGCTGCAAGGAGGCATGAGGACTGCAGATGTGGCCAGGGCAATAAATTGCAATGTCTGTACTGTGAGACACCTAAGACAGCGCTACAGGGAGACAGGACGGACAGCTGATCGTCTTCACAGTGGCGGACCACGTGTAACAACACCTGCACAGGATCACCTGCGGGACAGGTACAGGATTGCAACAATTGCCCGTGTCCCACAATCCCTCCATCATGGGCACAAACCCACCGTCGACCAGACAGGACTGGCAAAAAGTGCTCTTCACTGACGAGTCGCGGTTTTGTCTCACCAGAGGTGATGGTCGAATTTGCATTTATCGTCGAAGGAATGAGCGTTACACCGAGGCCTGTACTCTGGAGTGGGATCGATTTGGAGGTGGAGGGTCCGTCATGGTCTGGGGCGGTGTGTCACAGCATCATCGGACTGAGCTTGTTGTCATTGCAGGCAACCTCAACGCTGTGTGTTACAGGGAAGACATCCTCCTCCCTCATGTTGTACCCTTCCTGCAGGCTCATCCTGACATGACCCTCCAGCATGACAATGCCACCAGCCATACTGCTCGTTCTGTGCGTAATTTCCTGCAAGACAGGAACGTCAGTGTTCTGCCATGGCCAGCAAAGAGCCCGGATGTCAATCCCATTGAGCACCTCTGGGACCTGTTGGATTGGAGGGTGAGGGCTAGTGCCATTCTCCCCAGAAATGTCTGGGAACTTGCAGGTGCCTTGGTGGAAGAGTGGGGTAACATCTCACAGCAAGAACTGGCAAATCTGGTGCAGTCCATGAGGAGGAGATGCACTGCAGTACTTAATGCAGCTGGTGGCCACACCAGATACTGACTGTTACTTGACCCCCCCCTTTGTTCAGGGACACATGATTCAATTTCTGTTAGTCACATGTCTGTGGAACTTGTTCAGTTTATGTCTCAGTTGTTTAATCTTGTTATGTTCATACAAATAATTACACATGTTAAATTTGCTGAAAATAAACGCAGTTGACAGTGAGAGGATGTTTCTTTTTTTGCTGAGTTTATATACTGTATTCTACTGTATTTTAGTTAATGCCACTCCGACATTGCTCATCCTAATATTTATATATTTTCTTAATTCTATTCTTTTACTTTTAGATTTGTGTGTATTGTTGTGAATTATTAGATACTACTGCACTGTTGAGGCTAGGAACAAAAACATTTTGCTACACCCGCAATAACATCTGCTAAATACAGTTGAAGTCGGAAGTTTACATACACCTTAACCAAATACATTTAAACTCAGTTTTTCACAATTCCTGACATTTAATCCTAGTAAACTTGGGTCAAACATTTTGGGTAGCCTTCCACAAGCTTCCCACAATAAATTGGGTGAATTTTGGCCCATTCCTCCTGAGTCAGGTTTGTAGGCCTCCTTGCTCGCACACACACACTTTTTCAGTTCTGCCCACAAATGTTCTATAGGATTGAGGTCAGGGCTTTGTGAAGGCCACTTCAATACCTTGACTTTGTTGTCCTTAAGCCATTTTGCCACAACTTTGGAAGTATGCTTGGGGTCATTTTCCCAATTTGGAAGACCCATTTGTGACTAAGCTTTAACTTCATGACTGATGTCTTGATGTTGCTTCAATATATCTACATAATTTTCCTTCCTCATGATGCCATCTATTTTGTGAAGTGCACCAGTCCCTCTTGCAGCAAAGCACCCCCACAACATGATGCTGCCACCCCCGTGCTTCACGGTTGGATGGTGTTCTTTGGCTTGCAAGCCTCCCCCTTTTTTCTCCAAACATAACAATGGTCATTATGGCCAAACAGTTCTATTTTTGTTTCATCAGACCAGAGGACATTTCTCCAAATAGTAGTAATCTTTGTCCCCATGTGCAGTTGCAAACCGTAGTCTGGCTTTTTTATGGCGGTTTTGGAGCAGTGGCTTCTTCCCTGCTGAACGGCCTTTCAGGTTATGTCGATATAGGACGCGCTTTACTGTGGATATAGATACTTTTGTACCTGTTTCCTCCAGCATCTTCACAAGGTCCTTTGCTGTGGTTCTGGGATTGATTTGCATTTTTCACACCAAAGTACGTTCATCTCTAGGAGACAGAACGCGTCTCCTTCCTGAGCGGTATGACGGCTGCGTGGTCCCATGGTGTTTATACTTGCGTACTATTGTTTGTACAGATGAACGTGGTACCTTCAGGCATTTGGAAATTGCTCCCAAGGATGAACCAGGTCTACAATTTTTTTTCTGAGGTCTTGGCTGATTTCTTTTGTTTTTCCCATGATATCAAGCAAAGAGGCACTGAGTTTGAAGGTAGGCCTTGAAATACATCCACAAGTACACCTCCAATTGACTCAAATTATGTCAATTAGCCTATCAGAAGCTTCTAAAGCCATGACATAATTTTCTGTAATTTTCCAAACTGTTTAAAGGCACAGTCAACTTAGTGTATGCAAACTTCTGACCCACTGGAATTGTGATACAGTGAATTATAAGTGAAATAATCTGTCTGTAAACAATCTTTGGAAAAATTACTTGTGTCATGCACAAAGTAGAAGTCCTAACCGACTTGCCAAAACTATAGTTTCTTAACAAGACATTTGTGGAGTGGTTGAAAAAACAAGTTTTAATGACTCCAACCTAAGTGTATGTAAACTTCTGACTTCAATTGTATGTGGATGTGACCAATACAATATTGAAAAGTCTACATCAATCTCCTCAGATAAACAACTATGAATGTCTTCCAGTTTGATAAAAGAGAACTCCTACTTACCAGATCTCGGTCGTTCATCAATCTCAGCGTAGGTTTCAGATCCTGAACGATTTGGATATTTGATGATGTCAGTTTGTGGTCAAAAAAGATGGGTCAACTTCAGACATTGCCCCACCCCACAGCCACTGCACCGATTTGAACAATGATTAATAACAAAGATGAAAGCAGTCTCGGTAGATTATAACTCACCCATGCTATATCTGAAGCAACCTGTGTTTTCCATTTGACTACAGAGTGGGATGGGAGAGACAGCCAGAGGAGGCGAGGAGAGGATCATCAATCCTGGGTTTTATAGTTCCTCATTGCACCAGGCACACGGTTACAATAACACTACCTCTTTGATAAATCTATCTGAAAGTCTCACTTTTCACTTCAGCTCCTATCCGATGTTCGAACAACTACTCTTCAATACGTACAGTTCAGTTTCAGCATAGTGACTTGTTATAGAAAATGACACAAAAGACCAAATATTAAGCTTTGTTCAATCCACTCACTTTGTGGGTAGATCTGGAAGGGAACTTCGTAGATCGGCGTCTATGGGTCATGGCAGAAACAATGGTGTTACTTCACATTGGTTCAATAGATTTACGAGAGATGAAGAAACTAAGTTAGACCATTGTGATGCACTCTTTCAGTGTTTCCCCTACCATTTATATAGACAGGGCGAACTTCCTGATCCCCCGATTACCTTTATTTAGTCTGACGATGAACGACTCGTCAGTGGCGTGCTCCAAGCGACAGTAACCGTCAATAAGGTCCACCATGTTCTCTGCCATCGCAAACTTAGTCACGTTGATAGACAGAGGCTGACGAAGAGGAGATAGAAACCATTCACTTTACTGACAATTACTACAATTACAAATCACATTACAAACACTATATAGCATTATACTGTTATATGGGTCATAGACCAATAGGCTTTCAGGGCAAAATATTACTGAAGATGCAGACATTTAACTCAACTATCACGTCAATAAAAATGTTTTTTTTTTTTTTTGTTGTTGCTGTTGATACACACACAGATATCAAGTTATGATTTCAGGCCCGTATTCACAAAGTCTCTCAGAGTAGAAGCACTGATCTAAGATCAGGTTTAAATAACTATGTATTGTGATCTAAAGGCAATACTGATCCTAGATCAGTACTCTGAGACCATTCATGAATAATGTGTCCAGGCCTCACTGTGTCCTGATTTAAGCAGTGCTAATAACGTTTTTTTCTATATTTAAAACAAAAATGTGTACCTGTCTGGCTCCGTCTATGTCAAGATTGAGGAGGGCTTTGTTGTCACTCTGAGATAAACACTTGATGCTCTTGATCTGTTTGAAGTTCGCTAGACACACAGGCTGGGGTGATAAGAGAGAAACAATTAGCTGATACCCTTAAAAGCCTCAGGGTGTAGGGGTGAAGTTACCCAGTAGACGCTGACCTTAGGTCAGTTTAGCATTTTCCCCACTAATGGTTGAGGGTAAGGATTGGGGGAGAGGAAGCTGATCCTAGATCTGTCCCTAAGGGAAACTTCACCCTGGAGCCCACACAGGCTGGGGATGGGGCAGATGGGGATGAGGAAGAGATAGGGAAATATTACTTCTCCAAAGAGAGACACCCTTGCAGCAGGCCTCCAATGAAGAATGTTCCTTCTCTTGTTTTTTTTGTAGAAGGCTATAAATGTGTAGGCTGAAAATACCCTCCTGACATTTAGGGTAGGACATCATAAGACATTAATAGTGTGTATATATATATATATATATGTATATATAGTTATTATTTTAGTAGATTTCCATGTTTCCCACACAGCTCCTTCTGCTGGGATCTGATTGGGTCAATACTGACTGTGAATCTATCATGCCCACCTGTGTGACACCTGTGCAGTTGTCGTAACATTCTCCCTATGCACGCTGAAGAAGGGCTCATACCCTAAACATACATATTTACATAAGTATTCAGACCCGTTACCAAGAGACTCGAAATTGAGCTCAGGTGCATCCTGTTTCCATTGATCATCCTTGAGATGTTTCTACAACTTGATTGGAGTCCACCTGTGGTAAATTAAATTTATTGGACATGATTTGGAAAGGCACACACCTCTCTATATAAGGTCCAACACTTGACAGTGCATGTCAGCGCAAAGACCAAGCCATGAAGTCAAAGGAATTGTCCTTAAAGCTCCAAGACATGATTGTATCGAGGCAAAGATCTGGGGAAGGGTACCAAAACATTTCTGCAGCATTGAAGTTCTCCAAGAACACATTGGCCTCCAACATTCTTAAATGGAAGAAGTTTGGAACCACCAAGACTCTTCCTAGAGCTGGCAGCCCCGCCAAACTGAGCAATCGGGGGAGAAGGGCCTTTGTCAAGGAGGTCACCAAGAACCCGATGGTCACTCTGACAGAGCTCCAGAGTTCCTCTGTGGAGATGAGAGAACTTTCCAGAAGGACAACTATCTCTGCAGCACTCCACCAATCAGTCCTTTATGGTAGAGCGGCCAGACGGAAGCCACTCCTCAGTAAAAGGCACATGACAGCCCGCTTGAAGTTTGCCAAAAGGCACCTAAAGACTCTCAGACCATGAGAAAGAAGACTTTCTGGTCAGATGAAACCAAGATTGAACTCTTTGGCCTGAATGCCAAGCATCACGTCTGGAGGAAACCTGGCACCATCCCTATGGTGAAGCATGGTGAGGGCAGCATCATGCTGTGGGGATGGTTTTCAGCAGCAGGGACTGGGAGACTAGTCAGGATCGAGGTAAAGATGAACGCAGCAAAGTAGAGAGATCCTTGATCTGCTCTAGAGCGCTCAGGACCTCAGACTGGGCCCAAGGTTCACTTTCCAAAGGACAACGACCCTAAGCACACAGCCAAGACAACGTAGGAGTGGCTTCAGGACAAGTCTCTGAATGTCGTTGAGTGGCCCAGCCAGAGGTCGGACTTGAACCCGATCGTACATCTCTGGAGAGACCTGAAAATAGCTGTGCAGCAAAGCTCCCCATCCAACCTGACACAGTTTGAGAGGATCTGCAGGAAAGAATGGGAGAAACTCCCCAAATACAGGTGTGCCAAGCTTGTTGCGTCATACCCAAGAAGACTTGAGGCTGTAATCGCTGCCAAAGGTGCTTCAACAAAGTACTGAGTAAAGGGTCTGAATACTTATGTAAATGTGAGGTTTCCGTTTTTAATTTTTAATACATTTATGGGGTATTGTGTGTAGATTGATGAGGGGAAAAAACTATTTCATCCATTTTAGAAGAGTGTAACAACAACATGTAGAAAAAGTCAAGGGGTCTGAATACTTTCCGAATGCCCTGTAAACAGTTAACACCCTGCTTACCGCTGAGTCTTTATGGGTGCGTTGGCGAATGCCCCTGGCTCCTATCACCAGCTCTACTGACAGACTCCAGCCTTGCTGTGGACAAACAGTGGGGTTGCAAGTTAACTTTAATTTCTTGACAAACTTCAGACTGTAATTGTAGATTCTTGTAACCCCACTAAAAAAAGTCAGCAGTTACGAACGAATGAGGAAAGTCCACACTTGGGTGGGTATTTGCAGTGCATTTGAAGTCAGATGTTTGCAGTGCATTTGAGGTCAGGTATTTGCAGTGTATTTGAGGTCAGATGTTTGCAGTGCATTTGAGGTCAGGTATTTGCAGTGTATTTGAGGTCAGGTGTTTGCAGTGCATTTGAGGTCAGGTGTTTGCAGTGCATTTGAGGTCAGGTTTTTGCAGTGCATTTGAGGTCAGGTATTTGCAGTGCATTTGAGGCCAGGTATTTGCAGTGCATTTGAGGATAGGTATTTACAGTGCATTTGAGGATAGGTATTTACAGTGCATTTGAGGTCAGGTGTTTGCAGTGCATTTGAGGTCAGGTGTTTGCAGTGCATTTGAGTTCAGGTGTTTGCAGTGCATTTGAGGTCAGGTGTTTGCAGTGCATTTGAGTTCAGGTGTTTGCAGTGCATTTGAGGTCAGGTGTTTGCAGTGCATTTGAGGTCAGGTATTTGCAGTGTATTTGAGGTCAGATGTTTGCAGTGCATTTGAGGTCAGATGTTTGCAGTGCATTTGAGATCAGGTATTTGCAGGGCATTTGAGATCAGGTGTTTGCAGTGCATTTGAGTTCAGGTGTTTGCAGTGCATTTGAGGTCAGGTGTTTTCAGTGCATTTGAGGTCAGGTGTTTGCAGTGCATTTGAGGTCAGGTGTTTGCAGTGCATTTGAGGTCAGGTATTTGCAGTGTATTTGAGGTCAGATGTTTGCAGTGCATTTGAGGTCAGGTATTTGCAGTGTATTTGAGGTCAGGTGTTTGCAGTGCATTTGAGGTCAGGTATTTGCAGTGTATTTGAGGTCAGATGTTTGCAGTGCATTTGAGATCAGGTATTTGCAGTGCTTTTGAGGTCAGGTGTTTGCAGTGCATTTGAGGTCCGGTATTTGCAGTGCATTTGAGGTCAGGTATTTGCAGTGCATTTGAGGATAGGTATTTACAGTGCATTTGAGGATAGGTATTTACAGTGCATTTGAGGTCAGGTGTTTGCAGTGCATTTGAGGTCAGGTGTTTGCAGTGCATTTGAGTTCAGGTGTTTGCAGTGCATTTGAGGTCAGGTGTTTGCAGTGCATTTGAGGTCAGGTGTTTGCAGTGCATTGGAGGTCAGGTATTTGCAGTGTATTTGAGGTCAGATGTTTGCAGTGCATTTGAGATCAGGTATTTGCAGGGCATTTGAGGTCAGATGTTTGCAGTGCATTTGAGGTCAGGTTTTTGCAGTGCATTTGAGGTCAGGTATTTGCAGTGCATTTGAGGATAGGTATTTGCAGTGCATTTGAGGTCAGGTATTGGCAGTGCATTTGAGGATAGGTATTTACAGTGCATTTGAGGATAGGTATTTACAGTGCATTTGAGGTCAGGTGTTTGCAGTGCATTTGAGTTCAGGTGTTTGCAGTGCATTTGAGGTCAGGTGTTTGCAGTGCATTTGAGGTCAGGTGTTTGCAGTGCATTTGAGGTCAGGTGTTTGCAGTGCATTTGAGGTCAGGTGTTTGCAGTGCATTTGAGGTCAGGTGTTTGCAATGCATTTGAGGTCAGGTATTGGCAGTGCTTTTGAGGTCAGGTGTTTGCAGTGCATTTGAGGTCAGGTTTTTGCAGTGCATTTGAGGTCAGGTATTTGCAGTGCATTTGAGGTCAGGTATTTGCAGTGCATTTGAGGTCAGGTATTTGCAGTGCATTTGAGGATAGGTATTTACAGTGCATTTGAGGTCAGGTGTTTGCAGTGCATTTGAGGTCAGGTGTTTTCAGTGCATTTGAGGTCAGGTTTTTGCAGTGCATTTGAGGTCAGGTATTTGCAGTGCATTTGAGGATAGGTATTTACAGTGCATTTGAGGTCAGGTGTTTGCAGTGCATTGGAGGTCAGGTGTTTGCAGTGCATTGGAGGTCAGGTATTTGCAGTGTATTTGAGGTCAGATGTTTGCAGTGCATTTGAGATCAGGTATTTGCAGGGCATTTGAGGTCAGATGTTTGCAGTGCATTTGAGGTCAGGTATTTGCAGTGCATTTGAGGTCAGGTGTTTGCAGTGCATTTGAGGTCAGGTGTTTGCAGTGCATTTGAGGTCAGGTGTTTGCAGTGCATTTGAGGTCAGGTGTTTGCAGTGCATTTGAGGTCAGGTGTTTTCAGTGCATTTGAGGTCAGGTTTTTGCAGTGCATTTGAGGTCAGGTATTTGCAGTGCATTTGAGGATAGGTATTTACAGTGCATTTGAGGTCAGGTGTTTGCAGTGCATTTGAGGTCAGGTGTTTGCAGTGCATTTGAGGTCAGGTGTTTGCAGTGCATTTGAGGTCAGGTGTTTGCAGTGCATTTAAGGTCAGGTATTTGCAGTGTATTTGAGGTCAGATGTTTGCAGTGCATTTAAGGTCAGATGTTTGCAGGGCATTTGAGGTCAGATGTTTGCAGTACATTTGAGGTCAGGTGTTTGCAGTGCATTTGAGGTCAGGTGTTTGCAATGCATCCTTGTTGTCTGTAAAGCCAGCAACAACACTCACCACCAGTTCACAAGGGTAGACCTCTTCGCCAATGGTGGTGAAGTCTGTGAGTGTCTGGAAGAAGCAAACCATACACTCATCCTCCTTCAGAGTAGCGTACTGCTGGAATGTCTGCTGGATCATCTTACGAAGATGACGAGACTGGGACAGACCACAGCAACATTATATTAATCAAACTAACTCTTTCTGTTTAGTAATAGTGACCCTAACCCTCTTTCAGAGTAACGTACTGCTGGAATGTCTGCTGGATCAGGTTACGAAGATGACGAGACTGGGACAGACCACAGCAACATCGGACAGCACTTTCATAACCCTATTTTACTATGACGTCACATGGTAGACAAATACATTTTGGGGAGGAGGGTAGACAACACTGCTAGCACAGAAATGATCCTTGTCGACGTAAAAGCGAAGTAGGCTCATTCACAGCCTTATTTACGTTTAGTAGAAACTTCCAATAATATTTTAAACGATCGTGTGGATATCAAAACATGTTATAAATGTACCTTCATGCTGTCAATGAGCTCCTGTGGGAAGAACAGGTTCAGACCCACGTCCTTCCTTCATTGGAGAGACCAGTTATAATCAGACAAATCAATCAAACCAATGTGATTTAAAAACAAAAAGTCACAGAAGAGAAGGTTAGCGGGAAGAAGAAGAAGAAAGAAACACATCAAAATGTACATACTTACTCTAGCACTTCAAAGTTGGACTTTTTCTCCAGACCTTTAGCATTCATGTCTTTATAAAACCTCCTGAGGGCAAAGCAGCAGAGACGGTACAACATGACATGCAATAACGAAGCTCCACGGACAAGCCAACTGTGACGTTGATGATGTCTACACATTGACAATAGAATATCAAAAGGAAATCCCCAGCCTCACCTAATCTCCAGACAGCCCAGCTGCAGGGCCATTCCATCACTGACTTTACTGGCATGGTACTGCATGTAGTCACTGCGCACCTAACACAGGCAATTCCCGAGAGAACACATTCATTCTTAGCTGTATGCAGTCACTACGTATCTACAGTATCCACACAGACCCCAGATATCAGCAAGTTATCTTGGTTGATGAAGTTCTGGAAAGTATTAATGTGTTCTCTCCATAGAGTATTAATGTGTTCTCTCCATAGAGTATCAATGTGTTCTCTCCATAGAGTATTAATGTGATCTCTCCATAGAGTATTATTGTGATCTCTCCATAGAATATTAATGTGTTCTCTCCATAGAGTATCAATGTGTTCTCTCCATAGAGTAGTAATGTGTTCTCTCCATAGAGTATCAATGTGTTCTCTCCATAGAGTAGTAATGTGTTCTCTCCATAGCGTATTAATGTGTTCTCTCCATAGAGTATCAATGTGTTCTCTCCATAGAGTATCAATGTGTTCTCTACATAGTCAGAGTAGTGCTTGCTGCCTACTGTACCTGTTGATAGAAATACAGCAGTGTGGTTCTGTCTTCTTTAAACTTTTCCAGGAAGTTGACTGGAATGTAGCGGACTCTCAGGTCATACCTGGGGAGAGATGAACATACCACTGCTTTAGAGCAGGAGGCTTCAACTGATGAACATACCACTGCTTCAGAGCAGGAGGCTTCAACAGATGAACATACCACTGCTTTAGAGCAGGAGGCTTCAACAGATGAACATACCACTGCTTTAGAGCAAGAGGCTTCAACTGATGAACACACCACTGCTTTTTAGCAGGAGGCTTCAACAGATGAACATACCACTGCTTTAAAGCAGGAGGCTTCAACAGATGAACATACCACTGCTTTAGAGCAGGAGGCTTCAACTGATGAACATACCACTGCTTCAGAGCAGGAGGCTTCAACTGATGAACATACCACTGCTTTAGAGCAGGAGGCTTCAACAGATGAACATACCACTGCTTTAAAGCAGGAGGCTTCAACAGATGAACATACCACTGCTTTAGAGCAGGAGGCTTCAACTGATGAACATACCACTGCTTCAGAGCAGGAGGCTTCAACAGATGAACATACCACTGCTTTAGAGCAGGAAGCTTCAACTGATGAACACACCACTGCTTTTTAGCAGGAGGCTTCAACAGATGAACATACCACTGCTTTAGAGCAGGAGGCTTCAACTGATGAACATACCACTGCTTCAGAGCAGGAGGCTTCAACTGATGAACATACCACTGCTTCAGAGCAGGAGGCTTCAACAGATGAACATACCACTGCTTTAGAGCAGGAGGCTTCAACAGATGAACATACCACTGCTTTAGAGCAGGAGGCTTCAACAGATGAACATACCACTGCTTTAGAGCAGGAGGCTTCAACTGATGAACATACCACTGCTTTAGAGCAGGAGGCTTCAACAGATAAACATACCACTGCTTCAGAGCAGGAGGCTTCAACAGATGAACATACCACTGCTTTAGAGCAGGAGGCTTCAACAGATGAACATACCACTGCTTTAGAGCAGGAGGCTTCAACTGATGAACACACCACTGCTTTTTAGCAGGAGGCTTCAACAGATGAACATACCACTGCTTTAAAGCAGGAGGCTTCAACAGATGAACATACCACTGCTTCAGAGCAGGAGGCTTCAACTGATGAACATACCACTGCTTTAGAGCAGGAGGCTTCAACTGATGAACATACCACTGCTTTAGAGCAGGAGGCTTCAACAGATAAACATACCACTGCTTCAGAGCAGGAGGCTTCAACAGATGAACATACCACTGCTTTAGAGCAGGAGGCTTCAACAGATGAACATACCACTGCTTTAGAGCAGGAGGCTTCAACAGATGAACATACCACTGCTTTAGAGCAGGAGGCTTCAACAGATGAACATACCACTGCTTTAGAGCAAGAGGCTTCAACTGATGAACATACCACTGCTTTAGAGCAGGAGGCTTCAACAGATAAACATACCACTGCTTCAGAGCAGGAGGCTTCAACAGATGAACATACCACTGCTTTAGAGCAGGAGGCTTCAACTGATGAACATACCACTGCTTTAGAGCAGGAGGCTTCAACTGATGAACATACCACTGCTTTAGAGCAGGAGGCTTCAACAGATGAACATACCACTGCTTTAGAGCAGGAGGCTTCAACAGATGAACACACCACTGCTTTAGAGCAGGAGGCTTCAACTGATGAACATACCACTGCTTTAGAGCAGGAGGCTTCAACAGAACCCTATTTGTCAATGCAATCATATTTTTCTGAACATTGTTCCTGACTAGTTAAATAAAGGTTAAATAAATAAATACAATAAACTACTTCCTCTTGCTCAACCTGGCCTGCGTCTCAAATGTCTCTGTATATTACCCATCATGTGCATTGCTTTCTCTCACCCTCCACCTCCTACACCCTCCTCTCACCCCCGTTAACTTCACCCTCCACCTCCTACACTCTCCTCTCACCCCCATTTCCTTCACCCCTCCTCTCCTCCTCTCACCCCCACCTCCTCCACCCTCCTACCCCATCACCTCCTCCACCCTCCTCTCACCCCCACCTCCTCCACCCTCCTACCCCATCGCCTCCTCCACCCTCCTCTCACCCCCACCTCCTCCACCCTCCTACCCCATCGCCTCCTCCACCCTCCTCTCACCCCCACCTCCTCCACCCTCCTACCCCATCGCCTCCTCCACCCTCCTCTCACACCCACCTCCTCCACCCTCCTACCCCATCGCCTCCTCCACCCTCTTCTCACCCCCACCTCCTCCACTTCCTCCACCCTCCTCTCTCCCCCACCTTCTCCTCCACCCCTCCTCTCACCTCCACTCTGCCTCCACGTGGTGACTCTCATAGCGTTGCTCCACCTCCCCCACGGTCAGGTCTGGATGGAGCCAGTGGAGCTCGTCTGACTTGAGGTGCTTCAGCAGCAGACCATAGCAGCCTTTATACTGGATGTTAGGGCCCAGCCTACCACTGGTCAGGACAGACTGCACTATAGCCTGGAGGAGAGAGACCAGTACGGAGTCAGTCACAGCTTGAATTTGGGGGCTAGTCTGCGAAGCTATATAGTTGGTTTAAAGTAGTGTACTCTTACAATGTTACAACTAAATAACTAGGTAACTTCTGTGCACATATTGAAATAGAATTCACAATAAATAAAATGATATTTGTCTTATTACAAATATAAATAAATACAATAATAATATAATAAGATAAACATTCAGGATACGTTCCAAATAGCACCCTATTCCCTCCCTCTAGTGGGAACTGCTCAAAAGGTAGTGCATTATTTAGGGAATGAGGTGCCTTTTGGAACGCAGTCTCAATATCTAGACAATCCCTCACCCTGATCTGCCAGGAGCTGTCACACTTGACCAGCTTGAAGTTCTTCCCCAGGGTGTTGTTGGTGGAGAAACAAACTTTGAGGATCTTAGTAGGCCCTCCCTCCTCGCTGAAGGGGCTCTGTTGTGGGCCATCGTTGTGGCCGGGGCTGGGTAGCCTCCAGGACAGGGTGGTAGTGTCTCCCTGCATCACTTCATACATTATCAGGGCAGAGAGGAGGACAACGTCATACTGTTCATCATACCTGGGGAGAGGGAGAGAAAAGGAGGGCGAGAGAGAGAGAGAGAGAGAGAGAGAGAGAGAGAGAGAGAGAGGGGGTGGGGGAGGAGAGAAGAGGACAACGTCATACTGATATCATATCTGGGGAGAGGAAGTGAGAGGAGGAGAGGGAGTGAGAGACCGAGAGAGAGAGAGAGAGAGAGAGAGAGAGAGAGAGAGAGAGAGAGAGAGAGAGAGAGAGAGAGAGAGAGAGAGAGAGAGAAAGAGGTATGTGGGGACAGATGCACAGTTACCTTGACAGTTTCTCATAAGAGATACATTTAGTCGAGCCCTTGCAGCAGGTATAGAGTAGCGTTTGAACAAAAAACAGTTTATTAGGTATGGTTTGCTCCTACAGACAGTGAGTCACATGGCTGTGGCTTGCTATATAAAGAAGGCATCGAGGCATTCAGTTACTGTTGGATTGAACGTTACAAGTGACCTAATCGACTTTGAGCATGGTATGATCGTCGGTACCTTGCGCGCCGGTTCTGGTATCTCAGAAACACCCGGCCTCCTGAGCTTTTCACCCACAACAGTATCTAATGTTTACCGAGAACGGTGCGACAAACACAAAACATCCAGTCAGCGGCAGTCCTGTGGGTGAAAACAGCTGGTTGATGAGAGGTCCAAGGAGAACGGTAAGAACTGTGGAAGCTAACAGGCGGGCCACAGACAGACACATAACGGTGCAGTACAATAGTGGTGTTCAGAACAGCTTCTCAGAACGCACAACCCGTCGGTCCTGGTCACGGATGGGCTACTGCAGCAGACGACCACACCGGGTTCCACTCCTATCAGCTAAAACCAACAAGAAGAAGCAGCTCCAGTGGGCACCCTATCACCAACACTGGACAATTGAGGACTGGAAAAACCTTGCCTGGTCCAACAAATCCCAGTTCCTGTTGCGTCATGCTGATGGCAGAGTCAGGATTTGGTGTGAGCAGCATGAGTCCATGGCCCCATCCTGCCTGGTGTCAACAGTACAGGCTGGTTGCACTGGTGTAATGGTGTGGGGAATGTTTTCCTGGCACAGGTTAGGTCCCTTGATACTAATTGAGCATCGTTTCAACGCACCAAAGAATTCAGGATGTTTGGACACACCTACTCATTCAAGGGTTTTTCTTTATTTTTTACATTGTAGAATAATAGTGAAGACATCAAAACTATGAAATAACACATATGGAATCACGTAGTAACCAAAAAAGTGTTAAAGAAATCAAAATATATTTTATATTTGAGATTCTTCAAAGTAGACACCCTTTACCTTGCACACTCTTGGCATTCTCTCAACCAGCTTCATGAGGTAGTCACCTGGAATGCATTAACAGGTGTGCCTTGTTAAAAGTTAATTTGTGGAATTTCTTTCCTTAATGCATTTGAGCCAATCAGTTGTGATGTGACAAGGTAGGGATGGTATACAGAAGATAGACCTATTTGGTAAAAGACCAAGTCTTGATTATGGCAAGAACAGCTCAACTAAGCAAAGAGAAATGTCAGTCCATCATTATTTTAAGTCAAACCGGAAAATGTCAAGAGCGTTGAAAGTTTCTTCAAGTGCAGTCGCAAAACCGAAACTGTCTCTCATGAGGACCGCCACAGGAAAGGAAGACCCAGAGTTACCTCTGCTGCAGAAGATAAGCTCATTAGAGTTACCAGCATCAGAAATTGTAGCCCAAATAAATGTTTCACAGAGTTCAAGTGACAGACACATCTCAGCATCAACTGTTCAGAGGAGACTCTGTGAATCAGGCCTTCATGGTCGAATTGCTGCAAAGAAACCACTAGTAAAGGACACCAATAAGAAGAAGAGACTTGCTTGGGCCAAGAAACACGAGCAATGGTCTTTAGACCAGTGGAAATCTGTCCTTTGATCTGCAATGTAGAAAATAGTAAAAAAAAAATAAAGAAAAACCCTTGAATGAGTAGATCTGCCCAAACTGTTGACTGGTACTGTACATTTCTAATAACAAGTTTTGGTTTTTTCATTATGGGGTATTGTGTGTAGACTTTAGAATAAGGCTGTAACGGAACATAATGTGGAATAGGTCAATGGGTCTGAATAATTTCCAAATGCACTGTATCTAGTAACTACACTATGCTGTGTAGTGTGTAGCAACAGAAACGGTTCTAAAGTTGACTCACAGATCTGATCTACTGATAGCCGGCAAGTAGCCTGGCAGTTAGAGCGGCAGGAAGCCTAGTGGTTAGAGCGGCAGATAGCCTGGCGGTTAGAGAGGCAGGTACGTCTCTAACCGCCGTGCTCAATGGGATTGAGATCCGGGCTCTTCGCTGGCCATGGCAGAACACTGACATTCCTGTCTTGCAGGAAATCACGCACAGAACGAGCAGTATGGCTGGTGGCATTGTCATGCTGGAGGGTCATGTCAGGATGAGCCTGCAGGATGGGTACCACATGAGGTAGGAGGATGTCTTCCCTGTAATGCACAGCGAGATTGCCTGCAATGACAACAAGCTCAGTCCGATGATGCTGTGACACACCGCCCCAGACCATGACTGACCCTCCACCTCCAAATCGATCCCGCTCCAGAGTACAGGCCTCGGTGTAACGCTCATTCCTTCGACGATAAACACAAATCCGACCATCACCCCTGGTGAGACAAAACCGCGACTCATCAGTGAAGAGCACATTTTGCCAGTCCTGTCTGGTCCAGCAACGGTGGGTTTGTGTCCATAGACGACGTTGTTGCCGGTGATGTCTGGTGAGGACCTGCCTTACAACAGGCCTACAAGCCCTCAGTCCAGCCTCTCTCAGCCTATTGCGGACAGTCTGAGCACTGATGGAGGGATTGTGCGTTCCTGGTGTAACTCAGGCAGTTGTTGTTGCCATCCTGTACCTGTCCCGCAGGTGTGATGTTCAGATGTACCGATCCTGTGCAGGTGTTGTTACACGTGGTCTGCCACTGCGAGGACGATCAGCTGTCCGTCCTGTCTCCCTGTAGAGCTGTCTTAGGCGTATCACAGTACGGACATTGCAATTTATTGCCCTGGACACATCTGCAGGGTCCTGAAAATGGGGCGTTTCTTTTTTTGCTGAGTTTATGTGTACAGTACCTGTTAAGATATTGAACAGTAACAAGCAATAACCCATATGAAACAGTAACTCTGTCAGGGAAAAACACCCCAATGAAACCATGCGACCTTTAACTAACATTACACTAGCAGTAAGGACAGAACTAACGTTACACTAGCAGTAAGGACAGAACTAACGTTACACTAGCAGTAAGGACAGAACTAACGTTACACTAGCAGTAAGGACAGAACTAACGTTACACTAGCAGTAAGGACAGAACTAACGTTACACTAGCAGTAAGGACAGAACTAACGTTACACTAGCAGTAAGGACAGAACTAACGTTACACTAGCAGTAAGGACAGAACTAACGTTACACTAGCAGGAAGGACAGAACTATTTTCTCTGCAGTGTGTTTTGTAGAGGCACAAACCTGGGTTCAAATAACATTACAAATATTTCAAATAATGTTAGCATTTGCTCTAGTCTGAATGGAAATACCACATGGTATTTGCACTTTTGCAAAAGGGGGTTTGCGATTATTCTATTGGTTTGATTGTGCCAGGCAAGCTTAATCAAGCCCAGATAAAGTATTTGAAATGATTTTGAATAGAATTTGAACCCAGGTCTGGTGAGGCAAGCTGTGGTCTACATGGAGCCAATCCTGTGTTTGTTCTGTCCTTCTTCAGACAATCACACCTCAACACAAAATATGTCCCGAAGATTACAGCAGATTCTGTACCTAACCAATTAACAACCAACAGACTGGGTTCAACCAACCAACTGATGACTGATTGCGAGCGGGTCATCGTGGTTGTAAGACTAACAGAGGCTACGCGGCTGCGCTCATGGACATGCTCCTCCAACAAACAGTACCTCTACACTGAGTATACACAATCGTTAGGAACACCTTCCTAATATTGAGTTGCAGCCCCCTTTGTCCTCAGAACAGCTTCAATTCGTCGGGACGTGGAATCTACCAAGGGTGTCGAAAGCGTTCCACGGGGATGCTGGCCCATATTGACTCAGATGCTTCCCACAGTCTGTGTCAAGTTGGCTGGATGTCCTTTTGGGAGGGTGGAGAATTCTCAAATCAAATCAAATTGTATTCGTCACGTGCGCCGAATACAGGTGTAGACCTTACAGTGGAATGCTGAATACAACAGGTGTAGACCTTACAGTGAAATGCTGAATACAACAGGTGTAGACCTTACAGTGAAATGCTGAATACAACAGCTGTAGACCTTACAGTGAAATGCTTACTTTACAAGCCCTTAAATCATCAATGCAGAGTAAGAAAAGATTTGCTAAGTAAACTAAAGTTAAAAAATAAAATAACAATAATGAGGCTATATACAGGGGGTAGCAGTACAGAGTCAGTGTGGAGGCTATATATACAGGGGGTAGCAGTACAGAGTCAGTGTGGAGGCTATATACAGGGGGTACCGCTACAGAGTCAATGTGGAGGCTATATACAGGGGGTAGCAGTACAGAGTCAATGTGGAGGCTATATACAGGGGGTACCGCTACAGATTCAATGAGGAGGCTATATACAGGGGGTACCGGTACAGAGTCAATGTGGAGGCTATATACAGGGGTACCGGTACAGAGTCAATGTGGAGGCTATATACAGGGGGTACCTCTACCGAGTCAATGAGGAAGCTATATACAGGGGGTACCGGTACCGAGTCAATGTGGAGGCTATATACAGGGGGTACCGTTACAGAGTCAATGTGGAGACTATATGCAGGGGGTACCGTTACAGAGTCAATGTGGAGGCTATATACAGGGGGTACCGGTACTGAGTCAATGTGGAGACTATATACAGGGGGTACCAGTACAGAGTCAATGTGGAGGCTATATACAGGGGGTACCGCTACAGAGTCAATGAGGAGGCTATATACAGGGGGTACCTGTACAGAGTCAATGTGGAGACTATATGCAGGGGGTACCGTTACAGAGTCAATGTGGAGGCTATATACAGGGGGTACCGTTACAGAGTCAATGAGGAGGCTATATACAGGGGGTACCGGTACTGAGTCAATGTGCGGGGGGTACAGGTCAGTCGAGGTGATTGAGGTAATATGTACATATAGGTAGGGGTAAAGTGACTATGCAACAGGCAACAAACAGCCCACCGACTTGAGAGCCAGGCCCAGCCAATCATAATTCGTTTTTTTGTTCAATCAGCTTCTTGACATGCCACACCTGTCAAGTGGATGGATTATCTTGGCAAAATATAAATGCTCACTAACAAGGGTGTAAACACATTTATGCACAAAATTGTATATAAATACGTTTTTTTTGTGCGTATGGAACATTTCTGCTCATGGAATATGGTGCCAACACTATATATGTTGCGTATATATACTACATGATGAAAAATGATGTGGACACCTGCTCGTCGAACTTCTCATTCCAAAATCATGGGTATGCCAAGAGTGTTCAGAGCTGTCATCAAGGCACTTTGAAGAATTTCAAATCTCTTTTTTGATTACTACGTGATTCCTTACGTGTTATTTCATAATTTAGATGTCTTCACTATTATTATGCGATGTAGAAAATAGTAAAAATATATTTTAAAAAAACTTGAATGAGTAGGTGTGTCCAAACCTTTGACTGGTACTGTACGTTGTAAACTTTCATTCATAGGCTAGGTTGTAGCAACCTCATGATGGGTATAGGGAACATTCTAGTATCATGTAGTAGCCTAAACCTATTTATGCTACATTGAACTGGGTGAATGGAATATGAATGACATGGAGAGAAAATAATCGTCCTCCCTCATCATAAACGGCACCGACCGCCACTGGTACACATGCATTTTTGTATTGTAGATATGTGGTACTAGAGTAGTGGTCTGAGGGTTGAAATGTAATATAATGTGTTTAACTGTATACAACTGCCTTAATGTTGCTGGACCCCAGGAAGAGTATGTGTATTTATTATGGATCCCCATTAGTTCCTGCCAAGGCAGCAGCTACTCTTCCTGGGGTTTATTATGGATTCCCATTAGTTCCTGCCAAGGCAGCAGCTACTCTTCCTGGGGTTTATTATGGATCCCCATTAGTTCCTGCCAGGGCAGCGGCTACTCTTCCTGGGGTTTATTATGGATCCCCATTAGTTCCTGCTAAGGCAGAAGCTACTCTTCCTGGGGTTTATTATGGATTCCCATTAGTTCCTGCCAGGGCAGCAGCTACTCTTCCTGGGGTTTATTATGGATCCCCATTAGTTCCTGCCAGGGCAGCGGCTACTCTTCCTGGGGTTTATTATGGATCCCCATTAGTTCCTGCTAAGGCAGAAGCTACTCTTCCTGGGGTTTATTATGGATTCCCATTAGTTCCTGCCAAGGCAGCAGCTAATCTTCCTGGGGTTTATTATGGATTCCCATTAGTTCCTGCCAAGACAGCAGCTCTCTTCCTGGGGTTTATTATGGATTCCCATTAGTTCCTGCCAAGGCAGCAGCTACTCTTCCTGGGGTTTATTATGGATTCCCATTAGTTCCTGCCAAGGCAGCTGCTAATCTTCCAGGGGCTGGAACAGGTCCCGATAACAGGAATGTGAGAACTGATCTCTGGAGGGTTTAATCATTAACAGAGGCACAGATAGGGAGACCTCGACAGGGTTCGAAGTATGTGTGTGTGTGTGTGTGTGTGTGTGTGTGTGTCTGTGTCTGTGTGTGTGTGTGTGTGTGTGTGTGTGTGTGTGTGTGTGTGTGTGTGTGTGTGTGTGTGTGTGTGTGTGTGTGTGTGTGTGTGTGTGTGTGTGTGTGTGTGTGTGTGTGTGTGTGTGTGTGTGTACAGCCTACAGGGAAACAGCCCTGACAAACTGTTACCGAGCAGAAACAAAGGATAAAAACAGACAGAGAAAGAAAAAAACATGTAATCTAGTTTTACTGTGGGACAACACTACCAAACTGACGTTTAAATGCACTATGCCTTTAACACAGCAAAGGTGTTGGCAGCCTGGTGCAGAACCTTCAATACAAGTAGTTAGGGACCGTCAACAAAGTGCATGATCAATGATCACAACATTCAATTTTCAATAGCTCTTACATCACGTGTCTTAGCAACCTCATTTCAACGGTCCATTATTCTTTATTATAAATAAATAAATGGGTAACAGTGAGTAACAGTGGGTAACACTGTTACCCACTGTTACCCACACACACGCACTGCTGGAGTCAGACTGATAGAAGAGAAGGACCACAATGCCTTTTATGTTCACACTGCTGGAGTCAGACTGATAGAAGAGAAGGACCACAATGCCTTTCATGTTCACACTATGGAAGGACATAAAAAGAGAAACATATCACTTGAAATTGGATTTAAATATTGGCATAATTCCAGCAGCACAATGAACACATCCAGGAACTGAATGGCAAAAGAGAGAGTCGATTATTGTTGTACACTCTAAGGGGGAAAAAAAGGTGCTAAGTAGAACACATAGACTACTTCTGCTTGTCCCTATAAGGGAATTTGGTGCTAGGCAGAAACCTTAGCAGAGGGTTTCACCTAGAATGAGAAATGTACAACAGTATACAACAATAACATACATCAATCACTGTGTGTGTGTGTGTGTGTGTGTGTGTGTGTGTGTGTGTGTGTGTGTGTGTGTGTGTGTGCACGCGTGTGTGTGCGTGTGTGTGTGTGAGAGAGAAACAGAGAGATAGAGGAGGATCAGAGGGAGTATGCCTAAGATCACACAGTACACCAGATAGGACAGACTGACCCTGCCCCCCAGCACATAGGCTATTACAGCATAGATACTGAGGACTGAGACAGGGGACGTTGGGCAACACTGTAGGCCTGTTCAAAAGTACTACCGGACAGGGCCAATCAGGAAGGATAAACACCACCCACTATGCCAAAGCACAACCCCCACACCACTCAACCAAAATCCACAGACCACTTACATACTACCTTGAGACAAGGTTGAGTATAGCCCAGGAATATGTCCCCCACCACACTAGCCCTAGGGGGAGCAAAACCAGACAGGTAGACCCAAGGGAGACGAGTATAGTGAACAAAGCCTGGCATTGGGAGGGAACCACCCTTGCTGTCTCCGACTGCCAGACTCGGCCTCCCTAATAGGGTCAGAGAATCTCAGGAGTGAGTGGGGAACCGGCCAAGCAGAGACAGCAAGGGTGGTTCCTCTTGCCAGTGCCTTATTGCTCACCTAATGCACCCCTGGTCCATAGGACCTAATGCTGAGACTTAAAGACTTAAAGGTTGAAACCAAGTATGTTTATCTGTTTCACGTGGATCGGCAAAACTAATCCATAAAAGTGGAGCTCTATAGGAGAAAGCCCTTCCTCCAGCTGTTTCCTTTGAAATTCTAGGGGCAATAAGGAGGCCTGCGTCTTGTGACCGTAGCGTACGTGTAGGTACATAATGTACGGCAGGACCAAATCAGAGAGATAAGTAGGAGCAAGTCCATGTGATGCTTTGTAGCTTAACAGTAAAAACTTGAAAATTAGCCATAGCCTTAACCTGTTAGGGCTAGGGGGGCAGTATTTTGAAGTTTGGATGAAAAACGTGCCCAAAGTAAACTGCCTGTTACTCAGGAAGCTAGGATGTGCATAATATTAGTAGCTTTGGGTAGAAAACACTCTGAAGTTTCTAAAACTGTTAAAATAATGTCTGTGAGTATAACAGAACTGATATGGCAGGCGAAAACCCGAGCAAAATCCATCCGGAAAATCTGAATCTGTCATGTCACACTGTTTTCAATTGGCATCCTATTCAAAGCCTTGTATTTTAACCCCTGGATTGCAGTTCCTCTGGCTTCCACTAGATGTCAACAGTCTTTAGAAAAGGTTTCAAGCTTTTATCTTGAATAACCATGGAGTAAGAGAAGTTCATCCTGAGGTCACGTCAAGTGTACTATTATGGATTTCGCGTGTGACAGTGAGCGCGCTCTTAGCTCTTTTTCTCTTCTATTCATCAGGCTATATTCCGTTTGAAATATTATCGTTTATATTCATTTAAGTGTATCTGAGTATTGATTACAAACGCTGTTTGACTTGTTTAGACGAACTTTACCGGTACTTTTGGGATATTGTCTGCATGGATGAACGCCTTTGGGCAGGTGGATTACTGAACAAAACATACCAACCATACGAAGCTTATGGATATAAAGAGGGACTTTATCAAACAAAAGGACCTTTTATTGTGTAACCGGGACGCTTGGGTATGCCATCAGATGAAGATCTTCAAAGGTAAGCAATTTATTTTATTGCTATTTTTGAGTTTTGTGACACCTCTGCTGGTTATGTTATTATGCTAATTGAATATGTGTGTTGGGGTGCTGTCCTCAGACAATCAAATGTTCTGCTTTCGCCGTCAAGCCTTTTTTAAATCTGACAACGCTGTGAGATTACCAAGATTCTAAGCTTTTGAATGGTGTGCAACACTTGTATTTTCATGAATGTTTAAAATGAGTATTTTTGTAATTTGAATTTGGCGCTCTGCATTTCACTGGATGTTGTCGCATGTGGGACGTGACCGTCCCCCCCTAGCCCTAAGAAGTTAACAGGAAGTCAGAGGTTAACACAGGAGTAATATGATTATTTATTTTTTTATTGATTCTAGTCAAAACATCTAACAAGAAATGGGAGACTGGGGGCTAAATGAAGGGTAACATAGGTTCTGTCTGAAGAGATGGATATAAATATGCCAATGATGTGATGGATGTTCGAGGAGTTTCAGAAGAGTCAAGCTGAGCTGAAGGCACTGGAGACAAGGTCCCTAGTGGCCAGGAGTCTGGTCTTAGTGGTTATAAGTACGCTGGAGTCCGATGAGTAGAGTGAGTGACAGGGAATTTATATGTGCAAGCATGTCAGAACGGCAAGAAAGTAAGAAATAATAAAGAAATAAACACAAAAATAAAGGATCCAAGGATAGAGCGAACAACGATGGTCTTTTAAAGGTTTAATAGCATTCAGACCATGTGCACAATGAGAAGTAGCATACAGCCTGTACTGCAACGGTCCGCAGCCTTACTTTAAACCATAACATCAGATAAGGACTGCCAGCCCATAAGAATGCCTGCAAACAGATTGAGCCTTAAAGGTAAAGTAACACCAAAATGGTGTACCGTTCAGTGTGGGCACTGAAGCTACAGAATTCTGAAAATATTGAAGAGGGTTGACAGAGAGGCTATAGAGATGAACGTTGCAATCTGACAAACTATTCAACACAATACTATTCGGAAAACCCTTGCGCTCTAACTTTGCAGAGCAGAAAGTCTTATTGTTGTGTGAAACTGAGGAAGATAGAGAGTTGGGCTTTAATATTGTCCTTTATGGGTGTGCAATGTGTGTCCCTAACCTTTGAACATTACAAAGTTGGTTTAAGGTGACTAGGTTTTGTGATCAAGGACCTATTGGAATTCTAAGTCAAACATTTAACAAATAAATTAAAGTGAAAGAAAAATTAACAATATATCAGAAAACTAAAGGATGTGCGATGTACATCCCTACCCTCCAATGTTGGTTTGAGGAGTCTAGGTCACATGGTCAAGGATACATTGAATTGTAAGTGCCTTTTAATCAATAAAATCATTTTTATTAAATGGAATCATTTGATGAGAACTCAGGCATGTGAAACATGCCTTTCGGTATAAGGAACGTGGTTGAAGAGCTATTGAAATTTGACATTTTCAAATATTTATATAAAATTGTGTAAGCACTTTATAGGAAAGCCATGTGCGATGTGTGTCCCTACCCTGTGAACAATACAATGATGGTTTATGCTGCGTAGGTTACATGGCCAAGGAGTTATTGAAATAAGTATTTTAAAATATATATATATATTAATATATATATATATATATGTTAAAAATGTTGGTATCATTTTATGAGAAAACGAAAGGGTGTGCAACTTTCCTCTCTATGTAAGAAATAATGGACAGTTGAAATTAGGTTGCTAAGTCACTTGGTGTAAGAGCTATTGGATTTTGAATATTGTGATCATTTTGACGGTCCCTAACTAGTTGCATTGCCTTTGAGCGGGTTGCCTACACCGTTGCCTTGTGACTATGAAGCTCGGGTCAAACTAGGGAAAATAAGACCTGTGCAATGTTGTACACCTTGTTTCCTTCATAAAGAGTCTAACCTGGGGTATATAGCTCAAATCGTTCCCGAGCAATAGAAGTTTGAAGTTCCGAATGTCTGGCCAATATAGAATTTCAAACCAACTTTACCGCGCTAATTCACCTCACTTGTCAAAACCTGAACCAAAACACTATTAGATACACCCTGTATACTTGCCTATTCTATAAGAGAGTCGGTATAGCAAGAACACTTGTTTAGGAGTAGGTAGGTTTGCATTCTGCAGCGTCATACACCCAGGCGCTGGAAGTACGTGCCAACAATTTCACCTGCACAGACTTGCAGTGATAATGAAGATTCTTCCAACTCAACTAGCAAATGCAATGGAAGCAATTCCACACATTGTGCATGTGTTGTTCAAGTTCAAATGCTTGAATCCGAAGGTATTTCATATATATATATATATATAACGGTAACGGACTCATACCATTAAGACGTGTCAATCAATCTATTACATGAAGCAAATGTTGTCCTCAGTCTTCATGTTTTTCACATTTCATTTAGAGACACGACCTATTTGTAAACTGCTAGAAATAATATGACGTTCACAGTATACCTTTACTGACTTCAAACGACTCTTGAATAGTTTCGTTTTGCGTGAACCGTAAACAATAATGAATAACTCCGATCCCTTGAAATACCTTGACGCAGCTAAGGTCCCGTTGAGTCTCCTACACCTGAAGGTAAAGCCTACATTTGACCGTTGTGAAAACACTTCTTACATTGAGTTTGACGAATTTGCCTCTTACCTAATTTGAGGACATCTGCACGGAAAAGTTGATATTGTATTGCTTGTAGATGCGCTATAGGCCTGGTCCTCTGGGTATTACCAGGTATTCCCTCGAACAAAACGTCTATGTGGAGCAAGAAGTTGTTTGCTCAAGCCACTCCCTTGTCGCTAGGATACTTACTAGGATTACAATATATATTGTGTTTTGTGCAAGTAATAGTTATGTAATAAACTACGTTTGTGAATATATAGATATATATATATATATATATATTTTAGTTGGGTTCAACAAGTTTATATTCTCTATAGGCCTACACACTATAGTGTCTTAAAGTGGGCATGGATAAACTATTCAAAACATAAAGTATAGTGGAATAAAGTGTGTGTCCAATGTGTTTGCCAGAGAAATGGTTATGTATGGTGTAGAAACACTAGATACATGACCACGTCTTCTGTAGGCCTACTCAGGTTAGGTTGAATGTCTTAGGAAGCAGAGTTTTGCTGATGCAGTATTTTCACAGCGAGTATAAGAGTCCACCCTTCGGTCGCCTAATAACTAACAAAGAACACTAGAGGGCGCCATAGATCTGTTTCTTAGACAGACAGCTGGTTCATACACAGGGCCTGTTCTAGTCTTTCGGGGACACTAAGACTTATTTACATTTTAGTCATTTCTCAGATGCTCTTATCCAGAGACACTTACAGGAGTAATTAGGGTTAAGTGCCTTGCTCAAGGGCTCATCAAGAGATTGTTCACCTAGTTGGCTCTGGGATTAGAGACAGGACATACCTCGCGGCTTCCCTGCCCCATCTATTGCTGTTCACTGGACCCTATGATCACTCGGGCTACATAGCTGATGCCTGCAGGACTATTCATTAATCACGGTACTCCGTTCTGTTTATTTATTTTTATTTATTTATTTTATTTATCTGTCGGCCCCCAGCCGTGTACTCAGGCCCTGTGTGTTGCTAACCAACCCTCTGCCCATTCATCGCCAGTTTTACCTGTTGTTGTTGTCTTAGCTGACTAGCCTTGCGGTCTTACCCTTTGTTGTCCTAGCTAGCTCTCCCAACCAACACCTGTGTTTGCTTTATGCCTTGCTTTATGTCTCTCTCAAGTGTCAATATGCCCTGTTTACTGTTGTTTAGGGTAGTTATTGTGTTAGTTTACAGTGGAGCCCCTAGGCCCACTCTACATGCCTCAGATTCCTCCTTTGTCCCACCTCCCACACATGCGGTGACCTCACCCAGTATTACCAGCACCTCCAGAGATGCAACCACTCTTATCATCACTCGGTGCCTGGGCCTACCTCCACTGTACTCTTACCCCACCATACCCCTGTCTGCACATTATACCCTGAATCTATTCTACCACGCCCAGAAATCTGCTCCTTTTATTCTCTGTTCCCAACGCACTAGACGTCCTGTTCTGATAGCCTTTAGCCGTACCCTCATCCTGCTTCTCCTCTGTTCCTCAGGTGATGTGGAGGTAAACCCAGGCCCTGTAGCCCCCAGCACCACACCTATTCCCAGGCCCCAGGCACTCTCTTTTGTTGACTTCTGTAACCGTAAAAGCCTTGGTTTCATGCATGTTAACATCAGAAGCCTCCTCCCTAAGTTTGTTTTACTCACTGCTTTAGCACACTCCGCCAACCCTGATGTCCTGGCCGTGTCTGAATCCTGGCTTAGGAAGGCCACCAAAAATTCTGAGATTTCCATACCCAACTACAACATTTTCTGCCAAGATAGAACTGCCAGAGGGGGAGGAGTTGCAATCTATTGCAAAGATAGCCTGCATAGTTCTGTCATACTTTCCAGATCTATGCCCAAACAGTTCGAACTTCTAATTCTAAAAATGTATCTCTCCAGAAATAAGTCTCTCACTGTTGCCGCCTGCTATAGACCCCCCTCAGCTCCCAGCTGTGCCCTGGACTCCATATGTGAATTGATTGCCCCCCATCTATCTTCAGAGTTCATTCTGTTAGGTGACCTAAACTGGGATACAGTGGGGCAAAAAAGTATTTAGTCAGCCACCAATTGTGCAAGTTCTCTCACTTAAAAAGATGAGAGAGGATTGTAATTTTCATCATAGGTACACTTCAACTATGACAGACAAAATGAGGAAAAAAATCCAGAAAATCACATTGTAGGATTTTTAATGAATTTATTTGCAAATTATGGTGGAAAATAAGTATTTTGTCACATACAAACAAGCAAGATTTCTGGCTCTCACAGACCTGTAACTTCTTCTTTAAGAGGCTCCTCTGTCCTCCACTCGTTACCTGTATTAATGGCACCTGTTTGAACTTGTTATCAGTATAAAAGACACCTGTCCACAACCTCAAACAGTCACACTCCAAACTCCACTATGGCCAAGACCAAAGAGCTGTCAAAGGACACCAGAAACAAAATTGTAGACCTGCACCAGGTTGGGAAGACTGAATCTGCAATAGGTAAGCAGCTTGGTTTGAAGAAATCAACTGTGGGAGCAATTATTAGGAAATGGAAGACATACAAGACCACTGATAATCTTCCTCGATCTGGGGCTCCACGCAAGATCTCACCCCATGGGGTCAAAATGATCACAAGAACGGTGAGCAAAAATCCCAGAACCACACGGGGACCTAGTGAATGACCTGCAGAGAGCTGGGACCAAAGTAACAAAGCCTACCATCAGTAACACACTACGCCGCCAGGGACTCAAATCCTGCAGTGCCAGACGTGTCCCCTGCTTAAGCCAGTACATGTTCAGGCCCGTCTGAAGTTTGCTAGAGAGCATTTGGATGATCCAGATGAGGATTGGGAGAATGTCATATGGTCAGATGAAACCAAAATAGAACTTTTTGGTAAAAACTCAACTCGTCGTGTTTGGAGGACAAAGAATACTGAGTTGCATCCAAAGAACACCATACCTACTGTGAAGCATGAGGGTGGAAACATCATGCTTTGGGGCTGTTTTTCTGCAAAGGGACCAGGACGACTGATCTGTGTAAAGGAACGAATGAATGGGGCCATGTATCGTGAGATTTTGAGTGAAAACCTCCTTCCATCAGCAAGGGCATTAAAGATGAAACGTGGCTGGGTCTTTCAGCATGACAATGATCCCAAACACACCGCCCGGGCAACGAAGGAGTGGCTTTGTAAGAAGCATTTCAAGGTCCTGGAGTGGCCTAGCCAGTCTCCAGATCTCAACCCCATAGAAAGTCTTTGGAGGGAGTTGAAAGTCCGTGTTGCCCAGCGACAGCCCCAAAACATCACTGCTCTAGAGGAGATCTGCATGGAGGAATGGGCCAAAATACCAGCAACAGTGTGTGAAAACCTTGTGAAGACAGAAAACATTTGACCTCTGTCATTGCCAACAAAGGGTATATAACAAAGTATTGAGATAAACTTTTGTTATTGACCAAATACTTATTTTCCACCATAATTTGCAAATAAATAAATTAAAAATCCTACAATGTGATTTTCTGGATTTCTTTTTCTCAGTTGAAGTGTACCTATGATGAAAATTACAGGCCTCTCTCATCTTTTTAAGTTGGAGAACTTGCACAATTGGTGGCTGACTAAATACTTTTTTGCCCCACTGTATGCTTAACACCTCGGAAGTCCTACAATCTAAGCTAGATGCCCTCAATCTCACACAAATCATCAAGGAACCCACCAGGTACAATCCTAAATCTGTAAACATGGGCACCCTCATAGACATTATCCTGACCAACTTGCCCTCCAAATACACCTCTGCTGTTTTCAATCAGGATCTCAGCGACCACTGCCTCATTGCCTGCATCCGCTATGGGCCCGCGGTCAAACGACCACCCCTTATCACTGTCAAACGCTCCCTAAAACACTTCTGCGAGCAGGACTTTCTAATCGACCTGGCCCGGGTATCCTGGCAGGATATTGACCTCATTCCGTCAGTCGAGGATGCCTGGTTGTTCTTTAAAAGCAACTTCCTCACCATCTTAAATAAGCATGCCCCTTTCAAAAGATGTAGGACTAAGAACAGATACAGCCCTTGGTTCACTCCAGACCTGACTGCCCTTGACCAGCACAAGAACATCCAGTGGCGGACTGCTATAGCATCGAATAGTTCCCGCGATATGCAACTGTTCAGGGAAGTCAGGAACCAATACACGCAATCAGTCAGGAAAGCAAAGGCTAGCTTTTTCAAACAGAAATTTGCATCCTGTAGCTCTAACTCCAAAAAGTTTTGAGACACTGTCAAATCCATGGAGAACAATAGCACCTCCTCCCAGCTGCCCACTGCACTGAGGCTAGGTAACACGGTCACCACCGACAAATCCATGATAATCGAAAATTTCAACAAGCATTTCTCTACGGCTGGCCATGCTTTCCTCCTGGCTACCCCAACCCCGGCCAATAGCTCCGCCCCCCTGCATCTACTTGTCCAAGCCTTCCCAGCTTCTCCTTCACCAAAATCCAGATAGCAGATGTTCTGAAAGAGCTGCAAAATCTGGACCTGCATAAATCAGCTGGACTAGATAATCTGGACCCTCTCTTTTTAAAACTATCTGCTGCCATTGTTGCAACTCCTATTACCAGTCTGCTCAACCTCTCTTTGGTGTCGTCCGAGATCGCAAAAGATTGGAAAGCTGCTGCGATCATCCCTCTCTTCAAAGGGGGTGACACCCTAGACCCAAATTGCTATAGACCTATATCAATCCTGCCCTGCCTCTCTAAAGTCTTTGAAAGCCTAGTTAATAAACAGATCATTGACCACTTCGAATCCCACCGTACCTTCTCCGCTGTGCAATCCGGTTTCCGAGCTGGTCACGGGTGCACCTCAGCCACACTCAAGGTACTAAACGATATCATAACCACCATCGATAAGAGACATTACTGTGCAGCCTTATTCATTGACCTGGCCAAGGCTTTCGACTCTGTCAATCACCACATCCTTATCGGCAGACTCAACAGCCTTGGTTTCTCTAATGATTGCCTCGCCTGGTTCACCAACTACTTTGCCGACAGAGTTCAGTGTGTTAAATCGGAGGGCCTGTTGTCCGGGCCTCTGGCAGTCTCTATGGGGGTGCCACAGGGTTCAATTATTGGGCCGACTCTCTTCTCTGTATACATCAATGATGTCGCTCTTGCTGCTGGTGATTCTCTGATCCACCTCTATGCAGACGACACCATTCTGTATACTTCTGGCCCTTCTTTGGACACTGTGTTAACTAACCTCCAAACGAGCTTTAATGCCATTCAGCACTCCTTCCGTGGCCTCCAACTGCTCTTAAACGCTAGTAAAACCAAATACATGCTTTTCAACCGTTCGCTGCCTGCATCCGCCCGCCCGACTAGCATCACTACCCTGGACGGCTCTGACCTAGAATACGTGGACAACTACAAATACCTAGGTGTCTGGCTAGACTGTACACTCTCCTTCCAGACTCACATTAAACATCTCCAATCCAAAATTCATGCTGCCAAACTTGCACTAGTAAAACTGACTATCCTGCCGATCCTCGACTTCGGCGATGTCATCTACAAAATAGCCTCCAACACTCTACTCAGCAAACTGGATGCAGTCTATCACAGTGCCATCCAGTGTTAAATTGCTATATTGTAGTTACTTTGCCACCATGGCCTATTTATTGCCTTATGTTCCTTATCCTACCTCATCTGCACACATTGTATATAGATTCGTTTTTTACTGTATTATTGACTGTATGTTTGTTTCACTCCATGTGTAACTCTGTGTTGTTGTATGTGTCGAACTGCTTTGCTTTATCTTGGCCAGGTCGCAGTTGTAAATGAGAACTTGTTCTCAACTGGCCTACCTGTATTATGACATCATATAGAACTACCTGGTTAAATAAAGGTGAAATAAAAACATAAAAAAATAAATTTGAATCAGCGATCTTTCAGTTACTGGCCCAATGCTAGGCTACCTGCCACCCTTATGTCATGTTAATGATATCTGAGTGAGAATGACTAACAAAACCAAGCAATTTTCACAAATTTCATGCAATTCTGCAAATTTTCCCATGAGGAAGAGATATTTTTAAAATAGGTTTTCCAGCTAATTTCCTTAAATTCTACCCATTTCGCCATGACTTATGCCATGTTAATGTGTTCTGAGTGAGGGGGCCCCCTGGAGGTTCGGGCCCCGGGCATGTGTCCTGCATGACCGGTTGGTATTTGTTAGCTGACCTGGCTAATTGAGTTACGGTGAGTGACTGACATAACAAGAGAAAAATTGCTGATGCACAACCACATTTTTTACTTGTATTCTACTATTCTACCTCTCAACAGTAAGTTGAGACCCCGACTGGGGCCGGCCCTGTTCCTACACCCAGTGGACTTAACCTCCCTGGTTGGTTGGGGTGTTGCCCATTATAGAGACTGTAGAAGGAACAGTATATACAGAGGGGGGACATGAGGTGTAGAAGGAACAGCATATACAGAGGGGGGCATGAGGTGTAGAAGGAACAGCATATACACAGGGGAAAACATCTCAACAGGCCCTGGTTCGGGGCATCAATTTCAACCTACTCCACCTCACTCAGCCATCCAAACTCTCCCATACCGGTCACTCCACTCCAGCCAGTATGTGAGGGAGTTCAGAATAGCTGTGAGTGTGTGGATTCTAGACTAGAGAGAGTGGGCTATGGGGTTGGCATATCTGCGGTTGTATACTAGCCATACCACTCCAGTCCAGCTAGTAGGCCGCCAGGGAAGGGACATGGCATAACTATGGTTGTGTACTAGACAGTGACAGCTGCTACGGGGGTTCATGTCTGGGGCAGGAGCGGGCATGAACACGCCTCACCCTCCTCCCACCACCCAGCCTGAGCCAACGACATTACACCAACACTCCCACGTACTGACTATATCAACAACACAGTACCACAGTGTCAAAAGGTAGGCAGGCAGGCAGGCATCCACAACAGGTGCCACACCACACACACACACGATAGTCTGCCTGGGGCTGTGCCAATGGCAGTATATCTAGCTACTGTATCTGGGCACAGAGGTGGCATGGGTTGCCCTATCCCTTTAAATGATCTACCAACTATCCCTTTAAGTTCTCTACCAACTATCCCTTTCTATTCTCTACCTGCTATCCCTTTAAATAATCTACCTACTATCCGTTTAAATGATCTACCAACTATCCCTTTAAATTCTCTACCAACTGTCCCTTTAAATAATCTACTAACTATCCCTTTCTATTCTCTACCTGCTATCCCTTTCTATTCTCTACCTGCTATCCCTTTCTATTCTCTACCAACTATCCCTTTCTATTCTCTACCTGCTATCCCTTTCTATTCTCTACCTGCTATCCCTTTCTATTCTCTACTAACTATCCCTTTCTATTCTCTACCTGCTATCCCTTTCTATTCTCTACCTGCTATCCCTTTCTATTCTCTACCTGCTATCCTTTTCTATTCTCTACCAACTATCCCTTTCTATTCTCTACCAACTATTCCTTTCTATTCTCTACCTGCTATCCCTTTCTATTCTCTACCTGCTATCCCTTTCTATTCTCTACCTGCTATCCCTTTCTATTCTCTACTAACTATCCCTTTCTATTCTCTACTAACTATCCCTTTCTATTCTCTACCTGCTATCCCTTTCTATTCTCTACCTGCTATCCCTTTCTATTCTCTACCAACTATCCCTTTCTATTCTCTACCAACTATCCCTTTAAATTCTCTACCAACTATCCCTTTAAATTCTCTACCAACTATCCCTTTCTATTCTCTACCAACTATCCCTTTCTATTCTCTACCTGCTATCCCTTTCTATTCTCTACCTGCTATCCCTTTCTATTCTCTACCAACTATCCCTTTCTATTCTCTACCAACTATCCCTTTCTATTCTCTACCTGCTATCCCTTTCTATTCTCTACCTGCTATCCCTTTCTATTCTCTACCATCTATCCCTTTCTATTCTCTACCAACTATCCTTTTCTATTCTCTACCCACATCCCTTTCTATTCTCTACCCACTATCCCTTTCTATTCTCTACCTGCTATCCCTTTCTATTCTCTACCAACTATCCCTTTCTATTCTCTACCAACTATCCCTTTCTATTCTCTACCTGCTATCCCTTTCTATTCTCTACCAACTATCCCTTTCTATTCTCTACCAACTATCCCTTTCTATTCTCTACCAACTATCCCTTTAAATTCTCTACCTGCTATCCCTTTCTATTCTCTACCAACTATCCCTTTCTATTCTCTACCAACTATCCCTTTCTATTCTCTACCAACTATCCCTTTCTATTCTCTACCAACTATCCCTTTCTATTCTCTACCAACTATCCCTTTCTATTCTCTACCAACTATCCCTTTCTATTCTCTACCAACTATCCCTTTCTATTCTCTACCTGCTATCCCTTTCTATTCTCTACCTGCTATCCCTTTCTATTCTCTACCAACTATCCCTTTCTATTCTCTACCAACTATCCCTTTCTATTCTCTACCCACTATCCCTTTCTATTCTCTACCCACTATCCCTTTCTATTCTCTACCAACTATCCCTTTTCTATTCTCTACCAACTATCCCTTTCTATTCTCTACCAACTATCCCTTTCTATTCTCTACCTGCTATCCCTTTCTATTCTCTACCTGCTATCCCTTTCTATTCTCTACCAACTATCCCTTTCTATTCTCTACCAACTATCCCTTTCTATTCTCTACCTGCTATCCCTTTCTATTCTCTACCAACTATCCCTTTCTATTCTCTACCAACTATCCCTTTCTATTCTCTACTAACTATCCCTTTCTATTCTCTACCTGCTATCCCTTTCTATTCTCTACCTGCTATCCCTTTCTATTCTCTACCTGCTATCCCTTTCTATTCTCTACCAACTATCCCTTTCTATTCTCTACCAACTATCCCTTTCTATTCTCTACCAACTATCCCTTTCTATTCTCTACCTGCTATCCCTTTCTATTCTCTACCTGCTATCCCTTTCTATTCTCTCCCAACTATCCCTTTAAATTCTCTACCAACTATCCCTTTAAATAATCTACCAACTATCCCTTTCTATTCTCTACCAACTATCCCTTTCTATTCTCTACCAACTATCCCTTTCTATTCTCTACCTGCTATCCCTTTCTATTCTCTACCTGCTATCCCTTTCTATTCTCTACCAACTATCCCTTTCTATTCTCTACTAACTATCCCTTTCTATTCTCTACCTGCTATCCCTTTCTATTCTCTACCTGCTATCCCTTTCTATTCTCTACCTGCTATCCCTTTCTATTCTCTACCTGCTATCCCTTTCTATTCTCTACCAACTATCCCTTTCTATTCTCTACCAACTATCCCTTTCTATTCTCTACCAACTATCCCTTTCTATTCTCTACCTGCTATCCCTTTCTATTCTCTACCTGCTATCCCTTTCTATTCTCTCCCAACTATCCCTTTAAATTCTCTACCAACTATCCCTTTAAATAATCTACCAACTATCCCTTTCTATTCTCTACCAACTATCCCTTTCTATTCTCTACCAACTATCCCTTTCTATTCTCTACCTGCTATCCCTTTCTATTCTCTACCAACTATCCCTTTCTATTCTCTACCAACTATCCCTTTCTATTCTCTACCTGCTATCCCTTTCTATTCTCTACCTGCTATCCCTTTCTATTCTCTACCAACTATCCCTTTAAATTCTCTACCAACTATCCCTTTAAATAATCTACCAACTATCCCTTTCTATTCTCTACCTGCTATCCCTTTCTATTCTCTGCCTGCTATCCCTTTCTATTCTCTACCAACTATCCCTTTCTATTCTCTACCAACTATCCCTTTCTATTCTCTACCTGCTATCCCTTTCTATTCTCTACCTGCTATCCCTTTCTATTCTCTACCTGCTATCCCTTTCTATTCTCTACCTGCTATCCCTTTCTATTCTCTACCTGCTATCCCTTTCTATTCTCTGCCTGCTATCCCTTTCTATTCTCTACCAGCTATCCCTTTCTATTCTCTACCAACTATCCCTTTCTATTCTCTACCTGCTATCCCTTTCTATTCTCTACCAACTATCCATTTCTATTCTCTACCAACTATCCCTTTCTATTCTCTACCTGCTATCCCTTTCTATTCCCTACCTGCTATCCCTTTCTATTGTCTACCAACTATCCCTTTCTATTCTCTACCAACTATCCCTTTCTATTCTCTACCTGCTATCCCTTTCTATTCTCTACCTGCTATCCCTTTCTATTCTCTACCAACTATCCCTTTCTATTCTCTACCTGCTATCCCTTTCTATTCTCTACCTGCTATCCCTTTCTATTCTCTACCTGCTATCCCTTTCTATTCTCTGCCTGCTATCCCTTTCTATTCTCTACCAACTATCCCTTTCTATTCTCTACCAACTATCCCTTTCTATTCTCTACCAACTATCCCTTTCTATTCTCTACCAACTATCCCTTTCTATTCTCTACCTGCTATCCCTTTAAATTCTCTACCTGCTATCCCTTTCTATTCTCTACCAACTATCCCTTTCTATTCTCTACCAACTATCCCTTTCTATTCTCTACCAACTATCCCTTTCTATTCTCTACCTGCTATCCCTTTCTATTCTCTACCAACTATCCCTTTCTATTCTCTACCTGCTATCCCTTTCTATTCTCTACCTGCTATCCCTTTCTATTCTCTACCTGCTATCCCTTTCTATTCTCTACCTGTTATCCCTTTCTATTCTCTACCTACTGTCCCTTTAAATGGTCTACCAACTATCCCTTTCTATTCTCTACCAACTCTCCCTCTCTATTCTCTTAAAAGGACTCAGAAGCCGGAAGTGGCCAATAGCTGAGTGATTATGAGACTTGGAAACTGTGGCAAGGCAAGAATGGCACAAAAGGAAAAGGATTATGATCTCTGAGATCAGTGTTGCCGTTTTGCCAGCAGGGGGCATAACAACACTAATGATTTGAGAGAAGCACCGCTACTGCGCTCCCAGGGATCACAATATTTGTCTCGTACTTTTTCCATTATAGGCTACACAAGAAAACGTATGTTTTCAATTCTTACTGTTATTCCTTCCTACCTCACTGGAAGATGTGGTATGGTGTGCTGCAAGGGCTCTCGAGTGGCACAGTGGTCAAAAGCACTGCGTTTCAGTGCTAAGAGGTGTAACTACAGTACCTGGTTTGAATCCAGGCGTGTATCACATCCGACTGTGATTGGGAGTCCCATAGGGTGATGCACAATTGGGCCAGTGTCGTCCAGGGGTAGGCCGTCATTGTAAATAAGAATTTGTTCTTAACTGACTTGCTGTGTTAGATAAAGGTACAATACATATAAGATTCATTCATACCTCCCTTGCTACCTCACTTTAAGGTGTGGTAAGATATTGACAGTAGGTTTAATATGCTACATTTCTTCCCAAGAGTTATTTTTAGCAAGTCCTCTTTTAGGAGTGATGATGACGATCATGACCCCCATACACTACACACACACCCTCTCCTCATTACCACAGACCCCACCTTCAGGGAAACTCCCAGAAGGCTTTGGGTGTAATGGGGACAATGTGGAATGCTTTGATCTAACAGCTCCATAAAAAAAACTCTCCTTTCCCTCTAAATTCAAGGGGCTTTATTGGCATGGGAAACCTTTACAAGCAAGTGAAATAGATAATAAACAAAAGTTAAGTAAAAGATTAAAGATGAAAGATTGACAATAAACATTATACTCACAAACGTTTCAAAAGATAGATATGTGAGTTTATCCGAGGGAAATATGTGTCTCTAATGTGGTCATACATTTGGCAGGAGGTTAGGAAGTGCAGCTCAGTTTCCACCTCATTTTGTGGGCAGTGCGCTCATAGCCTGTCTTCTCTCTCGAGAGCCAGGCTATGGTCACTGAGTCTACATAGTCAAAGCTTTCCTTAAGTTTGTTGTCAGTCACAGTGGTAAGGTATTCTGCCACTGTGTACTCGGGTTTAGGGCCAAATAGCATTCCAGTTTTCTCTGTTTTCTCATGTCCACTAACCACAAGGCTACCCTTGATGGTCACCGAGTCGACAGAGAGAAGTCCTGCAACGTCAGTGACCTCTTTATTCTCCAATGTTGATCATTATGACATCATTGGTCTGCTATTCCATAATGGTTGTAGTAGTTTGCTCACCACTGACCTCTAACCTGTGGCATAGATTGGACACCTGCAGTACTGAAGGAAAGGTCGTGAGACTGTGAGTGCTGACACTGGGATCTCCTGTGGGTCCTATGATGTGGAGAGGAAGGGAGGTAGGTGTGTGGGGGGAAGGAGTGTGCGTATGTGTGTGTGTGTGTGTGTGTGTGTGTGTGGCAGATTGTGTAAGTGGTCAGAGTTAATCCCATTTTAACACACCACACACACACACACACTAAGGTGTGAAGTGGCCAGCACAGTGAGTGGATTATAGACCTGTCCTGCATTACAATAGAGGTGAGAAGTAGGGGGTTTCAGAATGCTCCCTACATACATTCACTAAGGGTCATTATGTATGTCACATTGTTTAGGATAATACACAATCAAGACTGTCAAAGAGAAGGAGCAAAGTCCCACAGTAAAAACAGCAGGACGTCAAGTACAGGTTAGACCAGATAATTACACCTGGCCATGCATCCCAAATGGGACCCTGTTCTCTGTTTAGTGCACTGCTTTTTGATCAGGGTCCCATAGTGTCCACTACGTAGGGAATAGGGTGCCATTTGGGACTTAGAGCTGATAATAAGGGGGATTTGATTTGATTTGACAAGGCTCTGATGATAAAGAAAGAGCTTTCTGAGTGTCACACTGACTCTCGAATGGTTCCTCTACTGACTCTCGAATGGTTCCTCTACTGACTCTCGAATGGTTCCTCTACTGACTCTCGAATGGTTCCTCTAATGACTCTCGAGTGGTTCCTCTAATGACTCTCGAGTGGTTCCTCTACTGACTCTCGAATGGTTCCTCTACTGACTCTCGAGTGGTTCCTCTACTGACTCTCGAATGGTTCCTCTAATGACTCTCGAATGGTTCCTCTACTGACTCTCGAGTGGTTCCTCTACTGACTCTCGAATGTTTCCTCGAATGGTTCCTCGAATGGTTCCTCGAATGGTCCCTTGACTGTTTCCTCGACTGGTTCCTCGACTGTTTCCTCGACTGTTTCCTCGACTGTTTCCTCGACTGGTTCCTCGACTGTTTCCTCGACTGTTTCCTCGACTGTTTCCTCGACTGGTTCCTCGACTGGTTTCCTCTAATGGTTCCTCGACTGGTTCCTCGACTGGTTTCCTCTAATGGTTCCTCGAATGGTGTAGAAATAGTGATCAAAGAAAACATTTGGTCGGGCCTTTTTTTTTTACGGGCTTCTATTTTCTCATCAAATGAACAAGACGTTGCTTAACCAAAGTGGACTGCGGTTCAAGTCCTACGCACAGCTACCCCCCCTCCCCCCCTCCCATAGGGTGGCAGGTAGCCTAGTGGTTAGAGCGTTGGACTTGTAACCAGAGGGTTAGAGGGTTACAGAGGGTTACAAGTTCGAATCCCCGAGCTGACAAGAAAAAAAATATGTTGTTCTGCCCCTGAACAAGGCAGTTAATCCACTGTTCCCCGGGCGCCGAAGACGTGGATGTCGATTAAGGCAGCCCCCCCGCACCTCTCTGATTCAGAGGGGTTGGGTTAAATGCTGAAGAAACATTTAGGTTGAAGGCATTCGGTTGTACAACTGACTAATAGTGATGACTTTGACTTTTGACATTGCTTCACTATCTAGTCTTTACTCTCTACTGCATCTTAGCCGCTCTGTCGATGCTCATCCATATATTTTATACTTCTATATTCTCACCCAGTTCCTTTACTAGATTGTGTGCGTTAGTTTTTTTTTTTTTGTGGAATACTGCTGCACTGTCCGATCTAGAAGCGTAAGCGTTTCGCTCACAGTAACGTTGGGCTAACCGTGTGTATTGCGACCAATCACATTTGATTTGATTTGCTACGCCCCCCCCTAGCTTGTATAATGTGCTACAGGGGTTTTATACATTTAGAAGGTATATACAGGCAGACCCTTTAGAGAGCATTTGATATGTCTTGTCAGTCACAGGCTGAGCCCCAAAACCCTATTTCCTATAGGCCCTGGTCAAAAGCAGTGCACTATATAGGGAATGGGATGCTATTTGGGATGCAGTCTGACGTCTCTGCCTAAACGAAGCATTCCTGGGATACTATTCCAGGTCAGTCAGAATTCCTGGGACGACGTTCCGGGTTGGTATTCTTGGAACACAAAGGGCAACGTTGGCATGGCTGGCACGCTCGCTTGGACGGAGGCAAGGTTTATAGGGGCGCCAGCTGCTATGGGGCATCAGCTGGCGTAAGAACATCACTGAGGTCAAGCCTGGCAGTAGTCTGTCTGTATGTGTATGTGTGTCGGTGTGTCGGCGTGTGTGCGTGCGTGTCTGCGTGTCTGCGTGTGTGCGTGTGTGTGTGTGTCTGCGTGTCGTGTGTGTCTGTGTGTGTGTGTTTCAGATGGTGGCATACACACAACATGGGAGGCCCAACCATCAGGGAATTTAACCAGGTGGGTGTGGATCAAATAGCTCTCTGGGACACAGCGTTGATACACAATAGATTAGACCAAAGCCCTGTTGGAATGATGGTATTATTTCCACTCAGATAAATGTATAGGAGTGAGTGTGGGAACGGTATGCTAGGGAGTGTAAGAATGAAATAAGTCAAATCACCAGCTCCGTATACAGTCTGCTGTATGCTGACCTAACCAATCAAGTTTTCGGAGGATTCGTAAATAACAAAAAAACATGTGCAACATCTTAGACGAAGCGGGTGACAACGGTAGTCCTATGCCAGGCATACAAAACAGCGTGCGATTACTGTCCTGTCGTTGAGCCACATCCACCAAGTACACTTGCTATTTAAAATACAACATGAAATATAAACATCGAATAAATGTCACTACTTGGATGTGAGCGCTCTTTCTAAAATCCGTCACGTTGTCTCCAGGAAACACTGCATCTCCTTCGCCAATGGTGCTATTTTTTTTTTTTTTTCAATTTGTCATTCTGAGGCAGTAACAAAGGAATCTGAATCAATATGCTCTGAATAGCTGGCACTGTCCTCTTAGAAATTCAAATGAAAGACACACACAGACACCAACAGAAGCAGTCCATCAGGTGAAACCACAAGAAGAAGAGGGAGGGGCAGAAAGAGGTAATGATGTCATCCTGTGGCTCAGACGGATAAGTGTGTGTGTGTGTGTGTGTGCTGATAAACTAAGCTGGGTTTGAGATAATGGGGACATTTCCGGAAAGGTGATGTCATTCTTCCACCGCTAGCCTCCCCCTCTCCCTCCCTCCCTCCCTCCATCCTTCTCCCTCCATCCATCCTTCCCTCTCTCTCTCTCTCTCTCTCTCTCTCTCTCTCTCTCTCTCCATCCTTCTCTCTCTCCCTCCCTCTATCCCTCCATCCCTCCCTCGTACCCTCCCTCCCTCCAACCCTCTCCCCAACCCTCTCCCCTCTCTCCCTCCCTCCATCCCTCCCTCCATCTCCCCCTCCCTCCCTCCCTCCCTCCATCTCCCCTCCTCCCTCCCTCCCTCCCTCCCTCCCTCCTCCCTCCCTCCCTCCATCCATCCATTCACCCCCTTCCCTCCCTCCCTCCCTCCCTCTTTGAATCTCATTGCTTCTGAATAGACAGAGGTGTAAACTCCATCTCCCACTGAGCTACTGGCTGTGATGTAGGAGACGTTTTAATACTGTGTGTTTGTGTGTGGACGGGAGGTAGCTGTATCTGCCCACCATCGTCAATCACCCACTGAGACCAATCACTTAAAAATCTGCCAGGCTTCCAGGCTAGTAGGGGCTTGTGATGCTGAGGTTGGGGGAGAGGAACTGGTGAGGTTGGAGCTCTGGTGAGGTTGGGGCTCTGGTGGGGTTGGAGCTCTGGTGCGGTTGGGGCTCGGGCTCGGTTGGGGCTCTGGTGTGGTTGGGGCTCTGGTGGGGTTGGGGCTCTGGTGGAGTTGGGGCTCTGGTGGGGTTGGGGCTCGGGTGAGGTTGTGGTTGGGGCTCTGATGAGGTTGGGGCTCTGGTGGAGTTGGGGCTCTGGTGGGGTTGGGGCTCGGGCTCGGTTGGGGCTCTGGTGTGGTTGGGGCTCTGGTGGGGTTGGGGCTCTGGTGGGGTTGGGGCTCGGGCTCGGTTGGGGCTCTGGTGTGGTTGGGGCTCTGGTGGGGTTGGGGCTCTGGTGAGGTTGTGGTTGGGGCTCTGATGAGGTTGGGGCTCTGGTGGGGTTGGGGCTCTGGTGTGGTTGGGGCTCTGATGAGGTTGGGGCTCTGGTGGGGTTGGAGCTCTGGTGAGGTTGGGGTTGGGGCTCTGGTGTGGTTGGGGCTCTGGTGTGGTTGGGGTTCTGGTGAGGTTGGGGCTCTGGTGAGGTTGGGGTTGGGGCTCTGGTGAGGTTGGGGCTCTGGTGGGGTTGGGGCTCTGGTGTGGTTGGGGTTCTGGTGTGGTTGGGGCTCTGGTGAGGTTGGGGTTCTGGTGTGGTTGGGGTTCTGGTGAGGTTGGGGCTCTGGTGAGGTTGGGGCTCTGGTGAGGTTGGGGTTGGGGCTCTGGTGAGGTTGGGGTTGGGGCTCTGGTGAGGTTGGGGCTCTGGTGAGGTTGGGGTTGGGGCTCTGGTGAGGTTGGGGTTCTGGTGGGGTTGGGGCTCTGGGGAGGTTTGGGCTCTGGTGGGGTTGGGGGTGGGGTTGGGGATCTGGACTTCACAGCCCTTCAGAGTTCCTTTCTGGGACTTCACAGCCCTTCAGAGTTCCTTTACGGGACTTCACAGCCCTTCAGAATTCCTTTATAGGGCTTCACAGCCCTTCAGAGTTCCTTTATAGGATTTCACAGCCCTTCAGAGCTCCTTTATGTGACTTCACAGCCCTTTAGAATTCCCCTCTAAAAATGTTCTGGGACTTCACAGCTCTTCCTAATCCCTCTAAAAAATGTCTGGGACTTCACAGCTCTTCCTAATCCCTCTAAAAAATGTCTGGGACTTCACAGCCCTTCATAATTCCCCTCTAAAATTGTTCTGGGACTTCACAGCCCTTCAGAGTTCCTCTCTTAAAACCTTTCTGGAACGTCACATCTCTTCAGAGTCCCTGTCTCAAAACGTTTTCATGCAAGCAGCTGCTGTTTCAGGATCGAATACTTTTTCTCCCCTAAAATATGTATATATTTTTTTACAGTTACATTTTCATTGCAGCTCTGAAAGCTGCTGTTTCTTCTTAGCAGTTCTATCCAGTGCCAGACAGCCAGCAACAAAGGCATAGACTTCCAGACAAACACACAGACAGCCAGGCACAAATATATTATCAAGGCACAAGGCGAGACCCAAATGCAGACACAGGAGGCAGACGGTTGGAGTCTTACAATGTTTATTAATCCAAAAGGGAATAGGCAAGAGAATGGTCGTGGACAGGCAAAAAGGTCAAAACCAGTTCAGAGTTCAGGGGGTACAGAGTGGCAGACAGGCTCGTGGTCAAGGCAGGCAGAATGGTCAGGCAGGCGGGTCCAGGAGGACTAGATAAATGAGAGTGCAAAAAGAAGGAGAATGGAAAAAAACGCTGGTTGACAAGACAAACTGGCGCAGAGAGACAGGAAACACCAGGATAAATACACTGGGGAAAAATAAGCGACACCTGGAGGGGGTGGAGACAATCACAGGGACAGGTGAAACAGATCAGGGTGTGACAGATATAGACTTCCAGACAAACACACAGACAGACAGACACAAAGATATAGACTTCCACTACATGTTGACGTTAACCACGGATGGTCTATCACATTACGTGTTGTCATTAGACTACCCACGGGACCATCCTTTTCACTTTGCCCTAGAAGTGCTGCTATGACATTGAGGGCAACTCTAGTAATGTACAGCATATATCTACTATTACACTTTGTCATACACTATCCAACCTCCCTTTCACTTTGACAATTAGACAAAAAATAAGCTGGGAGTAACTGACTGGACAACAAGCTGTTCAGGTGTATGGAGTAACTGACTGGACAACAAGCTGTTCAGGTGTATGGAGTAACTGACTGGACAACAAGCTGTTCAGGTGTATGGAGTAACTGACTGGACTTTCACTCTGCACTCCCCTGCACTTGCCTGTCAAGCTAAGGACTCAAGGCAGCGTGTGTGAGCTGTAAACAAGCTACCTCCCCTCCTTCCCCGCACGCACACACACACACACACACACACACACACACACACACACACACACACACACACACACACACACACACACACACACACACACACACACACACACACACACACACACACACAGCTCAAGCTGTATCTAGGCAAAATAACCCTCAGAAACCACAAGCATGTGTGCGATCTTGTGATTGCATTTGATACACAGCGCCTTTGGAAAGTATTCAGACCCCTTGACTTTTTCCACATTTTGTTTACGTTACAGCCTTATTCTAAAATAGATTCAATGTTTTTTTCCCCCCCCTCATCAATCTACACACAATACCCCATAATGACATCACAATACCCCATAATGACATCACAATACCCCATAATGACATCACAATACCCCATAATGGCAAAGCAAAAACAATGATATAAAATAATATAATTAATTAATTATCACATTTACATAAGTATTCAGACCCTTTACTCAGTACTTTGTTGAAGCACCTTACAGCCTTGAGTTTTCTTGGGTATGACGCTACAAGCTTGGCACACCTGTATGTGGGGAGTTTCTCCCATTCTTCTGTGCAGATCCTCTCAAGTTCTGTCAGGTTGGATGGGGAACGTCGCTGCACAGCTATTTTCAAGTCTCTCCAGAGATGTTCGATCGGGTTCAAGTCCGGGCTCTGACTGGGCCACTCAAGGACATTCAGAGACACACAGCCACTCCTGAGTTGTCTTGGCTGTGTGCTTAGGGTTGATGTCCTGTTGGAAGGTGAACCTTCACCCCAGTCTGAGGTCCTGAGTGCTCTGGAGCAGGTTTTCATCAAGGATCTCTCTGTTGTTTTCTCCGTTCATCTTTCCGTCTATCCTGACTAGTCTCCCAGTCCCTGCAACTGAAAAACATCCCCACAGCATGATGCTGCCACCACCATGCTTCACCATAGAGATGGTGCCAGGTTTCCTCCAGATGTGACACTTGACATTCAGGCCAAAGAGTTCAATCTTGGTTTCATCAGACCAGGAAATCTAGTTTCTCATGGTCTGAGAGTCCTTTAGGTGCCTTTTGGCAAACTCCAAGCGGGCTGTCATGTGCCTTTTTACTGAGGGGTTGCTTCTGTCTGGTCACTCTACCATAAAGGCCTGATTGGTGGAGTGCTGCAGAGATGGTTGTCCTTCTGGAAGGTTCTCTCATATCCACAGAGGAACTCTGGAGCTCAGTCAGAGTGACCATCGGGTTCTTGGTCACCACCTTGACCAAGACCCTTCTCCCCCGATTGCTCAGTTTGGCCGGGCGGCCAGCTCTAGGAAGAGTCTTGGTGGTTCTTCCATTCTTCCATTCAAGAATGATGGAGGCCACTGTGTTCTTGGGGACCTTCAATGCTGCAAAAAGGTTTTGGTACCCTTCCCCAGATCTGTGCCTCGACACAATCCTGTCTCCAAGGGTCTGAATACTTATGTAAATAAAGTATTTATGTTTTTTTATTTATAATACATTTCTAAAAAACTGTTTTTTTCGCGTTGTCATTATGGGGTATTGTGTGTAGATTGATGAGAAAACAAATAATTTTAGAGCAAGGCTGTAAGGTAACAAAAAAAGTCAAGGGGTCTGAAAACTTTCCGAATGTCACTTTTCCTCCCATCTCCCCACACACACACACGCACACGCACACACACACACACACACACACACACACACACACACACACACACACTAAATGATCATATGATTGCATACCATTTATGTCGTCCCAGTTGACTAGGTCACGGGGTAAAGGGGGGGTTCACATCACACCTTAAATAAGGAACAGAGAAAGCAGAATGTCCACCAACCACCAACCGCCATGTCCACACCCTCAGTCTATGTGTTTAAATCAAATAGAAATCGAAACCGTGCGGGAAAGTGAAACTACATCTGAAATAGCTAGTGCCCTCACTTCACATGCTCTGTACATCGCAATGTCATGTCGGTCTGACGTCGCCGTCGGTGGTTAGGCTAACGATGTGTCCCAAAATTACACACTATTCCCTATACATCCCTAAGCCCTGACGTGGCCACGTGGACGGCGCCTCTATCGCTCCTGTCTGTCTGTCTGTCTGTGGTGATCCTAATGTAATTTCTTTCCTCAGAGGTTCCCCCACATACAGTATCTCAGATGAGAAGAGAGGAGAATTTTTTTTGCAGCTCTTTTTGTAGTGCACTACTTTTGACCAGGGCCCATAATGAATAGGGTGCCGTTTGGAACCAAAGCATGTGTCTAATGTCAAAGGGCCAAGCTTGTGAATCTCCATTGAAATTGCTTTATTTTAGTCCAGGAATACCAAACCCTTAAAATGCCACTCTGGCGATCCTTAGGGGCTGTTATTAAAAACATTGTCTGTGGCTGCTCTGACGCGCATCAGAAGAGGATGTGATGCCCCGCTTCAGACAGGTTACCTACCAACCATCTCCCACAGCAACCTCCACCTTTACCTCCTCCCCTTAGTCAAGACCCATACCACCCACAGCCCAACCACACCCCTAATACAAGACCCATACCACCCACAACCCAACCACACCCCGAATACAAGACCCATACCACCCACAACCCAACCACACCCCGAATACAAGACCCAACCACCCACAGCCCAACCACACCCCTAATACAAGACCCATACCACCCACAGCCCAACCACACCCCTAATACAAGACCCAACCACCCACAGCCCAACCACACCCCTAATACAAGACCCATACCACCCACAGCCCAACCACACCCCTAATACAAGACCCATACCACCCACAACCCAACCACACCCTGAATACAAGACCCAACCACCCACAACCCAACCACACCCCTAATACAAGACCCATACCACCCACAACCCAACCACACCCCGAATACAAGACCCAACCACCCACAGCCCAACCACACCCCTAATACAAGACCCATACCACCCACAACCCAACCACACCCCTAATACAAGACACATACCACCCACAATCCAACCACACCCCGAATACAAGACCCAACCACCCACAGCCCAACCACACCCCTAATACAAGACTCATACCACCCACAACCCAACCACACCCCTAATACAAGACCCATACCACCCACAACCCAACCACACCCCGAATACAAGACCCAACCACCCACAACCCAACCACACCCCTAATACAAGACCCATACCACCCACAGCCCAACCACACCCCTAATACAAGACCCATACCACCCACAGCCCAACCACACCCCTAATACAAGACCCATACCACCTACAATCCAACCACACCCATAATACAAGACCCATACCACCCACAACCCAACCACACCCCTAATACAAGATGATTTCAGGAATTCAATCAAATCCGCCTCTAAACAAAATTACACGTTAAGGTACACTAAATATACAGCAGCATGTGCCTTTCAACTTAGTGAATTTGGTTAATTCAGCCACACCCGTTGCTGACAGGTGTATATAAGCGAGCACACAGCCATGCAATCTCCATAGACACACATTGGCAGAAGAATGGCATTACTGAAGATCTCAGTGACTTTCAATGTGGCACCTTTCCAACATGTCAATTCGTAAAATTTCAGCCCTGCCAGAGCTGCCCCGGTCAACTGTAAGTGCTGTTAACGTGAAGTGGAAACGTCTAGGAGCAACGATGGATCAGCCGCAAAGTGGTAGGTCAAACAAGCTCACAGAACGGGACGGCCAGAGTGCTGAAGCGCGTAGCGCGCAAAAATCATTTGTTCTCAGTTGCAACACTCACTACCGAGTTCCAAACTGCCTCTGGAAGCAACGTCTGAACAAGAACTGTTCGTCTGGGTTTCCATGGCCTTGAAGCTGCATACAAGCCTAAGATCACCAATGTCAAGTGTTGACTGGAGTGGTGTGAGGCTCACCGCCATTGGACTCTAGAGCAGTGGAAACGCATTCTCAGGAGTGATGAACCACGCTTCACCAACTGGCAGTCCGATGGACGAATCTGGGTTTGGCGGATGCCAGGAGAACGCTACCTGCCCCAATACATAGTGCCAACTGTAAGGTTTGGTGGAGGAGGAATAATGGTCTGGGGGTGTTTTTCATGGTTTGGGCTCGGCCCCTTAGTTCCAGTGAAAGGAAATCTTAACGCTACAGCATACAATGACATTCTAGATGATTCTGTGCTTCCACCTTTGTGGCAACAGTTTGGGGAAGGCCCTTTCCTGTTTCAGCATGACAATGCCCCCGTGCACAAAGTGAGATCCATACAGAATTGGTTTTGTTGAGCCCTGATCTCAACCCCATCGAACACCTTTGGCATGAATTGGAATGCCGACTGCGAGCCAGGCCTAATCGGCCAACAAATAGGGCTATCTTCTGTACACCACCTCTACCTTGTACACCACCTCTACCGGGTGACTACCTCATGAAGCTGGTTGAGAGAATGCCAACAGTGTGCAAAGCTGTCATAAAGGCAAATGGTGGCTACTTTGAAAATCTCAAACAAATATATTTTTATTTCTTTAACACTTTTTTGGTTACTACATGATTCCATATGTGTTATTTCATAATTCTGTTGCCAGTGAATTTCATTTTCATTTCTCTACCATAAGCCGCCTCCAACATCACTTTAGACAATGTGTCAGTACGTCCAACTGGCCTCACAACCGCAGACCACGTTTATGGCGTCATGTGGGTGAGTGGTTTGCTGATGTCAACCTTGTGAACAGAGTGCCCCATGGTGGGGTTATGGTATGGGCAGGCATAAGCTACGGACAATGAACACAATTGCATTTTATCAATGGCAATTTGAATGCACAGAAATACCGTGACGAGATCCTGAGGTCCATTGTCGTGCCATTCATCCGCCGTCTTCACCTCATGTTTCAGCATGATAATGCACGGCCCCATGTCGCAAGGATCTGTACACAATTACTGGAAGCTGAAAATGTCCCAGTTCTTCCATGTCCTGCATAATCACTAGACATGTCACGCATTGAGCATGTTTGGGATGCTCTGGATCGACGTGTACGACAGCGTGTTCTAGTTCCCGACAATATCCAGCAACTTCGCACAGCCAGTGAAGAGGAGTGGGGACAACATTCTACAGGCCCACAATCAACAGCCTGATCAACTCTATGCGAAGGAGACGTGTCGCGCTGCATGCGGATCCACGGCCCTGCTTTCTTTTAAAGGTATCCGTGACCAACATGTATCTGTATTCCCAGTCATGTGAAATTCATAGATGAGGGCCTAATTTATTTATTTCAATTGATGGATTTCCTTACATAAACTGTAACGCAGTAAAATCATTGAAATTAGTGCATGTTGTGTTTATATTTTTGTTCAGTGTATGTTTTTGGTTATTGAGACAATAAGACCATGGCCATTCCAAGTTTATCTTTTAATTTTTAAAAAAAAGTTATTTAAAAATATTTAGGCAAATTAGCTGGCTAACTAATTGATCCTGCTTTGCAGTATACCAGTCTGCTTTGTGACGGATTGCTGATGTCACTCTCTGGGCTCTCTGGCCCTAACCCTGCCTGTGAGAGAAGGTCACATAACTAGGTCAAGGGTCAAAGGTAATCTAATACATATGACCTGACCTCTCCCAAATCTCCTTAACACTGTCACAGAGTTGAACCTCTGGACATATGGATGTAATTGATGCCATAAGTCTGTAGGAGTGAGGTCATCTGAGCCATAGAATTACAACTACGGCATATGGCCACATGGCTCCCGTGGTGTAACTGTACCAGTATGATTGAACAAAGTATTGATTTATTGATGATCTATTCTGTCAGCTGATATCAAATTTAAGATGTAATGAGACCTCTGTAAAATATGTACAGTTGAAGTCGGAAGTTTACATACACTTAGGTTGGAGTCATTAAAACTAGTTTTTCAACCACTCCACAAATTTCTTGTTAACAAACTATAGTTTGTAGTTCAGTTAGAACATCTACTGTGTGCATGACACAAGTAATTTTTCCAACAATTGTTTACAGACAGATTATTTCACTTATAATTCACTGTATCACAATTCCAGTGGGTCAGAAGTTTACATACACTAAGTTGACTGTGCCTTTAACAGCTTGGAAAATTCCAGAAAATGAAGTCATGGCTTCTGATAGGCTAATTGACATCATTTGAGTCAATTGGAGGTGTACCTGTGGATGTATTTCAAGGCCTACCTTCAAACTCAGTGCCTCTTTGCTTGACATCATGGGAAAATCTAAAGAAATCCAAGACCTCAGATTTTTTTTTTGTAGACCTCCACAGGTCTGGTTCATCCTTGGGCGCAATTTCCAAACGCCTGAAGGTACCACGTTCATCTGTACAAACAATAGTACACAAGTATAAACACCATGGGACCACACAGCCGCCGTACTGCTCAGGAAGGAGACGCGTTCTGTCCCCTAGAGATGAACGTACTTTGGTGCGAAAAGTGCAAATCAATCCCAGAACAACAGCAAAGGACCTTGTGAAGATGCTGGAGGAAACAGGTACAAAAGTATCTATGTCCACAGTAAAACGAGTCCTATATCGACATAACCTGAAAGGCCGCTCAGAACCCACTGCTCCAAAACTGCCATAAAAAAGACAGACTGTGGTTTGCAACTGCGCATGGGGACAAAGATTGTACTTTTTGGAGAAATGTCCTCTGGTCTGATGAAACATAAATAGAACTGTTTGGCAATAATGACCATCGTTATGTTTGGAGGAAAAAGGGGGATGCTTGCAAGCCGAAGGACACCATCCCAACCGTGAAGCACGGGGGTGGCAACATCATGTTGTGGGGGTGCTTTGCTGCAGGAGGGACTGGTGCACTTCACAGAATGGATGGCATCATGAGGAAGGAAGATTATGTGGATATATTGAAGCAACATCTCAAGACATCAGTCAGGAAGTTAAAGCTTGGTTGCAAATGGGTCTTCCAAAATGACAATGACCTCAAGCGTACTTCCAAAGTTGTGGCAAAATGGCTTAAGGACAACAAAGTCAAGGTATTAGAGTGGCCATCACAAAGCCCTGACCACAATCCTATAGAATATTTGTGTGTGGGCAGAACTGAATAAGTGTGTGCGAGAAAGGAGACCTACAAACCTGACTCAGTTACACCAGCTCTGTCAGGAGGAATGGGCCAAAATTCACCCAACTTATTGTGGGAAGCTTGTGGAAGGCTACCCAAAACATTTGACCCAGGTTAAACAATTTAAAGGCAATGCTACCAAATACTAATTGAGTGTATGTAAACTTCTGGCCCACTGGGAATGTGATGAAAGAAATAAAAGCTGAAATAAATCATTCTCTCTACTATTATTCTCACATTTCTCATTCTTAAAATAAAGTGGTGATCCTAACTGACCCAAGACAGGCAATTTTTACTAGGATTAAATGTCATGAATTTTGAAAAACTGAGTTTAAATGTATTTGGCTAAGGTGTATGTAAACTTCCAACTTCAACTGTATTATTGATGTAAACAGTGGTCTATTAACCTTCTCTTTCTAGTGTAAAGCAGACATAAGGTTCAAGGTCCTAAACGATATCATTACCGCCATTGATAAAAGACAGTACTGTGCAGCCGTCTTCATCTACCTGGCCAAGGCTTTCGACTTTGTCAATCCCCGCATTCTTATAGGCAGACTCAATAGCCTTGGCTTCTCAAATGACTGCCTCGCCTGGTTCACCAACTACTTCTCAGATAGAGTTCAGTGTGTCAAATGGGAGGGCCTGTTGTCCGGACCTCTGGCAGTCTCTATGGGGGTGCCACAGGGTTCAATTCTTGGGCCGACTCTTTTCTCTGTATATATCAATGATGTCGCTTTTGCTGCTGGTGATTCTCTGATCCACCTCTACGCAGACGACACCATTCTTTATAGATCTGGCCCTTCTTTGGACACTGTGCTAACAAACCTCCAAACAAGCTTCAATGCCATACAACACTCCTTCCGTGGCCTCCAACTGCTTTTAAATGCTAGTAAAACTTAGTTCATGCTCTTCAACCGATTGCTGCCCGCAGCCTCCCGCCCGACTAGCATCACTACTCTGGACGGTTCTGACCTAGAAAATGTGGACAACTACGAATACCTAGGTGTCTGGTTAGACTGTAAACTCTCCTTCCAGACTGACATTAAGCATCTCCAATCCAAAATTAAATCTAGAATCTGCTTCCTATTTCACAACAAAGCCTCCTTCACTCATGCCGCCAAACATAGTCTAGTCTATCACAGTGCCATCCGTTTTATCACCAAAGCCCCATATACTACCCACCACTGCGACCTGTATCACTATACAGCTCACTGGTCACTATAGCAACACCCACCCGTAGCACGCGCTGCAGCAGGTATATTGCACTGGTCATCCCCAAAGCCAACACTTCCTTTGGCCGGCGGCCTTTCCTTCCAGTTCTCTGCTGCCAATGACTGGAACGAACTGCAAAAATCTCTGAAGCTGGAGTCTTATATCCCCCTCTCTAACTTTAAGCATCAGCTGTCAGAGCAGCTTACCGATCACTGTACCTGTACACAGCCAATCTGTAAATAGCACACCCAACTACCTCATCCCCATATTATTACTTACCCTCTTTCTCTTTTGCACCCCAGTTTCTCTACTTGAACATCTATCACTTCAGTATTCATGCTAAATTGTACTTATTTTCGCCTCTAGGGCCTATTTATTGCCTTACCTCCCTACTCTTCTACATTTGCACACACTGTACATAGATTTTTATTTTGTGTTATTGACTGTATGTTTGTTTATGTGTAACTGTGTTGTTGTTTTTGTCGCACTGCTTTGCTTTATCTTGGCCAGGTCGCAGTTGTATTTGAGAACTTGGTCTCAACTGGCCTACCTAGTTAAATAAAGGTGAAATAAAAATAAAATAAAAAATATATTTTATCACATTAATTAATGACATAAATCTACAATGCATAGCCTATATAAAATAACAAAGATGTTTTTGAATTATGTCAATGAAGCATTGCAGAGTATGTACCAGGGTTGGGGTCGATTCCACAAATGTAATTTTTATTCAATTCTCTCTCCCTCTAAATTCCATTTAAGTCCATTCAAATTCCAGGTCAGTCTTTGAATTCAGAGATAATTTAATTCCTCTGAATTTCAATGTCAGGTAAATTCTTATAAGAAATCCTGCTATGCCCTGCGACGAACCATCAAACAGGCAAAGCGTCAAATACAGGGCTAAGATTCAATCGCACTACACCGGCTACGACGCTCGTCTTATGTGGCCGGGCTTGCAAACTATTACAGACTACAAAGGGAATCACAGCCGCGAGCTACCCAGCGACACGAGCCTACCAGACGAGCTAAATCCCTTCTATGCTCGCTTCGAGGCAAGCAACGCTGAGGCATGCATGAGAGCATCAGCTGTTCTGGACGATTGTGTGATCACGCTCTCCGCAGCCGATGTGAGTAAGACCTTTAAACAAGTCAACATACACAAGGCTGTGGGGCCAGATGGATTACCAGGACGTGTGCTCCGGGCATGTGCTGACCAACTGGCAGGTGTCTTCACTGACATTTTTCAACATGTCCCTGATTGAGTCTGTAATACAAACATGTTTCAAGCAGACCACCATAGTCCCTGTGCCCAAGAACACCAAGGCAACCTGCCTAAATTACTACAGACCCGTAGCACTCATGTCCGTAGCCATGAAGGGCTTTGAAAGGCTTGTAATGTCTCACATCATCACCATTATCCCAGAAACCCTAGACCCACTCCAATTTGCATACCGCCCAAACAGATCCACAGATTATGCAATCTCTATTGCACTCCACACTGCCCTTTCCCACCTGAACAAAAGGAACACCTATGTGAGAATGCTATTCATTGACTACAGCTCAGTGTTTAACACCATTGTACCCTCAAAGCTCATCACTAAGCTAAGGATCCTGGTACTAAACACCTCCCTCTGCAACTGGATCCTGGACTTCCTGACGGGCCACCCCAGGTGGTGAGGGTAGGTAGCAACACATCTGCCACGCTGATCCTCAACACTGGAGCCCCCCATGGGTGCGTGCTCTGTCCCCTCCTGTACTCCTTGTTCTCCCACGACTGCATGGCTAGGCATGACTCCAACACCATCATTACGTTTGCAGACGACACAACAGTGGTAGGACTGATCACCGACAACGACGAGACAGCCTATAGGGAGGAGGTCAGAAACCTGGCCGGGTGGTGCCAGAATAACAACCTATCCCTCAACGTAACCAAGACTAAGGAGATGATTGTGGACTACAGGAAAAGGAGGACCGAGCATGCCCCCATTCTCATTGACGGGGCTGTAGTGGAGCAGGTTAAGAGCTTCAAGTTCCTTGGTGTCCACATCACCAACAAACTAGAATGGTCCAAACACACCAAGACAGTCGTGAAGAGGGCACGACAAAGCCTATTCCCCCTCAGGAAACTAAAAAGATTTGGCATGGGTCCTCAGATCCACAAAAGGTTCTACAGCTGCAACATCGAGAGCATCCTGACTGGTTGCATCACTGCCTGGTACGGCAATTGCTCGGCCTCCGACCGCAAGGCACTACAGAGGGTAGTACAGCCCAGTACATCACTGGGGCTAAGCTGCCTGCCATCCAGGACCTCTACACCAGGCGGTGTCGAAAGAAGGCCCTAAAAATGGTCAAAGACCCCAGCCACCCCAGTCATAGACTGTTCTCTCTACTAACGCATGGCAAGCAGTACCGGAGTGCCAAGTCTAGGACAAAAAGGCTTCTTAAACAGTTTTTACCCCCAAGCCATAAGACTCCTGAACAGGTAATCTATTGGCTATCTGGACTATTGGCATTGTGTGCCCCCCCAACCCCTGTTTTATGCTGCTGCTACTTTCTGTTTATCATATATGCATAGTCACTTTAACTATACATTCATGTACATACTACCTCAATTGGACCAACCAACCAGTGCCCCCGCACATTGGCTAACCGGGCTATCTATCTGCATTGTGTCCCACCACCCGCCACCCGCCAACCCCTCTTTTACGGTACTGCTACTCTCTGTTCATCATATATGCATAGTCACTTTAACCATATCTACATGTACATACTACCTCAATCAGCCCAACTAACCGGTGCCTGTATGCAGCCTCGCTACTATTATAGCCTCGCAACAGTATATAGTCTCTCTACTGTTATAGCCTCTCTACTGTATATAGCCTCTCTACTGTATATAGCCTCTCTACTGTATATAGCCTCTCTACTGTATATAGCCTCTCTACTGTTATAGCCTCTCTACTGTATATAGCCTCGCTACTGTATATAGCCTCTCTACTGTATATAGCCTCTCTACTGTATATAGCCTCGCTACTGTATATAGCCTCGCTACTGTTATAGCCTCTCTACTGTATATAGCCTCGCTACTGTTATAGCCTGTCTACTGTATATAGCCTCACTACTGTTATAGCCTCGCTACTGTATATAGCCTCTCTACTGTTATAGCCTCGCTAGTGTTATAGCCTCTCTACTGTATATAGCCTCTCTACTGTATATAGCCTCGCTACTGTATATAGCCTCTCTACTGTATATAGCCTCGCTACTATTATAGCCTCGCTACTGTTATAGCCTCTCTACTGTATATAGCCTCGCTACTGTTATAGCCTCGCTACTGTATATAGCCTCTCTACGGTATATAGCCTCTCTACTGTTATAGCCTCGCTACTGTTATAGCCTCGCTACTGTATATAGCCTCTCTACTGTTATAGCCTCTCTACTGTATATAGCCTCGCTACTGTTATAGCCTCTCTACTGTATATAGCCTCTACTGTATATAGCCTCACTACTGTATATAGTTTCTACTGTATATAGCCTCTCTACTGTATATAGCCCCTCTACTGTATATAGCCTCACTACTGTATATAGCCTCTACTGTATATAGCCTCACTACTGTATATAGCCTCTACTGTATATAGCCTCTCTACTGTATATAGCCTCTCTTCTGTATATAGCCTCTCTACTGTATATAGTCTCTCTACTGTATATAGCCTCTCTACTGTATATAGCCTCTCTACTGCATATAGCCTCTACTGTATATAGCCTCTCTACTGTATATAGCCTCGCTACTGTATATAGCCTCTCTACTGTATATAGTCTCTCTACTGTATATAGCCTCTTTACTGTATATAGCCTCGCTACTGTATATAGCCTCTCTACT
>CM059817.1:4366988-4371988 GCA_030435695.1 Brachymystax lenok tsinlingensis
GAGAATGAAGACAGGCGCTGAGGTGAATGAAGACAGGCCCTGAGGAGAATGAAGACAGGCCTTGATGAGAATGAAGACAGGCCCTGAGGAGAATGAAGACAGGCGCTGAGGAGAATGAAGACAGGCGCTGAGGAGAATGAAGACAGGCGCTGAGGTGAATGAAGTCACACATTGTTTATGTTGTTGTCAAGGAGAGTAGTGATTTTTTCCAGAGGCTTTTTTATTTAACCTGGCAAGTCAGTTAAGAACAAATTCTAAGTTACAATGTCGGCCTACCAGGGAACAGTGGGTTAACTGCCTTGTTCAGGGGCAGAACAACATATTTTTACCAGCATTCGGGTTACTAGTCCAACGCTCTAACCACTAGGGTACCTGCCGCTTTGATGGCTGTTAGAAGATATATTTGGAGAGTGCCCACCCATCCTGAAATCAGTCACAGCTCCCTGTAGCCAGGCTACTGTGACTTCATCGGAATGTGTGGCGGGTCCTTTGTAAAGCAGGTGGTCCTAGCCACAGGTGTGTCCGCCTGAATGCCTGCCTAAAACTAGCCACAGGTGTGCCTGTCTGGCTGCCCAACTGGAATGATGCCCAATGACCGCAGACCGCAGGGTGAGGGTGTCAGTCACGGTCTGTCCTCATAGCAACCTGACTGAAGCTGGCGCACCAACCACAAACATCTGCTGGCTGGCTGACTGGGTGGCTGACTGACTGGCTGGCTCAATGTAAATGTGCAGTGGTGGCATTCTGAGGCTGAACGAGGTCAACCCTCGTCTTCAGAAAGACAGTTTGTTTTAGGTACGGTTCACTCAGCTCAGGCAGGAGAGAGAGAGAGAGAGAGAGAGAGAGACACAGATGGATAGATTAATTTGAGACTGAGTCCCGCACCCTTCTTCTTGTTCTGAAATCGTCTGGAAAATTTGATCACAGAGGCATGTAATTGTGACAGTACTAACAGGCTGTCTGCTCTAGCGCAGGTTACTGAGCCTGAAAACCAGTGCGTTGACATTGCTTAGGGCTACAGAAACACGTTAAGCACCTGTTCTGCAGCAAATGGCCTTTAAGGTGTCAAATCCTTATGGAAGTTCACCACAAAATAATGTCCAGATGTAGGATATTAATTTGAGCCTACGGGAAAATAATCCTGCAGCAACAGGAAATGTGAATTATTATATTTAATTAAAATGTTTGTAGGGGGTTGATACATTTGTCATGAGGGAAATTACAAACTTCAAAGCCTTTTAAACCTCAAATACATTACAAGTTTTACATTAAGTTCAGGTAAGTTCTCTTGAAACATGGTGATCAAATTAAGGTCCTACATCTGTACCACAATAGGCTAAAGTGCTGTGTTAATTTTTATTTATTTAACTAGGCAAGTCAGTTAAGAACAAATTCTTATTTTCAATGATGGCCTAGGAACAGTGGTTAACTGCCTTGTTCAGGGGTAGAACAACAATTTTTACCATGTCAGCTTGGGGATTTGATCTTGCAACCATTTCAGTTACTAGTCCAACGCTCTCACCATTAGGCTACCTGCTGCCCCATTGAGTTGCTGATGAATACCTCACTAACTATGAATTATTCATAGCCGCCTGTCATAAGACCTACACTCACAGCTTGGTTATGGCTCTCACGGTTCGCTGGATCTCTTTTTCATCCTCTCTCTCTCTCTCTCTCTCTCTCTCTCTCTCTCTCTCTCTCTCTCTCTCTCTCTCTCTCTCTCTCTCAATTCAATTCAAAGGGCTTTATTGACATGGGTAACATGTTAACATTGCCAAATCAAGTGAAATAGATAATAAACAAAAGTGAAATAAACAATAAAAAATGAACAGTAAACATTACACTCACAAAAGTTTCAAAAGAATAAAGACATTTCAAATGTAATATGATGTCCCTGTACAGTGTTATAACAATGTGCAAATAGTTAAAGTACCAAAGTTTAAGTACAAAAAATGATATCAATTTGTATAGCAGACCCTCATGCCAAATTGACTCAAAAGCTTTTTTGAAATCAACAAAGCATGAGAAGACATTGCCATTGTTTTGGTTCGTTTGTCAATTAGGGTGTGCAGGGTGAATACGTGGTCTGTCATAGGGTAATTTGGTAAAAAGCCAATTTGACATTTGCTCAGTACATTGTTTTCACTGAGGAAATGGACGAGTCTGCTGTTAATGATCATGCAGAGGATTTTCTCAAGGTTGCTGTTGACACATATCTTACCGTAGTTATTAGGTTCAAATTTGTCTCCACTTTTGTGGATTGGGGTGATACATCATTAGTTCCGAAGATGCCAGAGCTCAGAATGATGTTAAAGAGATCAATTGGAATTTGTGGTCTGTATATTTGATCATTTAATTTAGGATACCATCAACACCACAGGCCTTTTTGGGTTAGAGAGTTTTGTATTTTGTCCTGTAGTTCATTCAATGTAATTGGAGAATCCAGTGGGTTCTGGTTGTCTTTAATGGTTGATTCTAAGATTTGTATTTGATCATGTATATGTTTTTGCTGTTTGTTCTTTGTTATAGAGCCAAGAAGATTGGAGAATTGGTTTACCCATACATCTCCGTTTTGGATAGATAACTCTTTGTTTTGTTGTTTGTGTTTAGATTCTATGGGTTCTTCAATCAGTTGGATTTCTGACGCGCTGTTGCTTCTTTTTCCGTAGTGTATTTCTGTATTGTTTTAGTGATTCACCATAGTGAAGGCTCAGGCTTTCTGGGTCTCCATGTTTTTGGTTGGATAGGTTTCTCAATTTCGTTCTTAAGTTTTTTGCATTCTTCATCAAACCATTTTGTCATTGTTGTTTAATTTTCTTACGTTGCCTGCTTGAAATGTTTAGATTTGATAGGGAAGCTGAGAGGTCAAATATACTGTTTAGGTTTTCTATTTCCTGTGTAACCGATGTGAAATGGCTAGCTAGCTAGGAGGGGTGCGCGCTAACAGCGTTTCAATCGGTGACGTCACTCGCTCTGAGACCTTGAAGTAGTTGTTCCCAGAAGAGAGTCTTTCAACAAGCACTAGACCCCCTGAGATTTCTGTGTGCATGTGAGCGAGACGTCTCGAGTGAGCGTCCCGCAGCTCACTTGATTCTCTGTTGCTGTATCTAACCAGCAGCATCAGAAGGTCTAGGTCTGCTATGTCTGCTAGTAATTGATCTGAAACACGTTTCATTCGTGTTTTACCATTCAGATGTGATCTGAGTAGAATATAACTGTCGGTTAGATTTTTTTTTCACATGCTGTTTACCACCAACATTCAAACTTGCAGTGGACCATGTAGTTTTCCCAAATAATGATTTGCCTGTAGTTAGTATTTTTTGCTCCTATACCTTTAAACAAATAACAAATGTCTGGTGTATGAGGGAAAATAAATAAAGAATTTTACAGTATTTTTTTTTTTTTAACAAAGAATAAAGCATCACATTGTGTTTGAGGCTCAATACATGTTTTTTTTTCTCTCCAAAACCTTCAGGAAGTGGAATATTTATTTCTGGGGCAGATTAATTATGCCTGAATCGTATCATACTGTGTTTCCAGGAGACAACGTCGCTGCTTTTGATTTCCTGGAATTATGTCCCTGCAATGTTCAGGGATTGTGTGGTGCTCGGTCGCTCTTCGCTTTATCCAATTAGCTTCATACAGCTTCTCACAGCCAATAGAGACAATCCTTTTTGGCCAAACAAAACCAGTAGAATAGGTTCATTTCACAAAGCCAGTAGAATAGGTTCATTTCACAAAGCCAGTAGAATAGGTCATTTCACAGATTAACAGGCCCACCACTGATCCTCTTGGTATGTAAATGGTTATCTTAGAGGGAAGAATGATGTAATGTAGAATCACTAAAACCACCATGACATATGTATATAGGCTTCTGAGAGCTGCTATAGGCTTCAGAGAGCTGCTATAGGCTTCAGAGAGCTGCTATGGGCTTCTGAGAGCTGCTATGGGCTTCTGAGAGCTGCTATAGGCTTCAGAGAGCTGCTATAGGCTTCTTCTGAGAGCTGCTATAGGCTTCAGAGAGCTGCTATCGGCTTCAGAGAGCTGCTATCGGCTTCAGAGAGCTGCTATAGGCTTCTGGGAGCTGCTGATATAGGCTTCTGAGAGCTGCTATAGGCTTCTGAGAGCTGCTATAGGTTTCTGAGAGCTGCTATAGGCTTCTGAGAGCTGCTATAGGCTTCTGAGAGCTGCTATGGGCTTCTGAGAGCTGCTATGGGCTTCTGAGAGCTGCTATAGGCTTCTGAGAGCTGCTGATATAGGCTTCTGAGAGCTGCTATAGGCTTCTGAGAGCTGCTATAGGTTTCTGAGAGCTGCTATAGGCTTCAGAGAGCTGCTATAGGCTTCAGATAGCTGCTATAGGCTTCAGAGAGCTGCTATAGGCTTCAGAGAGCTGCTATAGGCTTCAGAGAGCTGTTATAGGCTTCAGAGAGCTGCTATAGGCTTCTGGGAGCTGCTATAGGCTTCAGAGAGCTGCTATAGGCTTCAGAGAGCTGCTATGGGCTTCTGAGAGCTGCTATGGGCTTCTGAGAGCTGCTATAGGCTTCAGAGAGCTGCTATAGGCTTCTTCTGAGAGCTGCTATAGGCTTCAGAGAGCTGCTATCGGCTTCAGAGAGCTGCTATCGGCTTCAGAGAGCTGCTATAGGCTTCTGGGAGCTGCTGATATAGGCTTCTGAGAGCTGCTATAGGCTTCTGAGAGCTGCTATAGGTTTCTGAGAGCTGCTATAGGCTTCTGAGAGCTGCTATAGGCTTCTGAGAGCTGCTATGGGCTTCTGAGAGCTGCTATGGGCTTCTGAGAGCTGCTATAGGCTTCTGAGAGCTGCTGATATAGGCTTCTGAGAGCTGCTATAGGCTTCTGAGAGCTGCTATAGGTTTCTGAGAGCTGCTATAGGCTTCAGAGAGCTGCTATAGGCTTCAGATAGCTGCTATAGGCTTCAGAGAGCTGCTATAGGCTTCAGAGAGCTGCTATAGGCTTCAGAGAGCTGTTATAGGCTTCAGAGAGC
>CM059817.1:4379488-4711988 GCA_030435695.1 Brachymystax lenok tsinlingensis
GAACTAACTGCCTAACTCATAAAAATTGACGCACAGTACATGGAGCTAAAATTCAACCTGGCTTTTCACTAGCTTTTCTATTGGTCATTACAAGTTGCACAACAACAACAAGACCCTTTGTTGTTTTACAAGTGTGATTACAGCCTAATCCTACCCAGAAAAGGCAGGAGAGGGAACACTTGTTTTTAGGATCTATGGTCTGTTGCCGGGTGATCATATGGACCAATCCCTATCCACCGCCACCGTCTTTGCATTGACCTAGGCTTAGGGGCGGACAGTGGGTTGGCTGGCTGCGGTGGTGGTTGCGTGTGTGTGTGTGTGTTTGTCTCTGTGTGTGAAATAGGGCATTGTAGCGCAGAGTAGGGTAGAGCAGAGCTGGGCATGGCACGGCAGGATTGGATAGGGTAGGGCAGGGTAGGGTAGGGCAGGACAGGGTAGGGTGGATTAGGGAAGGGCGGGGTATGTTATAGCAGGGTAGGACAGGGTAGATTAGAGCACGGTAGGACAGGGTAGGGTAGGGAGGTTTAGAGCAGGGTAGGAAAGGGTAGGGAAGGGTAGGTTATAGCAGGGTAGGACTGGGTAGGTTAGAGTAGGGTAGGACATGGTAGGGTAAGACAGGGTAGGTTAGAGTAGGGTAGGACTGGGTAGGTTATAATAGGGTAGGACATAGCAGGGTAGGATATGGTAGGGTAAGACAGGGTAGGTTAGAGTAGGGTAGGACTGGGTAGGTTATAATAGGGTAGGACATAGCAGGGTAGGATATGGTAGGGTAGGACTGGGTACGTTTGTGCAGGGTAGGACAGGGCAGGGTAGGTTAGAGCAAGGTATGGTGGAGTAGATTAGGGTAGGGTTTATTAGAGTAGAGTAGATTAGAGTAGAGTAGGGTAGTCTGGGGTAGGGTTGGGTAAGGGTATGGTAGGGTAAAGGTAGGATAGAGTGGAGTAGGGTAGAGTAGGGTAGTGTATATTAGAGTAGGGTAGAGTAGGGTAGGATAGAGTGGAGTAGGGTAGGGTAGATTATTGTAGGGTAGAACATGGTAGGGTAGAACAGGGCTGGTTCGGGCAGGGTAGGTTAGAGCAAGGTATGGTGGAGTAGATTAGAGTAGGGTAGATTAGAGTAGAGTAGATTAGGGTAGATTGGGGTAGGGTTGGCTAAGGGTATGGTAGGGTAAGAGTATGATAGAGTGGAGTAGGGTAGAGTAGGGTGGTGTATATTAGAGTAGGGTAAAGTAGGGTAGGATAGAGTAGAGTAGGGTAGGGTGGATTAGAGTAGGGTAGAGTAGGTTAGGCTAGAGTGGAGTGGAGTAGGGTAGGGTAGGGTAGGGTAGGGTAGAGTAGGGTAGGGTAGGTTAGAGTAGGGTAGAGTAGGGTAGGGTGGATTAGAGTAGGGTAGAATAGGTTAGGCTAGAGTGGAGTAGGGTAGGGTAGAGTAGAGTAAGGTTAGGGTAGGTTAGAGTAGGGTTGAGTAGAGTAGAGTATATTAGAATAGGTAGGTTGGAGTAGGGTAGGGTAGGGTAGAGCAGATTAGAGTAGGGTAAGTTAGGGTAGGAAAGGGTAGGGTAGGGGAGGTTAGAGTAGGGTAGGATATATAGAGTAGGGTAGATTAGAGTAGAGTAGATTAGAGTAGGGTAGGGTAGGGTAAAGTGGAGTAGATTAGGGTAGAGTAGATTAGAGTAGGTTAGAGTAGGGTGGGGTAGAGTAGAGTAAGCTAGGGCAGGATAGGGTAGATTAGAGAATGGCAGGGTAGGTTAAGGGTAGAATAGTGCAGGGTAGGACATGGTAGGGCAGGTTAGGACAAGGCAGGGCAGGGTAGGGGTTAGGGTGGGGCATGGTAGGGCACGGTAGATTATGGCAGGGTAGGATAGAGCAGGATAGGGTGGAGTAGTTTAGAGTACAGTAGGGTATATTAGGGTAGATTAGAGTAGGGAAGGGTAGGAGAGTAGATTAGAGTAGGGTATATTAGAGTAGGGTTGGGTAAGGGTAGGGTTGAGTAGGGTATGATAGGATATGGTAGGGTAGAGTAGATTAGAGTAGGATAGAGTGGAGTAGGGTAGGGTGGAGTAGGCTAGAGTAGGGTAGAGCTGGGTGTGGATTAGAGTAGATTAGAGTAGGGTATATTAGAGTAGGGTTGGGTAAGGGTAGGGTTGAGTAGGATATATTAGAGTAGGGTAGATTAGAGTAGATTAGAGTAGGGAAGGGTAGAGTAGGGTAGGATATATTAGAGTAGAGTAGAGTAGGGTAGATAAGACTAGATTAGAGTAGGGTAGGTTATAGTAGGGTAGATTAGTGTAGATTATAGTAGAGTTAAAGTAGAGTAGGGTAGATTAAGGTAGGGTAGGATAGTAGATTAGAGTAGGGCAGGGTAGATTATATTAGAGTAGGGTAGGGTTAAGTAGAGTAAGGTAGGGTAGGGTAGGGTCAATTAGAGCAGGGTAGAGTACGGTAGGACAGAGTGGAGTAGGGTAGAGTAAAGTATAGTAGGGTAGATTAGAGTGGCAGGGTGGGGTATGGTATGGAAGGTTACATTAGAGTAGGGTAGGGTAAATTAGAGCATGGTAGAGTAAATTAGAGTAGAGATGGAGTAGAGTAGGGTATATTAGGGTAGAGTAAGGGTGGGTTAGGAGAGTAGATTAGAATATGGTAGGGTTGATTAAAGTAGAGTTGGGTGAGGGTAGATTAGGGTAGGATAGGATAGGGTAGGGTAGGGTAGATTAGATTTGAGTAGGGTAGAGTAGGGTAGGATAGAGTAGAGTAGGGTTGGGTAGATTAGATTAGAGTTGGGTAGGGTAGAATGGTTTAGAGTAGATTAGAGTAGGGTAGGGTATATTAGAGTAGTTTAGAGTAGATTAGAGTAGGGTATATTAGAGTAGAGTAGGGTAGGGTCAGTTAGAGCAGGGTAGGGTAGAGTAGATTAGAGTAGAGTTCAAGTAGAGTAGGGGCATTAGGGTAGGGTAGGGTAGGGTAGGGTGGGGTAGGAGAGTAGATTAGAGTATGGTAGAGTAGGGTAGGGTCGAGTGGAGTAGGGTATTAGAGTTGGGTAGGGTAGAGTAGTTTAGAGTAGATTAGAGTAGATTAGAGTAGGGTATATTAGAGTAGAGTAGGGTAGGGTCAGTTATAGCAGGGTAGGGTAGAGTAGATTAGAGTAGAGTTCAAGTAGAGTAGGGGCATTAGGGTAGGGTAGGGTAGGGTGTGGTAGGAGAGTAGATTAGAGTATGGTAGAGTAGGGTAGGGTCGAGTGGAGTAGGGTATTAGAGTTGGGTAGGGTAGAGTAGTTTAGAGTAGATTAGAGTAGGATAGGGTAGATGAGAGTAGTTTAGAGCAGATTAGAGTATGGTAGGGTTTATTAGAGTAGAGTAGGGTAGGGTAGGTTAGAGTATGGTAGGGTAGGGTAAAAGTAGAGCAGGGTAGGGTAGTGTAGGGTAGATTTGAGTACGGTGGTTTAGAGTAGGGTAGAGTAAATTTGATTAGATTAGAGTAGGGTAGGTTAGAGTAGGGTAGGGTGGGGAATAGTAAGTTGGAGTAGAGCAGGGTAGGGTTATTTAGAGTAGGGTAGGGAGGGTTAGAGCAGGGTAGAGTAGAGTAAATTAGAGTAGAGTTAGGTAGAGAGGGGGTAGGCCAGGATAGGGTAGGTTAGAGAAGGGTGGGGTGGGGTAGATTAAATTGGAGTAGGGTCTGTTAGAGTAGGGTAACGGTCGGGTAGGGTAGATTAGAGTAGGGTAGAGTAGAGTAGCTTAGAGTAGAGTAGGGTAGGGTAGGGATTGGCAAGGGTAGATTACAGTAGGGTAGGGTAAGGGTCGGGTAGGCAGGGTAGGGTAGGGTAGATTAGAGTAGGGTAGGGTTGGGTTGGGTTGGGTTGGGTAGGGTAGAGTAGAGTAGAGTAGGGTAGGGTAGATTAGAGCAAGGTAGGGTTGAGTAGAGTAGAGTAGGGTAGGGTACGGTAAGGGTAGAGTAGATTAGAGTAGGGTAGGGTTGGGTAGGGTGGAATAGAGTAGAGTAGGGTAGGGTAGGGTCTGGTAGAGTAGATTAGAGTAGGGTGGGTTGAGTAGAGTAGATTAGAATAGGTAGGGCGGGGTATAGGTAGGGTGGGGTAGAGTAGTTTCGTGTAGGGTCTGGTAGGGTAGATTAGAGCAGGGTAGGGTGGTGTAGAGTGGATTAGAGTAGGGTGGGGCAGAGTAGATTAGAGTAGGGTAGGTTAGGGTAGGGTATAGTAGATTAGAGCAGGGTAGGTTAGGGTAGATTAGGGGTGGGGTAGAATAGATTAGAGTAGGGTATGGTAGGGTAGAGTTGATTAGATTAGAGTAGGGTAGATTAGAGTAGTGCAGGGTAGGGTTATTTAGAGTAGGGTAGGGTGGGGTAGATTAGGGTAGGGTATGGTATGGTTGATTAGGGTTGGGTAGGGTAGATTAGAGTAGGGTAGGGTGGAGCAGGGTAGGGTAGATTCGAGTAGGATAGGGTAGGGTAGATTAAAGTAGGGTAGATTAGAGTAGAGTAGAGTAGAGCAGGGTAGGGTGGGGTAGATTAGAGTAGGGTAGGCTAGGGTGGCCAGTGCTGTCAGTTGCAAGACTCAGTGGAAGGAAACAGCAGAGAAATGTATGAATGACTGAAGAGACAAACAGAGAAGGGAGACAATTTGACGAGAGAGAACAACCAATCAGAGGTTTTTTCTCTCCTCCCCCACCTTTACCTGACTCCCCCTCAGCCAATCAGAGCATCCTCCTTTCCTCCCCCTACCCCTCCCTGCCTCCCCCATGCTAGTTGTTACCAGGTCAGTGTGCTGCCTTTAGCCTAGCAGTAATCTGTTTCATTGGGTCAGTGTGTCTCTCGCTCAACGCGCCTGACTGGCTGCCTGGGCCAACGTGGTTGCTAGGGAGCTCGGCCAATCAGAGCGAGGAGGAAGCTGGTTGGTGGTTTCTAGGCAGGATTCAAGTGCTGAGGATATTTTGGCGGGAGAGCGAGGGATAGAGCGGAGGGAGGGAGGGAGGGGGCGAGGGAGGAGGGGTGGCTTTGGGGTGAAGTGGAGCATGTGATCGCGTGTGCGTGCCCATGTGCTTGTGTGTGTGTGTGCCCATGTGCTTGTGTGTGTGTGCCCATGTGCTTGTGTGTGTGTGCCCTACTGCCCCAGTGCACGTGCGTGTGTGTGTGTGCGTGTGCGTGTGTTTGTGTGTGTGTGTGTGTGTGTTGCGGCCTGCCTCTTGGCTCTCTCAGCTTTCTGATGCAACTTCTGAATTGTGGCTACTAGGGGACTTTGTTATGTTTTTTTCTGTCCTCAGCAGGAAACGAGAACCAATTGCTACGCTGTTGCCATCGGAGGCGGGGAGGTTTGTTTTGCTTCCACTCTCATCCTGGATACCTCCCCATCCTCAGTTACCGTAGAAACAGAGCAATTCAGACTCTATTTCCATCCCTCTCTCGTTCTCTCCTTTTCTTTCTTCAATGATTTATCCACACTTTATTTTTTTATATTTTTTTATCCAGCAGCACTTAACACCAACACATCTCAGCAGCCAATAGCAGCAGGATTTCAGGAACTATATGACAGCACACATAGCTGCAGAAGATAGCTATATATAAGAAGCCTATAGCAGATTTTTTTACTGGTTAGTGAGTGAGGGATTTGAGTACAGATTCAGAGTAGAGATGTAGTGTTATGGGTTAGTGAGGGAGGGATTTTTTTTCTCCAATAGCCGATTTGAGTGCAGATTCAGTTTGGAGATGCTTTATATTATTTTGTATATTATGGAGCTGCAGATGCATTCCACCCAGTCAGATCAGAGTATTTGAAGATTACCAGATAACAAGATTAACTCCTGCCTCTGTATTTAAACAAATACCCCCACTACCAGACCACCAACCCCAACAACCTCATACTTACCCAAAAACCCCAGTCCCTCTAAAGCACCCCTTCCCCTTTATCACCCCCACTCTGACATCATCAATCCACCCAGACACACCCTGAACCCCCTTCACACCCCCTGTCCCTCCAACATCCACCGACCCCCTTCACACCCCCGCCCCCCAACATCCACCCCCACCGCCTCCCAGCTACCTCATACTTAACCAAATACACCAATCCCCTAAAAAAAAAAAAAAAAAAAAAACAATCCTACTCCTACTCCTCTCCCTTAACCCTGTCCCCAAACGGACTACTCTTCAAGCCCCCTCGCCCTGACCCCCAATAACCCCAACCCCCATTCCAGCCCACTAGTCTTCTACCACAGTAGGTTCAGTAAGAATGTGTCACCTCAACAACTTACACATCTTCTTTTGACACATCTGAATAAAATGACCCTAGACTAAGGTGGAACTGACATCACTGACCTTAAAGAGCCTTTCGGGAAAAACCAGGTGTAACTTGCGTTTCAAAATAAATCAAGGTTAAATGAAGGTAAGGGTTAACGTTAAGGTTAGGTTTATGAATGAGGGTTAGGATAAGGATGAAAGTAGGTATTGTTTCAGTGAAGTTAAGGTCTGGGTTAGGAAATGAGGGTTAGGATAAGGTTGAAGGTTGAATACATAAACACAGACACACGCACACGCAGACATACACAGGAGACGCACACACACACGTGCATGCACAGACACACACACACAGGAGACACACGCGCGCACACACACACGCGCACAGACATACACACGGTACTGCTGCCGCAGCTTGAGGTCATTTCACTGAGGGAGCATCTAGATGCCTTCACAGCTGGAGACCCATAGAGACCATACTGTGTGTGTCAAATCAAATCAACAACAACAAAATCAATCTTGGTAAACAACAGATGTAGATTAACAGTGGAATTCTTACTTGCTTAACCTTCCCAAACAATGCAGAGAGAAAGAACATTGAGAAATAATAGAAAAGTAAAACATAAATAATAAATGGACAATGATAACTTGGCTATATACACAGGGTACCAGTACTGAGTCAATGAGTAATGATAACTTGGCTATATACACGGGGTACCAGTACTGAGTCAATGAGTAATGATAGCTTGGCTATATACACGGGGTACCAGTACTGAGTCAATGAGTAATGATAACTTGGCTATATACACAGGGTACCAGTACTGAGTCAATGAGTAATGATAACTTGGCTATATACACAGGGTACCAGTACTGAGTCAATGAGTAATGATAACTTGGCTATATACACGGGGTACCAGTACTGAGTCAATGAGTAACGATAACTTGGCTATAAACACAGGGTACCAGTACTGAGTCAATGAGTAATGATAACTTGACTATTTACACAGGGTACCAGTACTGAGTCAATGAGTAATGATAACTTGGCTATATACACGGGGTACCAGTACTGAGTCAATGAGTAATGATAACTTGGCTATATACACAGGGTACCAGTACTGAGTCAATGAGTAATGATAACTTGGCTATACACACGGGGTACCAGTACTGAGTCAATGAGTAATGATAACTTGGCAATTTACACGGGGTACTAGTACTGAGTCAATGAGTAATGATAACTTGGCTATTTACATGGGGTACCAGTACTGAGTCAATGAGTAATGATAACTTGGCTGTATACACAGGGTACCAGTACTGAGTCAATGAGTAATGATAACTTGGCTATTTACACAGGGTACCAGTACTGAGTCAATGAGTAATGATAACTTGGCAATTTACACAGGGTACCAGTACTGAGTCAATGAGTAATGATAACTTGGCTATTTACACGGGGTACCAGTACTGAGTCAATGAGTAATGATAACTTGGCAATTTACACGGGGTACCAGTACTGAGTCAATGAGTAATGATAACTTGGCTATTTACATGGGGTACCAGTACTGAGTCAATGAGTAATGATAACTTGGCTGTATACACAGGGTACCAGTACTGAGTCAATGAGTAATGATAATTTACACAGGGTACCAGTACTGAGTCAATGAGTAATGATAACTTGGCTATTTACACAGGGTACCAGTACTGAGTCAATGAGTAATAATAACTAGGCTGTTTACACTGGGTACCAGTACTGAGTCAATGAGTAATGATAACTTGGCTATTTACACAGGGTACCAGTACTGAGTCAATGAGTAATGATAACTTGGCTATTTACACAGGGTACCAGTACTGAGTCAATGAGTAATGATAACTTGTCTATATACACAGGGTACCAGTACTGAGTCAATGAGTAACAATAACGTGGCTATATACACAGGGTACCAGTACTGAGTCAATGAGTAACAATAACTTGGCTATATACACAGGGTACCAGTACTGAGTCAATGAGTAACAATAACTTGGCTATATACACAGGGTACCAGTACTAAGTCAATGAGTAACAATAACGTGGCTATATACACAGGGTACCAGTACTGAGTCAATGAGTAACAATAACTTGGCTATATACACAGGGTACCAGTACTGAGTCAATGAGTAACAATAACTTGGCTATATACACAGGGTACCAGTACTAAGTCAATGAGTAACAATAACGTGGCTATATACACAGGGTACCAGTACTGAGTCAATGAGTAACAATAACTTGGCTATATACACAGGGTACCAGTACCGAGTCCATGTGTAGGGGTACGAGGTAGTTGAGGTAGATATGTACATATAGGTAGGGATAAAGTGACAGATAATAAACAGTAGCAGCAGCGTACGTGATGACTCAAAAAGGCTAGTGCAAAAAGGTCAATGCAGATAGTCCAGGTAGCTATTCAATGCCTCTTTGTATGTCAAATAAAAACCCAGAAAGACCCCCCCCAGAAAGACACACATTAACATACATTATAACAATATAACAGTATATCTACCCTTCTGAGATATCTGTGTTTTACAGTATAACAGTATATCTACCCTGCTGAGATATCTATGTTTTACAGTATAACAGTATAACAGTATATCTACCCTGCTGAGATATCTATGTTTTACAGTATAACAGTATAACAGTATATCTACCCTGCTGAGATATCTGTGTTTTCTAGATTTTTGCGAAAATGTTATGATTGTGCAGGTAGTGGAAGGAAGGAAGGAAGGAAGGAAGGAAGGGAGGAAGGAAGGAAGGAAGGGAGGAAGGAAGGACAGAAGGGGCTACTGGTCTTTGACCCAATCCGGTACAGCTCATTGACTGACTATGGCCCGGGGTAAGGTTGGCTGGGAAGAGCAGAGAGCCAAAACAACCACCTAACCTGCTCTCCCAAATTAGGGCGGGTCTTGGACGATGGGAAAGGGGTGGGGAGGAGTGCTAGCTAAATAACAGGAGTCAAACAAGGATGAGGGGCTGGGGAGGGTTGTTTGCTTGTCCTGTTGTCTCCCATATACTGCCTGTTGTAAACCGTGCTCCAGAATTTACGAAAAGTTCCGAAAATCACTCTTCACACATCAGCATTTGTAAGCTACCAAAGGGGGTTTGACTGAGGGTGAGGGATTTGACTGAGGGGTGAGGGATTTGACTGAGGGGTGAGGGATTTGACTGAGGGGTCAGGGATTTGGCTGAGGGGTGAGGGATTTGACTGAGGGGTCAGGGATTTGGCTACTACTGTAGAATAGGGATACTTGTCCAATTAATGATTTGATTGTACTATTGACTTGCAGTCTGTTGTGTCTGTATCTGTTTGTTGTGCCTGTATCTGTCTGTTGTGCCTGTATCTGTCTGTTGTGCCTGTATCTGTCTGTTGAGTCTGTCTGTTGTGCCTGTATCTGTCTGTTGTGCCTGTATCTGTTTGTTGTGCCTGTATCTGTCTGTTGTGTCTGTATCTGTCTGTTGTGCCTGTATCTGTCTGTTGAGTCTGTCTGTTGTGCCTGTATCTGTCTGTTGTGTCTGTATCTGTCTGTTGAGCCTGTATCTGTCTGTTGAGTCTGTCTGTTGCGCCTGTATCTGTCTGTTGTGCCTGTATCTGTCTGTTGTGTCTGTATCTGTCTGTTGAGCCTGTATCTGTCTGTTGTGTCTGTATCTGTCTGTTGTGCCTGTATCTGTCTGTTGAGCCTGTATCTGTCTGTTGTGCCTGTATCTGTCTGTTGAGTCTGTCTGTTGTGCCTGTATCTGTCTGTTGTGTCTGTATCTGTCTGTTGTGCCTGTATCTGTCTGTTGTGTCTGTATCTGTCTGTTGTGCCTGTATCTGTCTGTTGAGCCTGTATCTGTCTGTTGAGCCTGTATCTGTCTGTTGAGTCTGTCTGTTGTGCCTGTATCTGTCTGTTGAGTCTGTCTGTTGTGCCTGTATCTGTCTGTTGTGCCTGTATCTGTCGGCTGTGCCTGTCAGCCTCACAATAACACATTTTCACTTGTGTCCACCCACTCTGTAGATCAGTCAGTGATACAATGGTAGTATTAGACTTGTCCCATTTGGAATGATGCCATGGCATCTACACTACGATGCACACACACACACACACACACACACACAGACTGCGACCCTCCACCCTGTAGCTAGCCAGGGTCACCAGGCAGGGTTGTTGTTTGTGTCTCTGTCATTGCAGATCCATCAGAAGGAGGACACACACCGTGAACAGGGCTCAGGGCAGGGACTGTAAAATGGTACAGGGTTTGTTTTTGCCACAGCAGCGGATCTCAAAATATTCTGTTTATATCTAGCAGGATAACCCCACAGGCAAGGCAGCATCTGATGGAGAATGACTCATGTTGTTGGTACCAGGAGGAGAAGATACTGTGTTTAGGTCTCTGTGTTGTTGGTACCAGGAGGAGAAGATACTGTGTTTAGGTATCTGTGTTGTTGGTACCAGGAGGAGAAGATACTGTGTTTAGGTCTCTGTGTTGTTGGTACCAGGAGGAGAAGATACTGTGTTTAGGTCTCTGTGTTGTTGGTACCAGGAGGAGAAGATACTGTGTTTAGGTCTCTGTGTTGTTGGTACCAGGAGGAGAAGATACTGTGTTCAGGTCTCTGTGTTGTTGGTACCAGGAGGAGAAGATACTGTGTTCAGGTCTCTGTGTTGTTGGTACCAGGAGGAGAAGATACTGTGTTTAGGTCTCTGTGTTGTTGGTACCAGGAGGAGAAGATACTGTGTTTAGGTCTCTGTGTTGTTGGTACCAGGAGGAGAAGATACTGTGTTTAGGTCTCTGTGTTGTTGGTACCAGGAGGAGAAGATACTGTGTTTAGGTCTCTGTGTTGTTGGTACCAGGAGGAGAAGATACTGTGTTTAGGTCTCTGTGTTGTTTACTACTGCAGTATGAGGCTGGTGCACACACACACGCACACACACATACACACACACACAAATACACACACACACACAAGTAATGATTTCACTGTACTTGTTCATGTGACAATAAAACTTGAAACACACACAAAACACATGTTGGTATATAGGCTGCTACATTATCACATGTTGGTATATAGACTGCTACATTATCACATGTTGGTATATAGACTGCTACATTATCACATGTTGGTATATAGGCTGCTACATTATCACATGTTGGTATATAGGCTGCTACATTATCACATGTTGGTATATAGGCTGCTACATTATCACATGTTGGTATATAGACTGCTACATTATCACATGTTGGTATATAGGCTGCTACATTATCACATGTTGGTATATAGGCTGCTACATTATCACATGTTGGTATATAGACTGCTACATTATCCCATGTTGGTACATAGACTTCTACATTATCACATGTTGGTATATAGACTTCTACATTATCACATGTTGGTATATAGGCTGCTACATTATCACATGTTGGTATATAGGCTGCTACATTATCACATGTTGGTATATAGACAGCTACATTATCACATGTTGGAATATATGCTGCTACATTATCACATGTTGGTATATAGACAGCTACATTATCACATGTTGGAATATATGCTGCTACATTATCACATGTTGGTATATAGACTGCTACATTATCACATGTTGGTATATAGACTGCTACATTATCACATGTTGGTATATAGACTGCTACATTATCACATGTTGGTATATAGGCTGCTACATTATCACATGTTGGTATATAGGCTGCTACATTATCACATGTTGGTATATAGGCTGTTACATTATCACATGCTGGTATATAGACCTCTACATTATCACATGTTGGTATATAGACTGCTACATTATCACATGTTGGTATATAGACTCCTACATTATCACATGCTGGTATATAGACTGCTACATTATCACATGTTGGTATATAGGCTGCTACATTATCACACGTTGGTACATAGGCTGCTACATTATCACATGTTGGTACATAGACTGCTACATTATCACATGTTGGTACATAGACTGCTACATTATCACATGTTGGTATATAGGCTGCTACATTATCACATGTTGGTACATAGACTGCTACATTATTACATGTTGGTATATAGGCTGCTACATTATCACATGTTGGTATATAGGCTGCTACATTATCACATGTTGGTATATAGGCTGCTACATTATCACATGTTGGTATATAGACTGCTACATTGTCACATGTTGGTACATAGACTTCTACATTATCACATGTTGGTATATAGGCTGCTACATTATCACATGTTGGTATATAGGCTGCTACATTATCACATGTTGGTATATAGACTGCTACATTATCACATGTTGGTATATAGGCTGCTACATTATCACATGTTGGTATATAGGCTGCTACATTATCACATGTTGGTATATAGACTGCTACATTATCACATGTTGGTACATAGACTGCTACATTATAACATGTTGGTATATAGGCTGCTACATTATCACATGTTGGTATATAGGTTGCTACATTATCACATGTTGGTATATAGGCTGTTACATTATCACATGCTGGTATATAGACCTCTACATTATCACATGTTGGTATATAGACTGCTACATTATCACATGTTGGTATATAGACTGCTACATTATCACATGCTGGTATATAGACTGCTACATTATCACATGTCGGTATATAAACTTCTACATTATCATTATGTTGGTATATAGGCTGCTACATTATCACATGTTGGTATATAGACTCCTACATTATCACATGTTGGTATATAGACTTCTACATTATCACATGTTGGTATATAGACTGCTACATTATCACATGTTGGTATATAGGCTGCTACATTATCACATGTTGGTATATAGACTGCTACATTATCACATGTTGGTATATAGGCTGCTACATTATCACATGTTGGTATATAGGCTGCTACATTATCACATGTTGGTATATAGGCTGCTACATTATCACATGTTGGTATATAGACTGCTACATTATCACATGTTGGTATATAGGCTGCTACATTATCACATGTTGGTATATAGGCTGCTACATTATCACATGTTGGTATATAGACAGCTACATTATCACATGTTGGTGTATAGGCTGCTACATTATCACATGTTGGTATATAGACTGCTACATTATCACATGTTGGTATATGGACTGCTACATTATCACATGTTGGTATATAGACTGCTACATTATCACATGTTGGTATATGGACTGCTACATTATCACAGGTTGGTATATAGGCTAACACATTATTAATTCTTTACACCTCTTGTATCTAATGTGTGCATAACATCACATCATTGGGTTTTGCCAAGTAGAGGTTATATCAGCTGTGACAACAGTCACATGTCTGTTACAGAAAACATAGAAAATGTCTTCTCTCCTCCACATGTAAAGATATGCGAAGCAGGAGGCGGGACCATAACATAGCATCTGATTGGCCGGTTATGCATCACCAGTTCAAACTCTGTAAGAAGATGAGGTGATCTCTTAAAGGGGACATGCAGTATTAAAATAATGGACTCAGAAACACTAACATTGAAAGTGATTATCTTTGACAGGGTTACTTCTGAATGACTCATAGTGGATCAACAACATAAACGTTTGTATAATAATACAACTTTAATTATTGTACCAACGCCCGTTTTAATTATTTTTATTTTTAAATAACAATGATAACTATAGTTGACCATGTTTTGATGTAAAATGAAATTGTTATTCTGATGGCATACAGGGCTTAGTGTCATTACGTCAATGCCTTCAAGAGATAATTTTACAACAGTAATATCAAATGAAATAAATCACGAATTTTTATTTTTTATTGGCATGGATTTTGCACGATGGCACGGCAGAACAAAAACAACTGATATACTGTCACTTTAAGAGAATGTATTAACATGTACTTCATGAATATCTGGTAAAGGTGGGTGGGGCAGAGCCTTGTCTGGGCGGACCAATTTGTCACTGGCGTTTCAGAGCGTGGGGGGGAAAAAAACACTCAGTCCAGAAACAGCAAACATTCATCTGAGAGTCTGCAATGCAAAAGGTTGAAGGATACACAGCTCTTTTCAATTCTGGAGACTTTTCAATTCTGGAGAATCAGTAACACCCAAGTTGACAAGATACCACCCATCATCACAACGGAAGTAACTTACTTAACTGGCGGTGAGTCCTGCTTGTAATGGTAATTAAATAGAGCAATTAACGTTTGTAGATTTGTGGACTGAAGTTGTCAGTGTGCCACCGGGTTGCCCAGTTATGTAAACAAATGTGATGAAAAATGCCCGGTGATCGGGCTGGTGTGATGGATTGTCTTTTTCCGTTTGCAGTTCAGCTATAGTGGGCTACCGCCCCAGTCCGCGCAAACTAGGACAGACTTTAAACTTAGTGAATTGTCTTTTGAATCCATGAATATTAGCCTATTTAGTAAGGAATTTAAAGAGCATGGAAGTTTGGATCGGGTTGTTTTTTGGGAGAAGTTTGCCTCGAATTTAGAGCGTTGGGCCAGTAACTGCTGGTTCGAATCCCTGAGCCGACACCGTGAACAATCTGTCGCTGTGCCCATGAGCAAGGCACTTAAACCAGAACTGCTACAGGGGCACTGGACAATGGTGTGTAAACAGGACGCATATCATATATATATATTCTTGCTTTTGTTTCCTTACACCACTGTGGTTAAGAAAATCTGCTTTTCGTTGACCCGTTGTGCTGTTGTTCACATCCAGGCTTGATTTAGACATATGTCTTTCAATGGACCAGGCTATTTTAATTTACTGGTGGCTGCACCTCCCGAAATTGAACCTGACAAAAAAACTAAGTGGAGCCTTAGCGACTGACACCTTTTTATAATGTTCTTTCAAGCATGGTTCTTGTTAGACACAGGCCTACTTTTTTTATATGGTCTACTTTTATAAAAGTTTGAAATAGCCTACTGTTTGTGTAATTTCATCCACGTTGCAGTGAGATTGGGTCGAATCGAGCGCAGCTATGTGGCCAGACAGCCAGCGACACGCACAGGTAGCAGGTGGAATCATTTCGCCTCACCGGACTAGTCCGCTTGGCAAGCGCTGCTGTTTTTACCTATATTGATATCTTCAAGAATCTAAATGTTTCATTTATTTTCTACCTGGGGACAAAAAAAAGGGTAATCTATGAAGGACACTTTTCTCCTAATTTACTCTGCGATTTCAAGTCCTCTGGCACTGACCGTTCATTGTTTTCGCTTCAAAGATAAAAACCTGTAGATAATGTATATGCTTATCGCACGTCAGTGTCATGTTATGACAGATTTGCCGTTTGCTCCACACACTACCGTAAAATACTTGTCTTGTTTTTACGTAGCGAGTTATGGCACCACGGCGCTCCGCTCAAGAGCTGCCTGCCACACGCACTTCACCAGATTAATGTGGGCTAATTGCGTTCCTTCGAGACCCTCCCTGCACGGCGATTTTTAGGTTTAACATTAGAAATTATGAAGAAACACATTTTGTTTCCATTTTGTATTTCATATGCAGTTATTAGACATTTATAGCCGACTTTATTACAATCCAGTTTATGGTAATTATGAATAAATATACACATTTTAGACTTGGGCTATGCCAATGATGCCTCCTACTAAATTCTCCGGTAGCCTGTCACACTAGCAGGTGCCTGGATATAGAGCTCACCTTGTGCCCTTACCTTCTGGCATGAGAGATAACTAGAGGAGGGAGAGGGTGGAAGACGGAGAGAGAGAGAGAGAGAGAGAGAGAAGTGGAAGAGAGCCCAGTACACAGATGGAGCCGCAGAGGGAGATTCTCTGCTCTGCAGCCTCAGCCCCTGTGACCACAGAGCAGAGTTTGGCAGGCCTGCCTCATGCCTCAGGCAGGGTGTGTGTGTGTGTGTGTGTGTGTGCGCAGCCTGCCAGCCTTCTGCTCACTGCCAGCATGATTTCGAGGCACTGTTTACTTGTTGTATCATGTAGTCTATGGTGTTTTTAATACTTACTAGTAACTGTTTTATCATGTAGTCTATGGTCTTGGTATCCGAACTACACTTCTTGTAGCGTACCGTAGGAAAGTGGCTAGTAGTCCTGCACCAGTAAGCATTGCGGTAACTTTGCGCCTCCACCCTGGAAAATGTATACAGGTGAAACGCTGCACTTCAACAGTGTGACCGCTCATCATCATCATCGTTCAATGTTTTTCCCCCAAGTCTCATTCAAATGTCGTCGTCCCCTTCCGATACAATACATTATGACCTCATTCAACGTTATTTTTTCTGTCACTGCACTGTGCTCGACACAATAACCACAGATCCAGTTTCAGCTCTGGGATTTGCATGTCAAACCCTCTCGTTTTGTCACCCAACAACAGGAAAAGAGACACTCAATATGTACCTTTTTTTGGGTGAGCCTGAACTAAATCGCATAGAAATATTAGTTATAGATCTTTCATCGTCTTTGAAAGCAAGTCTTAAGAAGCGGTAGATCGGTTCTATGTGCTCTATTTCTATTCTTCCTGTTCTTAAATTTAGTCTGTGTTTTTTTACTTTCGGTTTTGTACACCAGCTTCAAACGGCTGAACATATATATTGTTGGTGATGGAAAATATATTTCACAGCGGTTTAGATGGTACAGTGATTCTCTGCACACTATACTACATTGTTTAGTCACATACTGTCATTTGGCAAATTTTAGCAACCAGGAAATGCCAGAGACATTTCTGCATAGTGTATCTTTTAAATAAACATGTCAGCTCATAACCTGACATGATGCCCCGACAGAGACAGACAAACTGTGAGTGTGTGTGAGTGAGTGAGTGAGTGAGTGTGTGAGTGAGTGAGTGTGTGAGTGAGTGTGCAAAGAAACTTGTTTGTTTTCCTTCCTGCTCCATGATCTCAGCTAGTGGCTTACGTGAGGCAGGCGTGTGGAGTTTCAGCAGGAACTGTGGTTTCACCCTGGGAAGGTAGCATTAGTTAACACGTTGCTTTATACCTGTCACGAGAACAGCGGTTGTGGGAGAGAGGGAGAGAGGGAGGGAGAGAGAGGGAGAGTCTCTGAAACCTTTAGCTAAAGTGTGCAGGCAGGGGAATCTAGTCCTCTGAGTTGTCTGTGCACTTGGCGTGTGTTCTGTGCTGCGCTCGGTGTGTGTGTTTGCACTCAGTGTGTGTCCGTGCTGTGCTCTGGTTGACACAGTGAGGCAGATGAAGGTGGTTCTGGTGAGAAATAGGCTTTTATCCCCACGCTGGCCCTCCCCACGCTGGCCCTCCCCACGCTGTCTCCTGACACTGATAATGAGGAGCATTTGGGGGCAGCAACATACCAGGAATCAGGATCATCTAAATTGTTTTTTTTTTAATAAAATTGTGTTTTGAATGAGCGTGATAATCTATTACCACTCCTTCCATGCTGTTTTTGCACCTGGTGTCTGTGTGTGTGTGTGTAGATATATATATAATCTGTGTGTGTGTGTCTAATGATGAATCATTCCATCAAGTCCACTCCTTCCAGTTCAGCAGTTCACACATTAAACTACTCCCACTTCTCTTCTAACTAAATGCTTTGAGTTCTGTTGTAAGCCTTGTTTGCTCAATAATTGTTGGTCGCCAAAGTTGTATGTTCCACCTGATTTACAGTAACACCCCCTCACCTGATTTACAGTAACTCCCATCTGATTTACAGTAACTCCCATCTGATTTACAGTAACTCCCATCTGATTTACAGTAACTCCCATCTGATTTACAGTAACACCCTCCCTGTCTCTCTCACAGACATTAAAGTCCCTCCCCGTCTCCCTGTTCTCTCCTTTAGGTAGACTACCTCTGAGGCTCCTGATTTGATGAGGAGGACATGTCTCTCTGTCTCTCTCTCTCTCTCTCAAACACACACTCACACAGACTCAAAGCCTAACACGCACTTCTGTCTCACACCGTTTCTCCTGTCTGTCTCCTCTCTCCTGTAGGGAGACTACCTCTGAGGCTCCCAATGGATGATGAAGAGGAGGACATGTCTCTTCAGCGTCCTGTCTCCCAGTGCTGGGGCACCCCCTTCAGGGACATCAAGTTCCACGACAGGGAGAGCAGGGACAGAGAAGACACCCAGGACAGGTCTACACAGACGTCGACTGGACCCAACGCCATTGTCCCACGGTCAGAGGGACACCACATCATGGTACCGCAAGGCCACGACAACAACGACGTTCCCTGTGGGGTACAGGACAATCACCAGGGCAGAATATTGTTCCGTGGTAAGAAAGGACGAAGAGGAACCCATTTCAAATACTATTGGATGCGTGTGTTTTTGATTCAGCTTTGCAATTTTGTGGACTATTCCATTGGTTCCATTTTGACTAGACAAACTAAATCCAACACTGCTGAACTATGTGAAAGGGTTAGCCGTGTGTCGCTATTTGACTCGGGTCTGACCAGATCAGTTTAAGTGTTAGTGTAGTGTGACTCGGGGGGGTTTTCCACGGGACTGTTTTGCAATTCAAAGCGGAGATATTGCATGACATTCAGTTATTCTACCTCGCTGGTCGCTAATCATCCCATCACCTTTTACCTATTTCATACACACACTGTCATACTTTATGACGCCACCGTAATAAATAATTTATAATAGAGTAGTAAATAGTTTATTCATTTATTAATCATGAATCCATTCATAAGATGTTTTAATATAGTTCATTATAAGTCATTTATAAAATGTTTTTTTTTGAGTGACCAGTGTAATTTCTCACCAAAAAAAGATGGACACGACATTGGTAAACATTCCAGGAGTACCTGGTCTCAAAAATGTTCCCTCGAGCATATCAATGGTTAAACAAATGAGCCCACAACACAGAGAGGATGTTAAAGGAAATATATCTTATGAATGTGAGTAATGATGAATAAATGATTTACTAATGCGGTCTAAAATGCTTTTATGTAGAGTTACTGTAAAGCGCTACCCAACATTTAAAATGAATTAAAAGGAATTGATCCCGACTTCTTCGCCTCTCTCTCCCATTACTTGATATTCTGTAGCTTGTAGAGCTCCTGGTTGTTTCTTGCACAGATTTTATTTATGTCCTGTCTGTCTGTCTGTCCCTCCCATCTATCTGTAGACGACCAGATCTCTGTAGTGTTATGTAAAGATATTTGTTTTCCTAACGGCATGGCGTGTAGTGCGTGCTTAGGGGGCAGTGACTAACTAAACACTCTTCCGTGCCACAGCCCAACACCGCTAGGGTCATCAAGGTTGTTGTTGAGTTCACTTAGCGTGAGTCCCAAATGGTCCCCACTTTAAAAAAAAATTTTTATAGTGAAATACTGTTTACCAGGGCCCTTGGGGTGAAATTTCTGACGCACATATTATTTTCAACCGGCTACCGACATGCTCATATAGAGGATTTAATTTTTAATTTTTTTTATAGTTTCTTTTACAGTGTGATTTGACCGTAAGAAACCCATTTCTCTGCAAGCCATATCTGATAGAACCAGTTTAGTGTTACTGCCAACGATACAGGTACAGCGGAGGCACGCTAGTGTAAACACTGAGTCAGCTAGCCAGCCGGCCGGTCTTTGTGACAGACAAAAGGGAGTGGTGTGTCTCTGTGACTGAGACACAAACACAACCACCGGTAAATCTAGAAGGTTTCGCTGCTTGTGTCATTAGACCAGTAGTATATTTTGTTGTTGTCCTTTTCTAATCTGTCCACTTCAGAGGAACAGGTAAAGGGAATGAACGGCAAATGAGTATGAGTATTTCTGTACTTGGGTCAAGCAAATATCTCGCGGATTGATGGTGAATCAGAGGCTAAATCCATGACACTGAACAATATCCATTTTCTTCCCACAGGCAACGCTGGATTCCGCTTGCACTTCCCGGCTCGGTTCGAGCCCATGGACGACCGGGGAGAGAGGCAGAACGAGGAGGGAAGGAGGGAGGACGAGGAGAGACCAGAGGAAGAGCGGGTGGAGGATAGCGCGGAGGCGAGGATCGGACGTAAGCTCCGGGAGATCGGAGACCAGTTCCACCAGGACCATGTTCAACTGGTACGGGTCAAAGATGTTGAACTAACTGTAGTGTGTCTGTGTGTGTGGCTAGGAGCTTGGGCCATCCACGTCCAGACTGCTGTGTCTTGTGGCTCTTCACTGTGAAAATAAAAAAAGACCCAACATTTTGCCAGCTGGGGTGGCCGCAAATGAGAACCATTCAATAGAACCCTTTTCCCCCCAAACCCACAACCCACAAATTACCAAGCAGATATGCTAGAGGGTGGTGCCAGGTCACCGAGTCCATAGAGTATTGTTTACAGTTTAAAAAGAGGTTGGTTCTTAGTTTAAAACTGCACTACTAATGTATAATCCTACCATATTGTCGGCTAAATGACTCCAATGTAAATGTCTGTAGAGGTATGAACTGGGATGCAAATACTGTCACAAAACCCTCAGACACACTGAACTGGAACAAAACCCTCAGACACACTGAACTGGAACAGAGACGGACGGACGGACGGACTGGAACAGAGACGGACGGACGGACTGGAACAGAGACGGACGGACTGGAACAGAGACGGACGGACGGACTGGAACAGAGACGGACGGACGGACTGGAACAGAGACGGACGGACGGACTGGAACAGACAGGCAGGCAGACGGACGAACAGTACAGAGACAGAGACAGACAGACGGACAAACTGTAACAGACAGACGGTAGTTGAATAAAGGTTAAATAAAATAATACAAAAAAAATAATAAAACAGACTGACCGACTGTAACAGACAGACCGACTGTAACACAGACAGACGGTAACCGAGAGAGCGAGAGATACTACTGTGTGTAACAGACAGACGGTAACAGAGAGAGTGAGAGATACTACTGTGTGTAACAGACAGACGGTAACAGAGAGAGTGAGAGATACTACTGTGTGTGGGTAGGCTGGCCAGCTGTTTATATGGCTGTCTAAAAATAGAACCGTGACTAACTCAACACAGACGTAACCGGTAACGCAACAACTACCCACAATACTTCACTCACTTGCTCACCCCACTGACTGGCTCGACGTGTGTCTGTGTCTGTGTCTGTGTCTGTGTGTGTGTGCGTCTGTCTGTGACAGAGAGCGAGAGATACAGTAATTGAGCTATTGTGTTTTTATTCTAAAAGAGACAGACGAGAGAAAGTTTGTTGTTTTTATCCTGAATGATCTGATAATATTCTCAACAAAGCCTGTCAAAGTAGTGTTCACACCAAATGCCTGCCTACCTATCAGATCTGGGAATCATCCCCTTTCTTGGATTCTGGACACTTAAGTGTCCAGAATTAAAAGACTCAAAACAAATGATTCAGCTAGATATTACAGTTGGAAGTCGGAAGTTTACATACACTTAGGTTGGAGTCATTAAAACTCGTTTTTCAACCACTAACAAACTATAGTTTTGGCAAGTCGGTTTAAGACATCTACTTTACGCATGACAAAAGTAATTTTTCCAACAATTGTTTACAGACAGATTATTTCACTTATAATTCACTGTATCACAATTCCAGTGACTCAGAAGTTTACATACACTAAGTTGACTGTGCCTTTAAACAGCTTGGAATATTCCTGAAAATGATGTCATGGCTTTAGAAGCTTCTGATAGGCTAATTGACATCATTTGAGTCAATTGAAGGTGTACCTGTGGATGTATTTCAAGGCCTACCTTCAAATGCACTGCCTCTTTGCTTGACATCATGGGAAAATCAAAAGAAATCAGCCAAAACCTCCAGAAGTCTGGTTCATCCTTGGGAGCAATTTCCAAACACCTGAAGGTACCACGTTCATCTATAAAAACAATAGTACGCAAGTATAAACACTATGGGACCACGCAGCCGTCATACCGCTCAGGAAGGAGACGAGTTTTGTCTCCTAGAGATAAACGTACTTTGCAAAATCAATCCCAGAACAACAGCAAAGGACCTTGTGAAGATGCTGGAGGAAACGGGTACAAAAGTATCTATGTCCACAGTAAAACAAGTCCTATATTGACATAACCTGAAAGGCCGCTCAGCAAGGAAGAAGCTACTGCTCCAAAACCGCCATAAACAAGCCAGACTACGGTTTGCAACTGCACATGGGGACAAGGATCGTACTTCTTGGAGAAATGTTCTCTGGTCTGATGAAACACAAATGGAACTGTTTGGCCATAATGACCATCGTTATGTTTGGAGGAAAACTGGGGAGGCTTGCAAGCTGAAGAACACCATCCCAACCGTGAAGCACGGGGGTGGCAGCATCATGTTGTGGGGGTGCTTTGCTGCAGGAGGGACTGGTGCGCTTCACAAAATAGATGGCATCATGAGGAAGGAAAATTATGTGTATATATTGAAGCAACATCTCAAGACATCAGTCAGGAAGTTAAAGCTTGGTCGCAAATGGGTCTTCCAAATGGACAATGACCCCAAGCATACTTCCAAAGTTGTGGCAAAATGGCTTAAGGACAACAAAGTCAATGTATTGGAGTGGCCATCACAAAGCCCTGACCTCAATCCTATAGAACATTTGTGGGCAGACCTGAAAAAGCGTGTGCGAGCAAGGAGGCCTACAAACCTGACTCAGTTACACCAGCTCTGTCAGGAGGAATGGGCCAAAATTCACCCAACTTATTATGGGAAGCTTGTCGAAGGCTACCTGAAACGTTTGACCCAAGTTAAACAATTTAAAGGCAATGCTACCAAATACTAATTGAGTGTATGTAAACTTCTGACCCACTGGGAATGTGATGAAAGAAATAAAAGCTGAAATAAATAATTCTCTCTACTATTATTCTGACATTTCACATTCTTAAAATAAAGTGGTGATCCTAACTGTAGCTGACCTAAGACAGGGAATTGTTACTAGGATTAAATGTCAGGAATTGTGAAAAACAGAGTTTCTTTTATATATACAGAACAAAAATATAAATGCAACGTGTAAAGTGTTGGTCCCGTGTTTCATGAGCTGAAGTAAAAGATCCCAGAAATTGTTCCATACTCAAAGTTTATTTCTCTCAAATGTTGTTGAATTTATTTCAATGAACTGCAACTCAGAAAAATCTTTTAAATTGTTGCGTTTTATATTTTTGTTCAGTTGCTAAGTTAAAATATCAAAAAGTCATTGGAATGATGGGAATAAAGACAATTAGAACAGAACTTGTTGTAGCTCGAGATGCCAGGCTAGCTCGAGATGCCAGGCTAGCTCGAGATGCCAGGCTAGCTCGAGATGCCAGGCTAGCTCGAGGGAAAAAAAAACATTTTAATAGTTAATAGTCATAACGTCTCCACTACCCACAGTGAAGTACACAGAGAGAAGCCGCAAGCATATCATGCCAGGGTAAGACTTCTGTTTTTTGAAGTAATACTATTTTAAATAGGCCCTGCAGCATAACATGAAGACAATTTAAAGCCCAATTAAGGTGCTGGTTCAACTCGGTTCAGTCTGCTCTGCCAGAGCTGCATCAAATCGTCTGGGAGAGACGGCCTTGCTCTGGCTGGGAGAGAAAAAGGAGAGGGGGGGAGGAATAGGGAATATAGAGATATAGTTCAGGATGGGGTTTGGGATAAAGAGTACAAGAGCGATTTGAAACAGGCAGATGCTTACCCAACCCGTTGCAATACCCAGACCAGCTCTTCAGTCAGAAAGCCTACTGGAGCCCCAGGGGGGGGTAGCTTCTATACACCCCAAATCTAAAGTGACAGATCTAGGAGGAGCAGCCTTGCCTTGTTATGATCGTTAGTCAGTTAACGTGTCTATTACTGGTACTGTCTGGGTGGGGGAGCAGGGCATCGATATGGGAAGTGATGAAATTACAGGGGGAGCTTTCTCCCAAAGCCTTTCTCTGTCTCAGAGAAGTTGTTTTACGACTCTGCATGAACTAAACCCATCCAATCTGAACTGGGTGAGAGCCCTGTTTCTTAACCTGGAGCAGTGGCCCTATTGCTCTTAGCCAGCCCACTTAAAAAATAATATATACATATATATATTTTTTTTTGACTAGGAAATTCAGTTAAGAACAAATTCTTATTTACAATGACGGCCAAACACGGAGGACGCTGGGCCAATTGTGCGCCTCCCTATGGGACTCCAAATCACGGCCGGATGTGATACAGCCTGGATTCTAACCAAGGACTGTAGTGACGCCTCTTCCACTGAGACGCAGTGCCACGCGGGAGCTCAAATGCCCTCCCACCCCTCTTAGCCAGACCCGACAGTCTGCGTCTAACCCTGTGTACTGGGCCTTCTCTGGCCCCACAGTCTGCGTCTAACCCTGTGTACTGGGCCTTCTCTGACCCCACAGTCTGCGTCTAACCCTGTGTACTGTGTCTATGTGGGACAGACAGCCCTTAGTGACAGAGCCCAGTTATGTTGCACACCAAACACAAACACTTAGAGACATAAACACACAAACTGTTGTTGTGGAAATATCAGATCTGGGCCAGTGTTGTGTCTGGTCTAGACAGCTGGTTACCACCGGCGATGGTGTTGTTTCACTTCAGAGCCATGATGTCATAATGAACTCAGGAAACACCACAGACACAGACGGTGTTTCTCAAAATGCGTACTACGGTGCTCCGAGCGCTGGAGGGTCGGCGTACGAGTCCAATTCAAAAGTATTTGAAGCGGAGTACGAGTCCAATTCAAAGTATTTGAAGCGGAGTACGGGCGGGGGCGGGTCTCATACTCTGTACATGTTTTGAAGCACGCGGCGACGAGAGCTTCAACGTAAAAAACAGAAGAAGTATGACGCAACCATGTAATTTTTTTTTTTTAAAGACGCAAAATGTATTGAAATCAATGGTGGCCATTATTTTAGCTGAAGCGAGATAAAATACACTCCAACGACGGAATGAAATGTTGCCTTTCACATATCGTATGTTGCCAGACTACAATATTTCCTCTTGATACGTTAATAAATACATGCTATGCTAATTTTGGCATGTTTACCTGCCTACGTACCGTATATAGCAAGCCCATAATAAGCCAATAGGGCTAACTGGCTAGCTACTAGTACTGTTAGCTAGACAGATAGCAACGAAAAATTAACATCTACCTTGCATAATATTAGTTTTAGGTCATTTTTACCTGTGTAACTAGCTGGCTAGCTACATTATTACAATTCACACACATCTAGCTGATAATCAGGAAGTAAAACGTTTGCTTTGTGTAAATCTTGTTTTGTCTCTATTGTTGTCATTGTCCTGGCTGGAAGAAGGTTCAGTGAATGAGGAGGTGCAGCGTGAGGTAATACAGTAGGGGGAGTGGTGCTCAGCGTGAGGTAATACAGTAGGGGGAGTGGTGCTCAGCGTGAGGTAATACAGTAGGGGGAGTGCTGCTCAGCGTGAGGTAATACAGTAGGGGAGTGCTGCTCAGCGTGAGGTAATACAGTAGGGAGTGGTGCTCAGCGTGAGGTAATACAGTAGGGGAGTGGTGCTCGGCGTGAGGTAATACAGTAGGGGAGTGCTGCTCGGCGTGAGGTAATACAGTAGGGGAGTGCTGCTCGGCGTGAGGTAATACAGTAGGGGGAGTGGTGCTCAGCGTGAGGTAATACAGTAGGGAGTGGTGCTCGGCGTGAGGTAATACAGTAGGGGAGTGCTGCTCGGCGTGAGGTAATACAGTAGGGGAGTGCTGCTCGGCGTGAGGTAATACAGTAGGGGAGTGCTGCTCGGCGTGAGGTAATACAGTAGGGGAGTGGTGCTCAGCGTGAGGAGGTAATACAGTAGGGGAGTGGTGCTCGGCGTGAGGTAATACAGTAGGGAGTGGTGCTCGGCGTGAGGTAATACAGTAGGGGAGTGCTGCTCAGCGAGGTAATACAGTAGGGAGTGCTGCTCAGCGTGAGGTAATACAGTAGGGAGTGGTGCTCAGCGTGAGGTAATACAGTAGGGGAGTGCTGCTCAGCGTGAGGTAATACAGTAGGGAGTGCTGCTCAGCGTGAGGTAATACAGTAGGGAGTGCTGCTCGGCGTGAGGTAATACAGTAGGGGAGTGGTGCTCGGCGTGAGGTAATACAGTAGGGGGAGTGGTGCTCGGCGTGAGGTAATACAGTAGGGGAGTGGTGCTCAGCGTGAGGTAATACAGTAGGGGAGTGCTGCTCAGCGTGAGGTAATACAGCAGGGGAGTGGTGCTCAGCGTGAGGTAATACAGTAGGGGAGTGGTGCTCGGCGTGAGGTAATACAGTAGGGGAGTGCTGCTCGGCGTGAGGTAATACAGTAGGGGGAGTGCTGCTCGGCGTGAGGTAATACAGTAGGGGGAGTGCTGCTCGGCGTGAGGTAATACAGTAGGGGGAGTGGTGCTCGGCGTGAGGTAATACAGTAGGGGGAGTGGTGCTCAGCGTGAGGTAATACAGTAGGGGGAGTGCTGCTCAGCGTGAGGTAATACAGTAGGGGGAGTGCTGCTCAGATGTGTTGTTTTATGTGTTCTCCACACTCTCTCGTCTTCACAAGAACGTACTCAAGAGAACGTGGTCGGAGAAGGCACTCAGAGCATGGAGTGTGGAGCACGGTAGTATAGCATATCGAGAAATGACCCAGAGTGTACCTTGTTGTTTCCAGTAGCTTGTTGCTGATGGTAACCACAGTGACAGTGATGATGGTTATGGTGATGGACAGTTACTGTAAGCCAATTTCTTTTACCGATTGATTGATACTAATCTCCATCCATCCCTCTCTCTTCTCTTCCTCACAGTTCCTGCGGCATCAGAGGAATGTCCTACCAGTCTGGATGCGTCTGACCATGGCTCTCTACGGCTTCCTGTTTAACAGAGAGGCCCCTGCTGTACCCCACCTGAGAGGACAGGAGAGATGAGGGGGAGGCACCCCCTCCCCTAACACCCTCCACCCCCTCGGGTGTCTTCTCTCGCCTCCTCCAGTCCCCGAAAAACGAGGGACCAGACTTGTAGATGGCACTGTATGATGGAACACGGGTTTGGATTCCTTTTTTAATTTGTAAAAGTTTTTTTTTTTAATCAAAGACGACGAAGAAGAGAACGATAGTCACTGCTGGACGGAGATTAGAATCACGTTCCTTCTCTCTCTATCTATCTCTCTCTTCTCCTCTTTCTTCATGATGATGATGATGATGATGAAGAAGAAGCCATGCTGTTTGAAGATATAAATATTTTCTAAAATATATAACTATTTAGTGCAGTAGATAGCATCATTTTGGTTTGGTTTGAAAACATGCCAAAAGGAAATGGACAAGAAGCACGGGATGGAATCAAGGACAAATCCCTTGAAGAAAACATTGTGGACATGGAAGGTCTTGTGGACGTGGAAGGTCTTGTGGACGTGGAAGGTCTTGTGGACGTGGAAGGTCTTGTGAAGGTCTTGTTAAAATTCTTTGAAGGTCTTATGAAGTTCTACTCACACACCCACCACGATCTTACCAACAGGCACATTTCCAATGTATTTTCTGAAGAATACAAAAAAAAATCTCCCATGTAACTAAATATTTTCACCGTTTCACACTGGTATGTGGGTTTTGTCATAGAAATTCTGTGGCGGTTTCGCCGAGACAAGCGTGGTCTTAAGACATGTCTTGTTGATCTCCCCGTGTAGATTGAGAGAAGAGTGTCTTTTTATCCTGTGTCTTTTGGTAATACCAGCCAACAGCAGTTTGTCTGAAGTGAATTTAAGATTCAGTCTGAATGAGATGAATGCCAGGTCCATTTTGATTAACGGTATGAATGTATACTTGAATGTATGTGTACTTTAAAGATCCTAAGACTTTCAATGCATTCAATCAAGAAACCTGAAACTTTGATTTGAAGTGTGCGTAGGCATTTTGTCGTCGTGAAACCAAAATCAAATCGCAAGCGTAAATTTGTTTGTCGGGCGGGAGTTGAGGACTTACTCCTGTGGAAAAGCTTATTTTTTTTTTATTTTTTTTTTGATGAACCTATCTTTAGCAAGATTTATTTATCTGGCTGGATTGACAATCACGACCAACAGACTGACCGACCAACAGACCTGGTGATTTTGATACAGTTCTATCTGTTGTTGCATTATGAGTCTGCTGTGAAAAAAGGGGCAAATAAAGTTGTTGTACAATCAGCGATTGGAGCAATACTGTATAGACTAACCAGTGGAAGGCACTAAAACCTTAGGGATCTATTGCAGTCACAATCAAATTGTCATTCGTTGGAAGAACAGCTCTTTTTAACAAGGCAAATCAATAAATCGTTCAATGAAGTTCATCTTCCCATTTGACAATGTCACTCGGTTCAATGAAATAGATTTCACTTTATACTCTCTCTCTCTCTCTTATCACCATCTTAGCGTGAATCACTTTAGCTTCAACTCCCATACACAGATACAATTGCCATTGTATTAAAACATGAGTAAATCCACAATAGATAGGTCTTTTACTGAGGGCTCAGCAACAACAGTTCTAGTGAGTCTTTTACTTACGCCGTTACCTACCCCTATGCACCCGTGGCCTAGAATCTGTGTACGTAACGGTGACCGCATTTCTACATTTTTAAAACGAACGACCACTGCTTTTCAAACTTGAGTTCTTACTACAAGTTCTTATTTGAGTACATTTTAAAAGTGGTTTTAAGGTTGATGATATTAACAGAAGACAGGATTTTAATTTTTTTTTTTTTAATATTCATTGTGATAGGAATATATTTGAAGACATGGGTTTTTCTTTTTTGTTTATTTAGTTTTATTTTTGTATATATTCTTCAGGGAGTAGTTGTTCAGTCATATGCCCACCATACGGAGTGTTTTAGCAGGATGAGAATATGCAAATTCCTAATAAGAACAACAAGCTTTGCGTGTATTGCTCAATATATAACCATATATGACGACATCTGTTCGACGGGCTTGTTTCCCAAACGGCACCCTATTCCCTATATAGTGCACTACTTTTGACCAGCTTTGATCAGAAGTAGTGCACTCTCAATAAGGAATAGGACGCCATTTGGGTTTCGTCCATGTTCTTTGATGGTTATCAGTGACATCATTGACCACTGACACTGTTCTGTTTTGACAGAAAGTTGCCTGCAAACCACTGAATGCTGAGCCAGTTGAAGTAGCTCTCTCTCTCTGTCTCTCTCTGTCTCTCTCTGTCTCTCTCTCTCTCTCTCTCTGTCTCTCTCTGTCTCTCTCTGTGTGTCTCTCTCTGTGTCTCTCTCTCTCTCTCTCTCTCTCTCTCTCTCTCTCTCTGTGTGTCTCTCTCTCTCTCTGTGTCTCTGTCTCTCTGTATCTCTCTTGTTCAACTCCTCACTCAATCACCAACTACTCCCTGGACTTTCTAGAATGTACTTTTTTATTTTTTATTTTATGTTTCTTTTTTTTAAAGTAATTTATTCTAATTTATTTTATTCACTCAGTGCTACTGTATAGCTATCTGGATGTGTTTATTCACTCAGTGCTACTGTATAGCTATCTGGATGTGTATATTCACTCAGTGCAGTGCTACTGTATAGCTATCTGGATGTGTTTATTCACTCAGTGCTACTGTATAGCTATCTGGATGTGTATATTCACTCAGTGCTACTGTATAGCTATCTGGATGTGTTTATTCACTCAGTGCTACTGTATAGCTATCTGGATGTGTATATTCACTCAGTGCTACTGTATAGCTATCTGGATGTGTATATTCACTCAGTGCTACTGTATAGCTATCTGGATGTGTATATTCACTCAGTGCAGTGCTACTGTATAGCTATCTGGATGTGTTTATTCACTCAGTGCAGTGCTACTGTATAGCTATCTGGATGTGTATATTCACTCAGTGCAGTGCTACTGTATAGCTATCTGGATGTGTTTATTCACTCAGTGCTACTGTATAGCTATCTGGATGTGTATATTCACTCCAGTGCTACTGTATAGCTATCTGGATGTGTATATTCACTCAGTGCTACTGTATAGCTATCTGGATGTGTATATTCACTCAGTGCAGTGCTACTGTATAGCTATCTGGATGTGTATATTCACTCAGTGCAGTGCTACTGTATAGCTATCTGGATGTGTTTATTCACTCAGTGCTACTGTATAGCTATCTGGATGTGTTTATTCACTCAGTGCTACTGTATAGCTATCTGGATGTGTTTATTCACTCAGTACAGTGCTACTGTATAGCTATCTGGATGTGTTTATTCACTCAGTACAGTGCTACTGTATAGCTATCTGGATGTGTTTATTCACTCCAGTGCTACTGTATAGCTATCTGGATGTGTTTATTCACTCAGTGCTACTGTATAGCTATCTGGATGTGTTTATTCACTCAGTGCTACTGTATAGCTATCTGGATGTGTTTATTCACTCAGTGCTACTGTATAGCTATCTGGATGTGTTTATTCACTCAGTACAGTGCTACTGTATAGCTATCTGGATGTGTTTATTCACTCAGTACAGTGCTACTGTATAGCTATCTGGATGTGTTTATTCACTCAGTGCAGTGCTACTGTATAGCTATCTGGATGTGTATATTCACTCAGTGCAGTGCTACTGTATAGCTATCTGGATGTGTTTATTCACTCAGTGCTACTGTATAGCTATCTGGATGTGTATATTCACTCAGTGCTACTGTATAGCTATCTGGATGTGTATATTCACTCAGTGCTACTGTATAGCTATCTGGATGTGTATATTCACTCAGTGCTACTGTATAGCTATCTGGATGTGTATATTCACTCAGTGCAGTGCTACTGTATAGCTATCTGGATGTGTTTATTCACTCAGTGCTACTGTATAGCTATCTGGATGTGTTTATTCACTCAGTGCTACTGTATAGCTATCTGGATGTGTTTATTCACTCAGTGCTACTGTATAGCTATCTGGATGTGTTTATTCACTCAGTGCAGTGCTACTGTATAGCTATCTGGATGTGTTTATTCACTCAGTGCTACTGTATAGCTATCTGGATGTGTATATTCACTCAGTGCTACTGTATAGCTATCTGGATGTGTATATTCACTCAGTGCTACTGTATAGCTATCTGGATGTGTTTATTCACTCAGTGCTACTGTATAGCTATCTGGATGTGTTTATTCACTCAGTGCTACTGTATAGCTATCTGGATGTGTTTATTCACTCAGTGCTACTGTATAGCTATCTGGATGTGTTTATTCACTCAGTGCTACTGTATAGCTATCTGGATGTGTTTATTCACTCCAGTGCTACTGTATAGCTATCTGGATGTGTTTATTCACTCAGTGCTACTGTATAGCTATCTGGATGTGTATATTCACTCAGTGCTACTGTATAGCTATCTGGATGTGTATATTCACTCAGTGCTACTGTATAGCTATCTGGATGTGTATATTCACTCAGTGCAGTGCTACTGTATAGCTATCTGGATGTGTTTATTCACTCAGTGCTACTGTATAGCTATCTGGATGTGTTTATTCACTCAGTGCTACTGTATAGCTATCTGGATGTGTTTATTCACTCAGTGCTACTGTATAGCTATCTGGATGTGTTTATTCACTCAGTACAGTGCTACTGTATAGCTATCTGGATGTGTTTATTCACTCAGTGCTACTGTATAGCTATCTGGATGTGTTTATTCACTCAGTGCTACTGTATAGCTATCTGGATGTGTTTATTCACTCAGTGCTACTGTATAGCTATCTGGATGTGTTTATTCACTCAGTGCTACTGTATAGCTATCTGGATGTGTTTATTCACTCAGTGCTACTGTATAGCTATCTGGATGTGTTTATTCACTCAGTACAGTGCTACTGTATAGCTATCTGGACGTGTTTATTCACTCAGTACAGTGCTACTGTATAGCTATCTGGATGTGTTTATTCACTCAGTGCAGTGCTACTGTATAGCTATCTGGATGTGTATATTCACTCAGTGCAGTGCTACTGTATAGCTATCTGGATGTGTTTATTCACTCAGTGCTACTGTATAGCTATCTGGATGTGTATATTCACTCAGTGCTACTGTATAGCTATCTGGATGTGTATATTCATTCAGTGCTACTGTATAGCTATCTGGATGTGTATATTCACTCAGTGCTACTGTATAGCTATCTGGATGTGTTTATTCACTCAGTGCTACTGTATAGCTATCTGGATGTGTTTATTCACTCAGTGCTACTGTATAGCTATCTGGATGTGTTTATTCACTCAGTGCTACTGTATAGCTATCTGGATGTGTATATTCATTCAGTGCTACTGTATAGCTATCTGGATGTGTATATTCACTCAGTGCTACTGTATAGCTATCTGGATGTGTTTATTCACTCAGTGCTACTGTATAGCTATCTGGATGTGTATATTCACTCAGTGCTACTGTATAGCTATCTGGATGTGTATATTCACTCAGTGCTACTGTATAGCTATCTGGATGTGTTTATTCACTCAGTGCTACTGTATAGCTATCTGGATGTGTTTATTCACTCAGTGCTACTGTATAGCTATCTGGATGTGTTTATTCACTCAGTGCTACTGTATAGCTATCTGGATGTGTATATTCATTCAGTGCTACTGTATAGCTATCTGGATGTGTTTATTCACTCAGTGCTACTGTATAGCTATCTGGATGTGTATATTCATTCAGTGCTACTGTATAGCTATCTGGATGTGTATATTCACTCAGTGCTACTGTATAGCTATCTGGATGTGTTTATTCACTCAGTGCTACTGTATAGCTATCTGGATGTGTATATTCACTCAGTGCTACTGTATAGCTATCTGGATGTGTATATTCACTCAGTGCTACTGTATAGCTATCTGGATGTGTTTATTCACTCAGTGCTACTGTATAGCTATCTGGATGTGTTTATTCACTCAGTGCTACTGTATAGCTATCTGGATGTGTATATTCACTCAGTGCTACTGTATAGCTATCTGGATGTGTATATTCACTCAGTGCTACTGTATAGCTATCTGGATGTGTATATTCACTCAGTGCTACTGTATAGCTATCTGGATGTGTTTATTCACTCAGTGCTACTGTATAGCTATCTGGATGTGCACAGTTTCTTCTCCTAGTTGATGGAACAGTCAGTGTCCCAAATGGCACCCTATTCCCTATGTAGTGTGTTACTTTTGACCAGAAAATAGTGTACCACTGGGGACTCAGCCTGTGTGTTAGCTGGGCCTGTGGGTTGGGAGGACAGACGGACTAATGTGTCTTACTAAGCTGTGAATGGGTCTTTTAGGAATCACACCAACCAACAGACAATCAAATGTACTAAATGTGCCTTGTGGGTATTAGACCAGCCACGCCAACCATCATCCATCACAACCATCTGGTCATGGTCATCTATAGATAACAGCTCTCCTAGTTCAGTCTGGTCATCAGTCTAAAGGCTGTGTCACATCTATAGCACAGTAACTGCCTGGTTGACCATAGTGTGTCCCAAATGGCACCCTATTCTCTATGTAGTGCACTACATTTGACCAGGGCCTATAGGGAATAGGGTGTCATTTGACCAGGGCCTATAAGGAATAGGGTGTCATTTGACCAGGGCCTATAAGGAATAGGGTGTCATTTGACCAGGGCCTATAGGGAATAGGGTGTCATTTGACCAGGGCCTATAAGGAATAGGGTGTCATTTGACCAGGGCCTATAGGGAATAGGGTGCCATTCGACCAGGACCTATAGGGAATAGGGTGCCATTTGACCAGGGCCAATAGGGAAAAGAGTGCCATTTTGGACACAACCATATCCACCTTCTAGGGCACATGCCTAATCTATGACCTTTAACCCTGACCCCTTTCTCAACACACACACACACACACACTCCCGGCTCATCACCCCGAAACTCAAATATCCAAACGACTGTTGACAATCAATGTGCACTGGAAAGTAATGTTGTTTTACACCCACTATTCAGACTCTTGTACTGAACCCCTCTAGATCCATATGTCTTTAAGATCTGTTGTATGCTGGATTGGCTTAGCTCGACAAGACTAGCTTTCCTGTGTCCCAAATGGCACCTACTCAACATATAGTGCACTACTATTGGCCCGGGTCCCAAATGGCTCCCATAGGGCTAAGGTCAAAAGTAGTGTACTATATAGTAAATAGGGTGCCGTCTGGGACACAACCCTAGTAGCGATGAGGGTACAAGGAGGAGTGAGCCACCACGGTGTCCAGTATTATTTGTAAGTAGGAGTGGTTGTGTGGTCATCCTATGGGTTGGTGTTGACGTCAAATCCATAAGAACCAACCATTGTCTCAACCCTCTTTCGAGGTTAAAAACGTATACGATATGTTCAACCTTCAGTATCTTTAATATTAATAGAAATTTTTTCATTCGTTTTTTTTTTTTTTTTTGAATTTCCCAAGAAAGAATGAATCTTAACTGTTAAGTGCTGTGATTATTTGTGTTTTATATCAACAAACAAAACAATTCGCTGCAGCTAATTCTTAACTTGTTAACTTTCGAAGCGGAAAACAACTTTTGTATACTTTTGTAAAAAAACAAAACAAATGTAACAATGAAGTCCGAAAAACATGATTTTTTTTTTTAAGATGCTTTTTAAATGTTGTGACATGCTTTTTGGTTTTTACCAATTAAGTCCGCTGTGACGTTCTCAGTTCAAAGGGCTGATTTGATATTTGATCATTCTGTATATGGAGTAAAAATGCATGTCCCAGCATTCCTGAAATCTGTGTTTGAATGTAAATGAATTGAGAGGAAAAAAACACAATGTCCCTTTTTTTAAATACTATATGAACTGAAACAGTGAAAACTTCCGTCTAACTACTGCTCTGTTGAACTGGGACTCTCTTTAGCATTGCCTTCAAATCACATCATTCTAGAACACAACATTAGAGCTCTCAGAACCATCTTCAAATATCACATCATTCTAGAACACATCATTAGAGCTCTCAGAACCATCTTCAAATATCACCACATCATTCTAGAACACATCATTAGAGCTCTCAGAACTGTCTCAAGGATTCCACATCGGTCGGGCTTTGTGTTTTATGAAGTAAGGCCCAGTCTAAATGTAGCAGAACTGTTCATCCAAAATGGCACCCTATACCCTATGTAGTGCACTACTTTTGACCAGAGCTCTATGGACCCTGGTTAAAAAGTAGTACATAATATAGGGAGACATTTGGGATGCAGGTGGTGTTATGGGACGCTTCTGAGAGCCCTGCACGGTTTTCAAACAGTGTGAAACATAAGGGGAAAGAGAGGGGGAACAAGGGAGGGGAAGGAGATATTTGTTTGTCTAGTGCAATATGCTGTACATAAAGAGCTTGGCTCTACAAAATCCACAAATCTTACATTTTTCTCTAATGAAATGTAATTTTCTTGTTCAATGGGTACATTGCTGTCTCTTTCATTAAAATGTTCTGAAAGTTTCAAAATGTATTGGTTTTCCCTTTTTGTTTCTGTCTCTTACTACTACAAGTGGTATGTTTTGATTTTATTTATTTAACCTTTATTTAACTAGGCAAGTCAGTTAATAAGAACAAATTCTTATTCATGTAAAGCTTTGTTCATGCACACTAGGCAGACACACGATAATGAAGACGTTCTACACACTACATACTGAAACCCGACCCTAGGCAACAGCAGCGACTAGGGTCTGGTTTCAATGACGGACTCTTTTGAGAACTTCGTTAAGGCAAAAAAAAAAAAGAGTAATCTGGGGGTGGGGATCCTCTTCAAACGGACAACTCTCCCAACAAATCACGAGGCAGACATACCAGAACGTCGCGATTCGAAACCAAAGCTTTCAAGCAAAACCTTTTGTGGTGTTTTAAGTGAAGATCGTTGCAAAGTAGTCACTTGCGAAATGCACTCATTTAAAAATAACCTCCCATCTTGCTAGCTACTATTTTGTATTTTATTCAGTTGGATAAAGCAGTGGCGTAGTTCCTCCATGCCAAACTGATGTTTCCGTTTGCGTACAGACGTGTTTAAGACAGAACATTTAGAAAATTGTGGGAGGCAATGTGGATGTCTGCAGAGACCACTATACACAACCTGTGCCCAAACAGACCCTGATCAAATGTAAAGCACTAAAGTGGGAGTAGGTTACCATTTTGGATGCACAACACACAGTCCATTTCTGCTCAGGTGGAGCATACAAAAGCCAACAATAAATCATGTATCTTAAAAAAATCCATTACTACAGCACTCAAACACTCATCCGGGGAGAGTGGCGTAAATTGAGCCATATTTTACATTCTGCATCACTCCGTCAAGGAAAATATAGTATTATTTCTAACAAAGAAATCTATGTATTCAGAATGTTGTGTATCCATGGAAATGTAAACATAACAGTTTTGAAAACATATGGTCTCTTGGCACAACTTACCCCGGGTATGGGATAAGTTGAGCATAGGGACAGGGTAGGTTGAGCTGCCTTGAGGTAAGTTGGTGATGGTGTCCTGTGACTGTGGGTGATGGTGCTGGTAGGTCAAAGTTGAATTAATGGAATGGGGGTGTGGTATATTGTAATGCGTACTTTCAGATATAGAGCTCTCTGTTGAACGTCACTTACCCTTCCATTTCTTGACCTGTTGTCTGGGACAGGGATGCTGTTTCTATGTGCCAATTCGTAGGCAAGTTCTCTGCGTTTTTAGGCTACTAAGCCCATGAAACTGGTCCGCGAGATCCATGATATGTTGAATTAATAGAATGGCGGTGTGGTATATTCAACAAACACGGCACAATACACAAATGACTGATGATTGGCTAAGAGAAATTGATGACAAAAAAAGATTGTGGGGACTGTTTTGTTAGACTTCAGTGTGGCTTTTGACATTATCATTATACTTTTTAAATCTTTACTAATGACATGCCACTGGCTTTGAGTAAAGCCAGAGTGTCTATGTATGCGGATGACTCAACACTATACATGTTAGCTACCACAGCGACTGAAACACACACGTACACATGGATTTTGTACTGTAGATATGTGGTAGTGGTGGAGTAGGGGCCTGAGGGCACACAGTGTGTTGTGAAATCTGTCAATGTATTGTAATGTTTTTAAAATGGTATAAACTGCCTTAATTTTGCTGGACCCCAGGAAGAGTAGCTGCTGCCTTTGCTAATGGGGATCCATAATAAATACAAACACAAATATGCTCAGCAAATCTCAAACTCCATGTCATCAGATAAGACCTTGTGTGCCTCTGCTACTCTATCATAGCTTCCTTCTCGTCATTGTCTTGTTTGTCAGTGTACCTCTTCAGTGTCATTCAGTCTACGTTTTCATCGCTTGCTGCTGCTCTAATGAACTTCTTCCCCTTGTCTCACTTCCTTGGCTGTTCTCTAAAGAACCTCAAGGGGGGCTAGATCCCTGCTTGTTTTACGTTTGTATACACAGGGCACGATGATGTCTGCTCTGGAACAATACAAATGACTTATCTGGAGTTCTTACGTACGACACATTGCAACAATATGATGCAACAAAGGACCAAATGTAATCATCATTTGTATGGGGTATGGTGGTCATTGGCTCAAACGATTTGACTATATTAGCCCGCTCAGCTACAAGGATGTACTTTCATGCTGGGTTTAGGACCTCATATTGTAGCTTATAGAAACCCCAACTGATGTATAAAACAACCTTAAAACTATCTACCTTGGTGTAGATACAAGCATCATGAAACCTAAAAAAACAATACATTAATTTGACTTTGTGAAACCACTTTTTCCATGTGGTTTCTTCCTTCACAGACTCCATGAAATGATGACCTCTTCCTAAATATTTGGTCACATCATTAATTTTGTGTATGGTTTCCCAGAAACAAGGGGTGGTTCAACTAACCCCTTTGGTTCAACTAACCCCTTGGTTCAACTAACCCCTTGGCTCAGCTAACTCCTTTGGTTTAACTAACCCATTTGGTTCAACTAACCCCTTTGGTTCAACTAACCCCTTTGGTTTAACAAACCCCTTGGCTAAACTAACCCTTATGTTCAACTAACCCCTTTGGGTCAACTTACCCCACTCTCCTCTACCGTATACACACACACACACAGAGCTGGCCTCAACTCAACAGACCTGTTATTCTTCTCAGCTTTTCAAGAACAGATTTTGTGTTGTCTTGGAGATTGAGTTTGTTGTCCGAGTGATTGACTGCATAAGCATCAAAACAAATCACTGGTAGACTGACGAAAGAGTCCAGGACTATATTTGCGTAACATTTTCAAGGTTTTGGATTTGCACTAAACAATTTTATGTCAGCTCTTAAAAAGGTACGTACAACATCTGGTATACGGTTTGCCTCATATACATTGTCTACCGGTATTACTGTCCAGGGACAATGTAAAAGACTGAAACTGTAAGAGTTGCTGTATATTGTGAAGTTTCTTTCAGTGTTAAGTTATTTGACACTTCTTGCTAAGTGTCCGCTGAGGTTGAAAATTAGACACAGCGTAGGCAGGCAGGGAGACACCTACAGCACCCGATGTCACAGGAAGGCCAGGTCATCAAGGACAACAACCACCCGAGCCACTGCCTGTTCACCCCGCTATCATCCAGAAGGCGAGGTGCATCAAAGCTGGAAAAGAGAGACAGAAGATGTTTTTTTTCAATCTCAATGCCATCAGACTGTTGAACAGCCATCGCTAACACAGAGAGGCTGCTGCTGCCTACATGCAGACTCAAATCATTGGCCACTTTAATAAATGCATCACTAGTCGCTTTAAATAATGCCACTTTAATAATGTTTACATGTCTTACATTACTCTTCTCATATGTATATACTGTATTTTAAACCATCTATTGCATCTCGCCTATGCCCCTCGGCCATCACTCATCCATATATTTATATGTACAGATTCTTATTCCATCCCCTTTACTTAGATTTGTGTGTGTATTAGGTAGTTGTTGTGGAATTGTTAGATTACTTGTTAGATATTACTGCACTGTCGGAACTAGAAGCACAAGCATTTCGCTACACTCGCATTAACATCTGCTAACCACGTGTAATGTGACCCAATAACATTTTATTTGGATTTGATTTGATTTGAGATACAAAGTAGAGGAGCCCAGAGAAAGAGGAGAAGGGAAATCACCTATGGCTGTGTCCTAAATGGCACCTCATTCCCTATGTAGGCCAGGGCCCATAAAGCTCTGGTCAAAAGTATTGCACTACATAGGGGGAAAGGATGCTGTGTTTGGGACAATAGGCTGAGTGTCTCCCTGGGAGACCAGACCTGCAGCAGCAGGCAGGAGGAACAGGCTCCCTCGGAGACCAGACCTGCAGCAGCAGGCAGGAGGAACAGGCTCCCTGGGAGAGCAGACCTGCAGCGGGCAGGCAGGAGGAACAGGCTCCCTGGGAGAGCAGACCTGCAGCAGCAGGCAGGAGGAACAGGCTCCCTGGGAGAGCAGACCTGCAGCAGCAGGCAGGAGGAACAGGCTCCCTGGGAGAGCAGACCTGCAGCAGCAGGCAGGAGGAACAGGCTCCCTGGGAGACCAGACCTGCAGCAGCAGGCAGGAGGAACAGGCTCCCTCGGAGAGCAGACCTGCAGCAGGAGGCAGGAGGAACAGGCTCCCTGGGAGAGCAGACCTGCAGCAGCAGGCAGGAGGAACAGGCTCCTGGGAGAGCAGACCTGCAGCAGCAGGCAGGAGGAACAGGCTCCTCGGAGAGCAGACCTGCAGCAGGAGGCAGGAGGAACAGGCTCCCTGGGAGAGCAGACCTGCAGCAGCAGGCAGGAGGAACAGGCTCCCTGGGAGAGCAGACCTGCAGCAGCAGGCAGGAGGAACAGGCTCCCTGGGAGAGCAGACCTGCAGCAGCAGGCAGGAGGAACAGGCTCCCTGGGAGAGCAGACCTGCAGCAGCAGGCAGGAGGAACAGGCTCCCTCGGAGAGCAGACCTGCAGCAGGAGGCAGGAGAAACAGGCTCCCTGGGAGACCAGACCTGCAGCAGGAGGCAGGAGGAACAGGCTCCCTGGGAGAGCAGACCTGCAGCAGCAGGCAGGAGGAACAGGCTCCCTGGGAGAGCAGACCTGCAGCAGCAGGCAGGAGGAACAGGCTCCCTGGGAGAGCAGACCTGCAGCAGCAGGCAGGCAGGAGGAAGGGGCGGGAGGAACATAACAGAGAGGTCTTTGTCTTTCTGTCTGAGCTCAAAGATCAGGGCGGGCTAGCTGGGCTGTCTGAGGAAAGTGCTGAGCCAAGCCCCCAAGTGGTGGGAGTTAGGGTAGCCCTGTCCTGTCCATTAGCCTACACCCTACTGTCCTGTCCAGTAGCCTACACCCTCCTGTCCAGTAGCCTACACCCTCCTGTCCTGTCCAGTAGCCTAAACTCTCCTGTCCAGTAGCCTACACCCTCCTGTCCTGTAGCCTACACCCTCCTGTCCTGTCCTGTAGCCTACACCCTCCTGTCCTGTCCTGTAGCCTACACCCTCCTGTCCTGTCCAGTACCCTACACCCTCCTGTCCTGTCCAGTAGCCTACACTCTCCTGTCCAGTAGCCTACACCCTCCTGTCCTGTCCTGTAGCCTAAACTCTCCTGTCCAGTAGCCTACACCCTCCTGTCCTGTCCAGTAGCCTAAACTCTCCTGTCCAGTAGCCTAAACTCTCCTGTCCAGTAGCCTAAACTCTCCTGTCCAGTAGCCTACACTCTCCTGTCCAGTAGCCTAAACTCTCCCTTTACTGACAACTGCAGCTGCATTGTCACCCTCTTCCATGGCGTCAGCATGCTTCAGTTCGACTGGCGGCTAGCCAAACCAAACGAGTGTGCTCGCATACTCCCATAAAAGACCTTCGCTTGAAAGATAGAGAAAAAAGCAGGCAGTAGTACTGTTTGTCCATTTTGAGACGCCATAGCCAGTACACAAGAAATCTGTCATTCATTTGGAAGATATTGCCAAGTTACGCAGTTTTACATCTAACTAAGATCTTTGGTGCAGTATTTCTCAATGAAAAAAATAATTGGCATGAAAGCGGTCATCTTCCGTTGATTGATAACAAAGACTTTACTGAAGAATCCCTGCTGTTGATCAATATTTTTTACTGGACCTTTATTTAACACGACAAGTCAGTTAAGAACAAATTCTTATTTACAATGACAGCCTACCCCTGGCCAAACCCTAACCCGGACGGCGCTGGGCCAATTGTGCGCCGCCCTATGGGACTCCCAATCACGGCCAGTTGTGATACAGCCTTGAATACGAACCAGGGTCTGCAGTGACGCCTCTAGCACTGAGCTGCAGTGCCTTAGATCGCTGCGCCACTCGGGAGCCCAGAGACAAAAGGTTGTGGACTTAGACAACCGACTTCGGGCTTGCCTCAATAATTTTTTGGTGTGCCTGAACAACCCCCCAAAAAAACATTAGCGAAGTCCTAAACGAACAAAACAATTAGCAAAATGTCATCATAATAACTCTTCCGAAATGTTTTGGATTGGAAGCATGAGGACACCTTCACGGTGAGGGTGATACTGTGGGTGGGGGCAAGGGAGTTAGTGGGGGTTAGGGTTAGGGCGAGGAGGACTTAGGAGCTAGAGACAGGCAGGCTAAATGGGTGGTAGTATGGCAGTAGTATGACCTCTCTAAGGGGCTGTTAATGGTAGTAGTATCACCTCTCTAAGGGGCTGTTAATGGTGGTAGTATCACCTCTCTAAGTGGCTGTTAATGGCAGTAGTATCACCTCTCTAAGGGGCTGTTAATGGCAGTAGTATCACCTCTCTAAGGGGCTGTTAATGGCAGTAGTATCACCTCTCTAAGGGGTTATTAATGGTAGTAGTATCACCTCTCTAAGGGGTTATTAATGGCAGTAGCATCACCTCTCTAAGGGGCTGTTAATGGTAGTAGTATCACCTCTCTAAGGGGTTATTAATGGCAGTAGTATCACCTCTCTAAGGGGCTGTTAATGGCAGTAGCATCACCTCTCTAAGGGGCTGTTAATGGTAGTAGTATCACCTCTCTAAGGGGCTGTTAATGGCAGTAGTATCACCTCTCTAAGGGGCTGTTAATGGCAGTAGTATCACCTCTCTAAGGGGTTGTTAATGGTAGTAGTATCACCTCTCTAAGGGGCTGTTAATGGTAGTAGTATCACCTCTCTAAGGGGTTGTTAATGGTAGTAGTATCACCTCTCTAAGGGGCTGTTAATGGTAGTAGTATCACCTCTCTAAGGGGCTGTTAATGGTAGTAGTATCACCTCTCTAAGGGGCTGTTAATGGTAGTAGTATCACCTCTCTAAGGGGCTGTTAATGGTAGTAGTATCACCTCTCTAAGGGACTGTTAATGGTAGGGAGTTTTTCCTAGCCACCGTGCTTTTACACCTGCATTGCTTGCTGTTTGGGGGTTTTAGGCTGGGTTTCTGTACAGCACTCTGTGACATCAGCTGATGTAAGGGGGGCTTTATAAATAAATTTGATTTGATTTAGTAGTATCACCTCTCTAAGGGGCTGTTAATGGTAGTAGTATCACCTCTCTAAGGGGCTGTTAATGGCAGTAGTATCACCTCTCTAAGGGGCTGTTAATGGCAGAGTTGTGTCTCATCTAGAAAGGAACACCCATTTGTAGGTCAACTGCTGTACCAATAAAGGGACAGGTACTTATACTACTTCAGATGTGTTGACAGGAATCTGTTATCGCCTTGGTTCACCGATCCATTGACTGAATTACGTTACGCTACGAGCCTGGTGAGAATGGGGACATTTCAATGATCACTTTAAAACCCCACTTCTTTTTTAATTTTTTATACCTCTTTTGTATCCTTTTGCTTTCGCTTGTTGGTCGTCCCGAGGAGGAAAATAATGAATGAACGATCGAGGTCGAGTTACAAATCGTAGAAGACGAAAGAAAAACATTTTCCAGTTTGAATCAAAACAAAACGTAAAGAGAGAGAGAGAGAGAGAGAGAGGTTGTATCCTCTGTGGAAGTGGATTTCCTGCCCTGTAAAATAGAACAATAGGTTATCTAAAAAGGGACCCTATTCCCTACATAGTGCACACTATTTAATTTTTTACCAAGACCCACAGGGTGGATGTTTCCCAGCAGAGCTGGTGCATTGTCTACTGTGCTGTGTTTCTCCCTTCTCCAATGGAAGATTGGCTTACAGTAAACAGACATGATGAGCATGTGTTCCAAATGGCATCATATTCCCTATGGGGGACAATGGTCAAAACATTGTGCACTATCTAGGTTTTAAGTTGCCATTTGGGACAGAGAGGCATGTCTGTTTACTGGTTAAACAGCCTGTCTGAGGGACAGAGGGGTCACAGACAGAGAGGCCAGTCTGTTGACTGGTTGAATAGCCTATGACACAGAGCTGGGGGAACGTCTGCTGGTGGTAGTAGTCTAGTATCAGTTTACACAGTGATGTAATGACATAATTACTCTTGAAACATCACAGGCTCGGTCTGTCACACAGTGTAGGGCACTGACTGTGACCTTTGACCTTTGAGAGTACAGTTTGCTGTGTAACAACAATGAGGGTTATTTTCCCTTATGTCTTGACATCACCTGACCCAATGTGTTTTAGCAAAGTGTGAAAAAGACAAAGACTCCAACCACCCAAGCCTGTTGCCGCACGGCAAGAGGTACCGGTGCATCAAGTCTGACACCAACAGGCTCTTGGAACAGCTTCGAGCCCCCAAGCCAATGCGACTGATGAATCGCTAACTAAATAGCTACACGGACTATCTGGGTTAACCTAGTATCTTTGTTGACTTTTTATTTACATCTTTGGACTGTCTCTATGCACACGGGCACAAACACTGTCACTCCAGCACACACACACACACACACACACACACACACACACACACACACACACACACACACACACACACACACACACACACACACACACACACACACACACACACACACACACACACACACACACACACACACACACACTCACTCCATCATTTGATCACTCACACATAATATGCATTTATACTGACTCTACACACCCGCACACCCCACTCCTATACAAGCTGCTGCCACTCTGTTTATCTTATATCCTGTATATAGTCACCTTACCCCTATACATATCTACCTCCATCACTCCAGTGTCCCTGCACATTGTTAATATGGTACTGGAACTGACCCTGTATATAGTCACCTTACCCCTATACATATCTACCTCCATCACTCCGGTATCCCTGTACATTGTTAATATGGTACTGACCCTGTATATAGTCCCCTTACCCCTATACATATCTACCTCCATCACTCCAGTATCTCTGCACATTGTTAATATGGTACTGGAACTGACCCTGTATATAGTCACCTTACCCCTATACATATCTACCTCCATCACTCCGGTATCCCTGTACATTGTTAATATGGTACTGACCCTGTATATAGTCACCTTACCCCTATACATATCTACCTCCATCACTCCGGTATCCCTGTACATTGTTAATATGGTACTGACCCTGTATATAGTCCCCTTACCCCTATACATATCTACCTCCATCACTCCAGTATCCCTGCACATTGTTAATATGGTACTGACCCTGTATATAGTCCCCTTGCCCCTATACATATCTACCTCCATCACTCCAGTATCCCTGCACATTGTTAATATGGTACTGGAACTGACCCTGTATATAGTCACCTTACCCTATACATATCTACTCTCCATCACTCCAGTATCCCTGCACATTGTTAATATGGTACTGGAACTGACCCTGTATATAGTCACCTTACCCCTATACATATCTACCTCCATCACTCCGGTATCCCTGTACATTGTTAATATGGTACTGACCCTGTATATAGTCACCTTACCCCTATACATATCTACCTCCATCACTCCGGTATCCCTGTACATTGTTAATATGGTACTGACCCTGTATATAGTCCCCTTACCCCTATACATATCTACCTCCATCACTCCAGTATCCCTGCACATTGTTAATATGGTACTGACCCTGTATATAGTCACCTTACCCCTATACATATCTACCTCCATCACTCCAGTATCCCTGCACATTGTTAATATGGTACTGGAACTGACCCTGTATATAGTCACCTTACCCCTATACATATCTACCTCCATCACTCCAGTATCCCTGCACATTGTTAATATGGTACTGACCCTGTATATAGTATGTTTACTTACTTACTTTATTGTGTATTTCATAGTAATACATTGATATTGATTACTGCATTGTTGGGTTTGGAGCTGGCAAGAAAGGCATTTCACTGTACTTGTGCATGTGACATTAAAACTTGAAATAACCTGGGAACCAAAACTTTACAAACACACGAACACAACGTACACACACACACAATCTACACACATGTACCGTGTGTCAATGATACTGATTTTAAACATGTACCTGTATCATGTGGTAGTGAAAACAGGGTATGGTATGGTTTCTATCTGTGGGTCTGTAGACAGACAGGGTATTTAAGTCCAGCTCAGCCTCATGGAAACACTAAACAGACAGGGAATTTATGTCCAGCTCAGCCGCATGGAAACACTAAACAAACAGGGAATTTATGTCCAACTCAGCCTCATGGAAACACTAAACAGACAGGGAATTTATGTCCAGCTCAGCCGCATGGAAACACTAAACAGACAGGGAATTTATGTCCAACTCAGCCTCATGGAAACACTAAACAGACAGGAAATGTATGTCCAGCTCAGCCTCATGGAAACACTAAACAGACAGGGAATTTATGTCCAACTCAGCCTCATGGAAACACTAAACAGACAGGAAATGTATGTCCAGCTCAGCCTCATGGAAACACTAAACAGACAGGGAATTTATGTCCAGCTTAGCCCCATGGAAACACTAAACAGACAAGGTATTTATGTCCAGCTCAGCCTCAAGGAAACACTAAACAGATGCTGCCGGCCTTCCTCACGCACCGTTTCAAGTAGATGTCCTGGATGAGTGGGAGCCCGGTCCCAGTGATGTACTGGGCCATCATTACCACCCACTGGAGGACCTTGTGGTCGTGAATTGAGCAATTCCCATACCAGGCTGTGATGCACCCGGGCAGGACTCTCTCGATGGTGCAGCGGTAGTATTTGGAGAGGACTCGTGGTGGCATGCCGAATTTCTTCAGGCTTCTTTGGAAGTAGAGACACTGTTGCGCCTGCTTGACAAGAATGGTAGTGTTGTTGGTCCATGTGAAGTCCTCGTGATATGGAACTTATATGGGTCATATTTGCCTCCTCTGCTTCCTGATGTCAACAATCAACTCCTTTGTTTTGCTGACATTGAGGGAGAGGTCGTTGTCCTGGCACCACAATTCCAGTTCACTTAGACTAGCGTTCAAAAGTTTGGGGTCACTTAGAAATTGCATTGTTTTTGAAAGAAAAGCACATTTGTTGTCCATTAAAATAACATCAAATTGATCAGAAATACAGTGTAGACTTTCTTAATGCTGTAAATTACTATTGTAGCTGGAAATGGCAGATTCTTTATGGAATATCTACATGGGAGTACAGAGGCCCATTATCATCACTCCTGTGTTACAATGGCACGTTGTGTTAGCTAATCCAAGTTCATCATTTTAAAAGGCTAATTGATCATTAGAAAACCCTTTTGCAATTATGTTAGCACAGCTGAAAACTGTTATACTGATTATACTGATTAAGCAGTAAAATTGGCCTTCTTTAGACTAGTTGAGTATCTGGAGCATCAGCATTTGTGGGTTCGATTACAGACTCAAAATGGCAGAGTTCCTCTGTCTAGAGTCTGTGTTCTTTTGCCCATCTTAATCTTTTCATTTTATTGGCCAGTCTGAGATATGGATTTTTCTTTGCATCTCTGCCTAGAAGGCCAGCATCCCGGAGTCGCCTCTTCACTGTTGACGTTGAGACTGGTGTTTTGCGGGTACTATTTAATGAAGCTGCCAGTTGAGGACTTGTGAGGTGTCTGTTTCTCAAAATAGACACTCTAATGTACTTGTCCTCTTGCTCAGTTGGGCATCCCACTCCTCTTTCTATTCTGGTTAGAGCGAGTTTGCGCTGTTCTGTGAAGGAAGTAGTACACAGCGTTGTACGAGATCTTCAGTTTCTTGGCAATTTCTAACATGGAATAGCCTTCATTTCTCAGAACAAGAATAGGTTGACGAGTTTGACAAGAAACTTATTTGTTTGTGGCCATTTTGAGCCTGTAATCGAACCCACAAATGCTGATGCTCCAGATATTTTATTGGCCAGTCTGAGATATGGATTTTTCTTTGCATCTCTGCCTAGAAGGCCAGCATCCCGGAGTCGCCTCTTCACTGTTGACGTTGAGACTGGTGTTTTGCGGGTACTATTTAATGAAGCTGCCAGTTGAGGACTTGTGAGGTGTCTGTTTCTCAAAATAGACACTCTAATGTACTTGTCCTCTTGCTCAGTTGGGCATCCCACTCCTCTTTCTATTCTGGTTAGAGCGAGTTTGCGCTGTTCTGTGAAGGAAGTAGTACACAGCGTTGTACGAGATCTTCAGTTTCTTGGCAATTTCTAACATGGAATAGCCTTCATTTCTCAGAACAAGAATAGGTTGACGAGTTTGACAAGAAACTTATTTGTTTGTGGCCATTTTGAGCCTGTAATCGAACCCACAAATGCTGATGCTCCAGATACTCTACTAGTCTAAAGAAGGCCAGTTTTATTGCTTCTTTAATCAGAACAACAGTTTTCAGCTGTGCTAACATAATTGCAAAAGGGTTTTCTAATGATCAATTAGCCTTTTAAAATGATCAACTTGGATTAGCTAACACAACGTGCCATTGGAACACAGGACTGATGGTTGCTGATAATGGGCCTCTGTACGCCTGTGTAGATATTCCATAAAGAATCTGCCGTTTCCAGCTACAATAGTCATTTACAACATTAACAATGTCTACACTGTATTTCTGATCAATGTTATGTTATCTTAATGAACCAAAAAAATTGCTTTTCTTTCCAAAAAAATTCTAAGTGACCCAAACTTTTGGGTGGTAGTGTACCTCCTCCCTATAGGCTGACTCATCGTTGTTGGTTATCAGGCCTACAAGCGAGGTGTCGTCAGAAAACTTGATGATATAATTGGTGTCGTGCAAAGCCACGCAGTCGTGGGTGAACAGGGAGTACAGCAGAGGGCTGAGGACACACCCTTGGGGGGCCCCTATGTTAAGTCAGTTTGGAGGAGATGTTGTTTCCAATCCTCACAACCTGTGGTCTGCCCGTAAGGAAGTCCATGATCCAGTTGCAGAGGGTGGTGTCCAGACTCACAGTCTGTCGGTCCAATATTAACTTCTTGAGAACACTATTATTAAGAAAAGTTAACTCAAGACTTTGAGTTATTAGGATAAGTTAACTCAGGACCTTGAGTTATTAGGATAAGTTAACTCAGTTAATAGGATAAATTAACTCAAGACTTTGAGTTATTAGGATAAGTTAACTCAGGACCTTGAGTTATTAGGATAAGTTAACTCAGTTAATAGGATAAGTTAACTCAGTTAATAGGATAAGTTAACTCAGTTATTAGGATAAGTTACCTCAGGACCTTGAGTTATTAGGATAAGTTAACTCAGTTAATAGGATAAGTTAACTCAGTTATTAGGATAATTTAACTCAGTTATTAGGATAAGTTACCTCAGGACCTTGAGTTATTAGGATAAGTTAACTCAGTTAATAGGATAAGTTAACTCAGTTATTAGGATAATTTAACTCAGTTATTAGGATAAGTTAACTCAGTTAATAGGATAAGTTAACTCAGGACCATGAGTTATTAGGATATGTTAACTCAGTTAATAGGATAAGTTAACTCAGTTATTAGGAAAGTTAACTCAGGACCTTGAGTTATTAGGATAAGTTAATTCAGTTAATAAGATAAGTTAACTCAGTTATTAGGATAAGTTAACTCAGTTATTAGGATAAGTTACCTCAGGACCTTGAGTTATTAGGGTAAGTTAACTCAGTTAATAGGATAAGTTAACTCAGTTATTAGGATAAGTTAACTCAGTTAATAGGATAAATTAACTCAGGACCTTGAGTTATTAGGATAAGTTAACTCAGGACCTTGAGTTATTAGGGTAAGTTAACTCAGTTAATAGGATAAGTTAACTCAGTTATTAGGATAAGTTAACTCAGTTAATAGGATAAGTTAACTCAGTTATTAGGATAATTTAACTCAGTTATTAGGATAAGTTAACTCAGTTAATAGGATAAGTTAACTCAGGACCATGAGTTATTAGGATATGTTAACTCAGTTAATAGGATAAGTTAACTCAGTTATTAGGAAAGTTAACTCAGGACCTTGAGTTATTAGGATAAGTTAATTCAGTTAATAAGATAAGTTAACTCAGTTATTAGGATAAGTTAACTCAGTTATTAGGATAAGTTACCTCAGGACCTTGAGTTATTAGGATAAGTTAACTCAGGACCTTGAGTTATTAGGGTAAGTTAACTCAGTTAATAGGATAAGTTAACTCCAGTTATTAGGATAAGTTACCTCAGGACCTTGAGTTATTAGGATAAGTTAACTCAGTTAATAGGATAAGTTAACTCAGTTATTAGGATAATTTAACTCAGTTATTAGGATAAGTTAACTCAGTTAATAGGATAAGTTAACTCAGGACCATGAGTTATTAGGATATGTTAACTCAGTTAATAGGATAAGTTAACTCAGTTATTAGGAAAGTTAACTCAGGACCTTGAGTTATTAGGATAAGTTAACTCAGGACCTTGAGTTATTAGGGTAAGTTAACTCAGTTAATAGGATAAGTTAACTCAGTTATTAGGATAAGTTACCTGTGACCTTGAGTTATTAGGATAAGTTAACTCAGGACCTTGAGTTATTAGGGTAAGTTAACTCAGTTAATAGGATAAGTTAACTCAGTTATTAGGATAAGTTAACTCAGTTAATAGGATAAGTTAACTCAGTTATTAGGATAATTTAACTCAGTTATTAGGATAAGTTAACTCAGTTAATAGGATAAGTTAACTCAGGACCATGAGTTATTAGGATATGTTAACTCAGTTAATAGGATAAGTTAACTCAGTTATTAGGAAAGTTAACTCAGGACCTTGAGTTATTAGGATAAGTTAATTCAGTTAATAAGATAAGTTAACTCAGTTATTAGGATAAGTTAACTCAGTTATTAGGATAAGTTACCTCAGGACCTTGAGTTATTAGGATAAGTTAACTCAGGACCTTGAGTTATTAGGGTAAGTTAACTCAGTTAATAGGATAAGTTAACTCAGTTATTAGGATAAGTTACCTCAGGACCTTGAGTTATTAGGATAAGTTAACTCAGTTAATAGGATAAGTTAACTCAGTTATTAGGATAATTTAACTCAGTTATTAGGATAAGTTAACTCAGTTAATAGGATAAGTTAACTCAGGACCATGAGTTATTAGGATATGTTAACTCAGTTAATAGGATAAGTTAACTCAGTTATTAGGAAAGTTAACTCAGGACCTTGAGTTATTAGGATAAGTTAACTCAGGACCTTGAGTTATTAGGGTAAGTTAACTCAGTTAATAGGATAAGTTAACTCAGTTATTAGGATAAGTTACCTCAGGACCTTGAGTTATTAGGATAAGTTAACTCAGGACCTTGAGTTATTAGGGTAAGTTAACTCAGTTAATAGGATAAGTTAACTCAGTTATTAGGATAAGTTAACTCAGTTAATAGGATAAGTTAACTCAGGACCTTGAGTTATTAGGATAAGTTAACTCAGGACCTTGAGTTATTAGGATAAGTTAACTCAGTTATTAGGAAAGTTAACTCAGGACCTTGAGTTATTAGGATAAGTTAATTCAGTTAATAAGATAAGTTAACTCAGTTATTAGGATAAGTTACCTCAGGACCTTGAGTTATTAGGATAAGTTAACTCAGTTATTAGGATAAGTTAACTCAGTTAATAGGATAAGTTAACTCAGTTAATAGGATAAGTTAACTCAGTTAATAGGATAAGTTAACTCAGTTATTAGGATAAGTTACCTCAGGACCTTGAGTTATTAGAATAAGTTAACTCAGTTTATAGGATAAGTTAACTCAGTTATTAGGATAAGTTACCTCGGGGCCTTGAGTTATTAGGATAAGTTAACTCAGTTAATAGGATAAGTTAACTCAGTTATTAGGATAAGTTAACTCCGTTATTAGGATAAGTTAACTCAGTTAATAGGATAAGTTAACTCAGGACCTTGAGTTATTAGGATAAGTTAATTCAGTTAATAAGATAAGTTAACTCAGTTATTAGGATAAGTTAACTCAGTTATTAGGATAAGTTACCTCAGGACCTTGAGTTATTAGGATAAGTTAACTCAGTTATTAGGATAAGTTACCTCAGGACCTTGAGTTATTAGGATAAGTTAACTCAGTTATTAGGATAAGTTAACTCAGTTATTAGGATAAGTTAACTCAGTTAATAGGATAAGTTAACTCAGTTAATAGGATGTTAACTCAGGACCTTGAGTTATTAGGATAAGTTAACTCAGGACCTTGAGTTATTAGGATAAGTTAACTCAGTTATTAGGAAAGTTAACTCAGGACCTTGAGTTATTAGGATAAGTTAATTCAGTTAATAAGATAAGTTAACTCAGTTATTAGGATAAGTTAACTCAGTTATTAGGATAAGTTACCTCAGGACCTTGAGTTATTAGGATAAGTTAACTCAGTTATTAGGATAAGTTAACTCAGTTATTAGGATAAGTTACCTCAGGACCTTGAGTTATTAGGATAAGTTAACTCAGTTATTAGGATAAGTTAACTCAGTTAATAGGATAAGTTAACTCAGTTATTAGGATAAGTTACCTCAGGACCTTGAGTTATTAGGGTAAGTTAACTCAGTTAATAGGATAAGTTAACTCAGTTATTAGGATAAGTTAACTCAGTTAATAGGATAAATTAACTCAGGACCTTGAGTTATTAGGATAAGTTAACTCAGGACCTTGAGTTATTAGGATAAGTTAACTCAGTTAATAAGATAAGTTAACTCAGTTATTGGGAAAAGTTAACTCAGGACCTTGAGTTTTCAGGGGGCTAGCAGGAAGTTATACTTGGTCTGACTTGAAGAATAGAAAACATAGGAAAGGAAGGAGATTGTGTTCAGAGGGAAGAAAATAGCTATGTGTTCTAAACGGAAACCTATTACCTGTATAGAGCACTACTTTTGAGCATAGCCCTATGGGCCCTGGTCAAATGTAGTGCTCTGTATAGGGAATAGGGTGCCATTTGGGAAGGACAACCATCAGATTACAGTATTAATAGACTGATCCTCTGTCAGGGGATAAACACTACTTAGTAAAAACAAAACAATCAAGAAGTCAATCAATGTGGAAAACAAAACACCTGCCGATGCACAAGGAACGCCATGCTAGAAAACAAAACACCCACTGATGCACCAGGAACTCCATGCTAGAAAACAAAACGCCCACTGATGCACCAGGAACTCCATGCTAGAAAACAAAACACCCACTGATGCACCAGGAACTCCATGCTAGAAAACAAAACGCCCACTGATGCACCAAGAACAAAACACCCACACACCCAAAAATGGCGGCGGAAGAAATGGCAGCCGTTTTACGGGCGTCAAACCAATTGTGTTATTATGTGTTTTTTCACGTTATTTGTAACTTATTTTGTACATAATGTTTCTGCAACCGTATCTTACGGCAAAAAAAGAGCTTCTGGATATCAGGACAGCGGTCACTCACCTCGGATTAGACAAGGACTTTTTCAAGACGCACATGATATTCTCCAAACACCCGGCAGGGCCGACATCCCAGTTATTCGCAAGAGGAAGCGACGCAGGTACAGGGGGAAAAGAGCCGGATGCCTGGTCAGGACCCGGAGGAGGCGATTGGGAAAGCTGCCGTTACCGTCAATACTACTCGCCAACGTGCAATCATTGGACAATAAATGAGACGAGGTACGATCACGAATATCCTACCAACGGGATATAAAAAACTGCAACATCCTATGTTTCACGGAATCGTGGCTGAATGACGACATGGATATTCAGCTAGCGGGATATACGCTGCACCGGAAAGATAGATCAGCACACTCCAGTAAGACGAGGGGAGGCGGTCTGTGCATATTTGTAAACAACAGCTGGTGCATGAAATCTAAGGAAGTCTCTAGATTTTGCTCGCCTGAAGTAGAGTATATTATGATAAATTGCAGGCCACACTACTTGCCAAGAGAGTTTTCAGCTATACTTTTCGTGGCTGTTTATTTACCACCACAGGCAGATGCTGGCACTAAGACCGCACTCAGTCAGCTGTATAAGGAAATAAGCAAACAGGAAACCACTCACCCAGAGGCGGCGCTCCTAGTGGCTGGAGACTTTAATGCAGGGAAACTTAAATTAGTTTTACCTAATCTCTATCAACATGTTAAATGTGCAACCAGATCACCTGTACTCCACACACAGAGATGCGTACAAAGCTCTCCCTCGCCCTCCATTTGGTAAATCCGACCATAATTCTATCCTCCTGATTCCTGCTTACAAACAAAAATTAAAGCAGGAAGCACTAGTGACTCGGTCTATAAAAAAAGTGGTCAGATGAAGCAGATGCTAAACCACAGGACTGTTTTGCTAGCACAGACTGGAACATGTTCCGGGATTCCTCCGATGGCATTGAGGAGTACACCACATCAGTCACTGGCTTTATCAATAAGTGCACCAAGGACGTCGTCCCCACTGTGACTGTACGTACATACCCAAACCAGAAGCCATGGATTACAGGCAACATCCACACTGAGCTAAAGGGTAGAGCTGCCGCTTTCAAGGTGCGGGACTCTAACTTGGAAGCTTACAAGAAATCGTGCTATGCCCTGCGACGACGCATCAAACAGGCAAAGCGTCAATACAGGGCTAAGATTGAATCATACTACACCGGCTCTGACGCTCGTCTTATGTGGCAGGGCTTGCAAACTATTACAGATTACAAAGGGAAGCACAGCCGAGAGCTGCCCAGTGACACGAGACTACCAGAAGAGCTTAATGTCTTCTATGCTCGCTTCGAGGCAAGCAACACTGAGGCATGCATGAGAGCATCAGCTGTTCCAGACGACTGTGTGATCACGCTCTCCGTAGCCGACGTGAGTAAGACCTTTAAACAAGTCAACATACACAAGGCTGCGGGGCCAGACGGATTACCAGGACGTGTGCTCTGGGCATATGCTGACCAACTGGCAGGTGTCTTCACTGACATTTTTAACATGTCCCTGATTGAGTCTGTAATACCAACATCCTTCAAGCAGACCACCATAGTCCCTGTGCCCAAGAATACAAACGCAACCTGCCTAAACGACTACAGACCCGTAGCACTCACGTCCGTAGCCATGAAGTGCTTTGAAAGGTTGGTAATTGCAGAAACCCTAGACCCTCTATAATTTGCATACCGCCTAAAACAGATCAACAGATGATGCCATCTATATTGCACTCCACACTGTCCTTTCCCACCTGGACAAAAGGAACACTTATGTAAGAATGCTATTCATTGACTACAGCTCAGCGTTCAACACCATAGTACCCTCAAAGCTCATCACTAAGCTAAGGATCCTGGGACTAAACACCTCCCTCTGCAACTGGATCCTGGACTTCCTGACGGGCCACCCCCAGGTTGTAAGGGTAGGTAGCAACACATCTGCCACGCTGATCCTCAACACTGGAGCTCCCCAGGGGGTGCGTGCTCAGTCCCCTCCTGTACTCCCTGTTCACCCACGACTGCATGGCCAGGCACGACTCCCAACACCATCATTAAGTTTGCAGACAACACAACAGTGGTAGGACCGATCACCGACAACCACTAGACAGCTTATAGGGAGGAGGTCAGAGACCTGGCTGGGTGGTGCCAGGACAACAACCTCTCCCTCAACGTAACCAAGACTAAGGAGATGATTGTGGACTACAGGAAAAGGTGGACCGAGCACGCCCCCATTCTCATCTACGGGGCTGTAGTGGAGCAGGTTAAGAGCTTCAAGAGGGCACGACAAAGCCTATTCCACCTCAGGAGACTAAAAAGATTTGGCATGGGTCCTGAGCTACTCAAAAGGTTCTACAGCTGCAACATTGAGAGCATCCTGACAGGTTGCGTCACTGCCTGGTAAGGCAATTGCTCGGCCTCGGACCGCAAGGCACTACAGAGGGTAGTGCGTACGGCCCAGTACATCACTGGGGCTAAGCTGCCTGCCATCCAGGACCTCTACACCAGGCGGTGCCAGAGGAAGGCCCTAAAAATTGTCAAAGACTCCAGCCACCCCAGTCATAGACTGTTCTCTCTACTACCGCATGGCAAGCGGTACCGGAGTGCCAAGTCTAGGAAAAAAAGGCTTCTCAACAGTTTTTACCCCCAAGCCATAAGACTCCTGAACAGGTAATCAAATGGCTATCCGGACTTTTTGCATTGCTTCTACCTTCTGTTTATCATATATGCATAGTCACTTTAACTATACATTCATGTACATACTACCTCAATTGGACCGACCAACCAGTGCTCCTGCACATTGGCTAACTGGGCTATCTATCTGCATTGTGTCCCGCCACCCGCCAACCCCTTTTTTTACGCTACTGCTACTCTCTGTTCATCATATATGCATAGTCACTTTAACCATAACTACATGTACATATACTACCTCAATCAGCCTGACTAACCGGTGTCTGTATATAGCCTCGCTACTGTATAAAGCCTCGCTACTGTATATAGCCTCACTACTGTATATAGCCTGTTCTTTTTCTTTTACTGTTGTTTCTATTTCTTTACTTACCTATTGTTCACCTAATACCTTTTTTTTTTGCACTGTTGGTTAGAGCCTGTAAGTAAGCATTTCACTGTAAGGTCTACACCTGTTGTATTCGAAAACAAGAAAACAAAACACCCACTGATGCACCAGGAACGCTGGTCAAACGTAGTGCTCAGCATAGGGAATAGGTAGGGTGCCATTTGGGAAGGACAATCTGTTTTGCCATAACATCAGAATTCAGTATTATTAGACTGATCCCCTGTCAGGGGGATAAACACTACTTAGTAAAAACAAAAAAATCAAGAAGTCAGTCAATGTGGAAAACGAAACACCCACTGATGCACCAGGAACGCCATGCTGGACTATACAACACAACAGACTTTTTTTTTTAACCTTTATTTAACTAGGCAAGACAGTTAAGAACAAATTCTTATTTTACAATGACGGCCTAGGAAGAGTGGGTTAACTGCCTTGTTCAGGGGTAGAATGAAAGAGCTTTACCTTGTCAGCTCGGGGATTCGGTTACTGGCCCACTGCTCTAACCGCTAGGCTATCTACCTGCCGAAATCAATGTGGAAACAAAACACCCACGATGCGCCACGGAACGCCATGCTAGAAAACAAAACGTGACAGACACAGAAATAGAAGGGTCTGTTAAGAATGAAGAGATGTTTCTCTGTTGGACTGCCGAACATATTTGAATGCCATCTACTACATTGATAGTAATGGGTAGGACCAACTAGTCTTTGGTGTGGTGCGGACGAAGGCCATTGTGCCAAAAAGTGAATCATCATCCTCAAAGCAACTTTCTAACGTCAGACTGAACTCTGACCCAAGATCCCACTGAGGTCAAGAGGTCATTGACGTCAAGTTTTCATCATATCTTCTGCCTCACCCTCTGAACTCAACAACACAGGCATGGCTGTGTTGTTTTTGGACGATCTCATTCGCCAGCAGTTGTTTCCCCAGCTGGAGAGAGAGAGCACAGAGGGATATAGAGGCATTGTTTAGCATGTTAACACTGTCTGTCTACCCCTCGGTTGTAAAAATAGTCCTCAGCTCCATTCTCTCTTTGCAGAGCCAGGGAGCGGAGAGCCAAAAACAATATTTGGCCTAGGCAGCAGATGTCCCCTAACTAACAAGCCCACTAGGGCTGGGAGGGGGAACTCTTGGCATCACTATACTCCGGAGAGAGAAGAAGAATGACATGGAAACAATGTGGGTTTATGAGGACACTCTAGAAAAATGTGCCCAAGCAACACCATCGTTGCTTTAAGAGGAGAAAGTGAGAGTTTTAAAATTGATGAGAACCCTTTTGGTTCCAGGTAGAACTTTTTCGGGTTCCCTTTTTGGGTTCCTTTCCACAGAGGATTCTACATGGAACTATGGGGACAGCTGAATAACCCTTTTGGAACCCTATGTATATTTCACAGCATAAAGAAACATCTCTCTCTCTCTCTCTCTCTCTCTCTCTCTCTCTCTCTCCCTCTCTCTCTCTCTCTCTCTCTCTCCCTCTCCCTCTCTCTCCCCCGCCCTTCCCTCTCTCTCTCTCTCCCTCTCTCTCTCCCTCCCTCCATCTCTCTCTCAATTCAATTTCAATTTAAGGGGCTTTATTGGCATGGGAAACATATGTTTACATTGCCAAAGCAAGTGAAATAGATAATAAACAGTAAACATTACACTTGCGAAAGTTCCAAAGAAATATAGGTTGTATTTACAATGGTGTTTGTTCTTCACAATCTTGCTGTTGTGATTGCACACTGTAGTATTTCACCCAATAGATTTGACAGTTTATCAAAATTAGATTTGTTTTTTCGAATTCTTTGTGGTTCTGTGTAATCTGAGGGAAATATATGTCTATTATGTGGTCATACATTTGGCAGGAGGTTAGGAAGTGCAGCTCAGTTTCCGCCTCATTTTGTGGGCAGTATGCTCATAGCCTGTTCTCTTGAGAGCCAGGTCTGCCTTCGGTGGCCTTACTCAATAGCAAGGCCATGCTTACTCAATTTTGTACTCTCTGTTTAGGGCCAAATAGCATTCTAGTTTGTTGTTTTTTTGTCAATTATTTCCAATGTGTCAATTAATTATCTTTTTGTTTTTCCATGATTTGGTTGGGTCTAATTGTGTTGCTGTCCTGGGGCTCTGTGGGGTCTTTTTGTGTTTGTGAACAGAGCCCCAGGACCAGCTTGCTTAGGGGGCTCTTCTCCCTGGTTAATTTCTCTGTAGGTGATGGCTTTGTTATGGAAGGTTTGGGAATTGCTTCCTTTTAGGTGGTAATAGAATTTAACGTCTCTTTTCTGGATTTTGATAATTACCGGGTATCAGCCTAATTCTGCTCTGCATGCATTATTTGGTGTTTTACGTTGTACATGGAGGATATTTTTGCAGAATTCTGCATGCAGAGTCTCAATTTGGTGTTTGTCCCATTTTGTGAATTCTAGGTTGGTGAGTGTACCCCAGACCTGAAAACCATAAAGGGCAATGGGTTATATAACTGATTCAAGTATTTTTAGCCAGATCCTAATTGGTATGTCAAATTATATATTCCTTTTGATGGCATAGAAGGTCTCTCAGATCGTTCACAGCTATGTGGAAGTTACCTGTGGCGCTGATGTTTATGCCGAGGATGAAGAGGGTAGGGCTTAAGCTGCATCCCTGTCTCACCCCCCGGCCCTGTGGAAAGAAATGTGTGTTTTTTGCCACTTTTAACTGCACACTTGTTGTTTGTGTACATGGATTTTATGTTGTATGTTTTTCCCCAACACCACTTTCCATCAATTTGTATAGCAGACCCTCATGTCAAATTGAGTCATAAGCTTGAGAAGACTTTGCCTTTGTTTTGGTTTGTTTGTTTGTCAATTATGATGTGCAGGGTGAATACGTGGTCTGTCGTACGGTAATTTAGTAAGAAGCTAATTTGACATTTGTTCAGTACATTGTTTCCACTGAGGAAATGTACGAGTCTGCTGTTAATGATAATGCAGAGGATTTTCCCAAGGTTGCTGTTAACACATATCCCATGGTAGTTATTGGGGTCAAATTTGTCTCCCCTTTTGTGGATTGGGGTGATCAGTCCTTGGTTCCAAATATTGGGGAATATTCCAGAGCTAAGGATGATGTTAAAGAGTTTAAGTATAGCCAATTGGAATTTGTGGTCTGTATATTTTGTCATTTCATTTAGGATACCATCAACTACACAGGACCTTTTGGGTTGGAGGGTTTGTATTTTGTCCTGTAGTTCATTCAATTTAATTGGAGAATCCAGTGGGTTCTGGTAGTCTTAATAGTTGATTCTAAGATTTGATGTCCTGCTTTCATGTTGAGGTCCTTGCCGCAGGGGCGGGGGGCATGAGGTGGGCAGAAGGGGCATAGGATCTGATATGGGGGGGCCTATATAGGGTGTGGCCAGGGTTTATTTGGGGTGGTTTCAGCTGGTTGGGGTGTGGCTGGTGATGCTGTGGTCTGGGTGTAGATCCTTTTGGCGTGGGTTCTCTAGGTACAGGTCCTTTGGGAGGGGGTCTTGCAAGTCTGGGAGGGTGTCTCGCTGGTCTGGGCGCGGTGTCCGTTGCTCCTATGTGAGAGGTGCTGGAGCTACGGTTGAGGGTGACGGCCTTCAGGGTCCTGGCAAAAGTTGAGAATTGCTGCTTTGTATAGATGGACCTGGTCATGAAGGCTGTTCAAGTCCAAGGTGGAGTGGTGGGCCAGGTAGACATTAGGTTTTGAGGAAGAGTCCCGGGAAATGCTTGCATTGACCTGCTGCATGGTGGCAGGGTGAGAGTATCTTCGTGGTAGCAGGGTGGAGATAACCACTTGTGTATTGGGGAAAGTGGAAGAAGCTTTTTCAATCACTCCCTTGAGTGCTGCGGCCACTCTTTCCTGCTGTGTTCTCAGGTCATTTGCGCTCGTGTGAATTATGATGTGGCTGGGGGACCCTAGCCTGTCCTCTGACAACAGCTCCAGGGCATGCCTAGTGTTTAGGTATCAGAGTTTAGCCACTTTGTGTTTGGGAAAAAGTTTATCCTCTTGAATGTATTTGCCATTTGAGTCAATGAGGTGCACAATCTCTGGCTTTTGTGTGTCCTCAGTGGATGTGTGGGGGTTGTCAAGAGGGCTATCAGGGGAGCTGACCAGGGGGGCTGTTAGGAGGGGGTGGGGTCTATTTTGTTGGTGGGTCATGTGTTGTCTGTCCCATTGTGGTGTTGAGGTTGTGGTCTGGGTTTGAGGTTGGCTGTTCTGCTGGCTTCTCTGGAGGAGTGTCCTGCTCTCTGTCACACCTCAGCTTTGTGACCTCCTCCTTCAGTGCCATGTGTGCCTCTTTTAAGTTCTCTCACCTCAGTCCGTAAAGCAGCCCAGCTCTCTCAGACAGCCGTCCATTTCCACCTTCTGCCCTCCGGGTCTTGTTGGGGGCAGAGGGCCAATACCCTCTCTCTTGACATAAGTGTAGTGTGCTCTTATAGCACTATGCCAAGCCAGGGGTTGGTCTGTGTGGAAAATTAAGTTGCTTACGTTCCCCTCTTTGTAGCGGTCAGCAAATCGTTTCTCTGGATTGGCCTTGAGGAGCTTTTTTTGTACTTATTCCGTGCATTGTTATTTTTTATATTCAAAGGGTACTGTATTGTAATGACCTCTGCACAGGGATAAGCCATGGGGGCTTCAAAGGCCTCTGCATTTTGGTGGTGATGGGGGAGGGGGGCTGTGAATCTCTCTTGCTATTGTTAGGCTCAAGAGTTTTCACACCTCTCACTTCACACTTCCTTGCTAATTGAAGTTGCAGCCAGGTCAGTTCCGTCCTAGCAGCTTAGTAGCCTTGTTTATTAAGCTTTATATAACAAAAATACCTAGAGATTATTGTCTTTATTGGCTTCAGAAGTAGGTTCAGACTGAACATTACTCACTTAATTTTGTGTTGGATGGTATTTCCAGGTTCCGCTGTGTTTCTTCTACAGGTTTTGGTTAGTCCTAGGTAGTCCAATCAGGTAATTTTGTCCAAGATCAAGGTTTTAGGTATGACACGTTGAGGTGAGTATCCTGTATAAGTCATTGCAAAAAAAAATGTTTTTATCTAAATGTATCCAACTCTAATACTATATTTTTTCAGAACAACTCAGGAGTCCATGAGCTCATTATCTCTCTCTCACTCTTACTCTCACTCTCACTCTCACTCTCACTCACTTTCTCTTACTCTCTCTCTCCCACCCCTTATTTCTGGCAGGGGGCTTGAGTGTCGTGGTTGCCAGCGAGCTCAGAGCAAACAATGGCACTGTTCCTCAGGGCTGACAGAGACTCATTTAATCTAATTAATAATTTTGAGGGAATTAAACCAAGTAATAGAAACTGAGAGTGGTTAACCCCTGAGGACCTAGTGGTCGTGTGGTGCCTTCAGCCTCTAACCCTCTGCAAGCCTCAGTCTACAACAATAGGACAGTCGCAACATCAGAGCCTCTAACCCTCTATAAGCATCATCTACAACAATAGGCCGCCTATCACATCAGAGCCTGTAACTCTACGTCAGGCTCATAGTAGCTTAGTAGCCTTAATTATTAAGCTTCATATAACACAATTACATAGCGATGATTGTCTTTTACTAGATGTACCGGTCTAGTGTTTACTAGATGTACCGGTCTAGTGTTTACTAGATGTACTGGTCCAGTGTTTACTAGATGTACTGGTCTGTTTACTAGATGATCCGGTCTGTTTACTAGATGTACCGGTCCAGTGTTTACTAGATGTACTGGTCTAGTGTTTACTAGATGATCCGGTCTGTTTACTAGATGATCCGGTCTGTTTACTAGATGTACCGGTCTAGTGTTTACTAGATGTACCGGTCTAGTGTTTACTAGATGTACTGGTCCAGTGTTTACTAGATGTACTGGTCTGTTTACTAGATGATCCGGTCTGTTTACTAGATGTACCGGTCCAGTGTTTACTAGATGTACTGGTCTAGTGTTTACTAGATGATCCGGTCTGTTTACTAGATGATCCGGTCTGTTTACTAGATGTACTGGTCTAGTGTTTACTAGATGTACCGGTCCAGTGTTTACTAGATGTACCGGTCTGTTTACTAGATGTACCGGTCTGTTTAGTAGATGTACTGGTCTAGTGTTTACTAGATGTACTGGTCTAGTGTTTACTAGATGTACTGGTCTGTTTACTAGATGATCCGGTCTGTTTACTAGATGTACCGGTCCAGTGTTTACTAGATGTACTGGTCTAGTGTTTACTAGATGATCCGGTCTGTTTACTAGATGTACTGGTCTAGTGTTTACTAGATGTACTGGTCTAGTGTTTACTAGATGTACCGGTCCAGTGTTTACTAGATGTACCGGTCTGTTTACTAGATGTACCGGTCTGTTTACTAGATGTACTGGTCTAGTGTTTACTAGATGTACTGGTCTAGTGTTTACTAGATGTACTCGTCTAGTGTTTACTAAATGTACCGGTCTAGTGTTTACTAGATGTACCGGTCTAGTGTTTACTAGATGTACCGGTCTGTTTACTAGATGTACCGGTCTAGTGTTTACTAGATGTACTGGTCTAGTGTTTACTTTATGTACTGGTCTAGTGTTTACTAGATGTACTGGTCTAGTGTTTACTAGACGTACCGGTCTAGCGTTTGATAGACGTACTGTTCTGTTTAGTAGATGTACTTGTCTTGTGTTTACTAGATGTACCGGTCTGTTTAGTAGATGTACTGGTCTAGTGTTTACTAGATGTACTGGTCTAGTGTTTACTAGATGTATTGGTCTAGTGTTTACTAGATATACTGGTCTAGTGTTTACTAGTCTATAATAGTAGTCCAATAGTCTGGACTACTCTTTGTGTAAGAAATAAAGCCATGCTACACAGTGGTTGATTGTGTGCTCTTCCTGTTCACAATGTTTCCTGGAAATTGAAAGTTTATAGCAACTCACTTGAATATTGGATGGTATCCGGTGAATTAGATGGGGCTCTGATCTGCTTTACACATAACAAGTTCAATACCATTGCACATCACTGTGGTGGCTGGTGAAGTAGAGATTAACCATGTTTTCATTGATCACCATGCTGACCTATAACTTTGAAGGATACAGCAGAGATGTAGCAAGGTTCTGGCAACAACTACAACAACATAAAACATCATTAATCATCCTGAGGAAGATTCATTCCTATATCCTCCTACACTGTTCCTCACTGATCTAACTGAGAGAACTGCCAAGGTACCTGTCTCATTCTGTTAGCCCACACTGTTCCTCACTGATCTAACTGAGAGAACTGCCAAGGTTCCTGTCTCATTCTGTTAGCCCACACTGTTCCTCACTGATCTAACTGAGAGAACTGCCAAGGTACCTGTCTCATTCTGTTAGCCCACACTGTTCCTCACTGATTTAATTGGGAGAACTGCCACGGTCTCGTCTGTCAAATGTCTTGTTTGATTGAGCCTGCCTGGAGTGCCAAATGGGCAGTGTGTACACTTTTGGGACTATTTAAAAATGTATATATATATTTAACACGGCAAGTCAGTTAAGAACAAATTCTTATTTACAATGACGGCCTACCAAAGGCAAAAGGCCTCCTGCGGAGACTAAACAACTCCCTCTGCAACTGGATCCTGGACTTCCTGATGGGCCGCCCCCCAAGTGGTAAGGGTAGGCAACAACACCCTCAACACCGGAGCCCCTCAGGGGTGCATGCTCAGCCCCCTCCTGTACTCCCTGTTCACACCATGACTGCGTGGCATGCACACCTCCAACTCAATCATCAAGTTTGCAGATGACAGTGGGCTTGATTACCAACAATGACGAGACAGCCTACAGGGAGGAGGTGAAGGCACTCGAAGTGTGGTGTCAGGAAAACAACCTCTAACTCAATGTCAGGAAACAGCAGAGGGAGCACCCCCCATCCACATCGACGGGACAGCAGTGGAGAAAGTGGAACATTTTAAGTTCCTCGGCATACACAGCACAGCAGACAATCTGAAATGGTCCACCCATGCAGACAGTGTGGTGAAGAAGGCGCAACAGCGCCTCTTCTACCTCAGGAGGCTGAAGAAATCTGTCTTGTCACCTAAAACCCTCACAAACTTTTACAGATGCACAATTGAGAGCATCCTGTCAGGCTGTATCGCCTGGTACGGCAACTGCACCGCACTCAACCTCAGGGCTCTCCAGAGGGTGGTGCAGTCAACATAACACATCACCGACGGCACCCGATGTCACAGGAAGGCCAAAAAAGATGATCAAGGACAACAACCACCCGAGCCACTGTCTGTCCACCCCGCTACCATCCAGAAGGCCAGGTCAGTACAGGTGCATCAAATCTGGACCGAGAGACTGAAAAACGGCTTCTATCTCAAGGCTATCAGACTGTTAAACAGCCATCACTAACACAGAAACGCTGCTGCCTACATACAGACTTGAATCATTGGCCAGCACCCCCCTATCAGCACCCCCCCTATCCACATCGAGGGGACAGTAGTGGAGAAGGTGGAAAGTTTTAAGTTCCTCGGCGTACACATCACGGACAAACTGAATTGGTCCACCCACACAGACAGCGTGGTAAAGAAGGCGCAACAGCGCCTCTTCAACCTCAGGAGGCTGAAGAAATTTGGCTTGTCACCAAAATCACTCACAAACTTTTACAGATGCACAATCGAGAGCATCCTGTCGGGCTGTATCACCGCCTGGTACGGCAACTGCTCCGCCCACAACCGTAAGGCTCTCCAGAGGGTAGTGAGGACTGCACAACGCATCACCGGGTTAAACTACCTGCCCTCCAGGACACCTACACCACCCGATGTCACAGAAAGGCCAAAAAGATCATCAAGGACAACAACCACCCGAGCCACTGCCTGTTCACCCCGCTATCATCCAGAAGGCGAGGTCAGTACAGGTGCATCAAAGCTGGGACCGAGAGACTGAAAAACAGCTTCTACCTCAAGGCCATCAGACTGTTAAACAGCCATCACTAACAATGAGTGGCTGCTGCCAACATACTGACTTAAATCTCTAGCCACTTTATACATAGGAATTGGATGTAACAAATGTATCACTAGCCACTTTAAACAATTTTGTATATAATGTTTACGATCCGACATACTCATATCAAATGTATACACTGTACTCTAAACCATCTACTGTATCTTGCCTATGCCGCTCGGTCATCGACCCAAATCTCTAGCCACTTTAATAATTATAATTGGATGAAATAATGTATCACTAGCCACTTTAAACAATGCCATTTATATAATGTTTACATATCCTACATTACTCATCTCATATATATGTGTATATACTGTACTCCATACCATCTACTGCATCTTGCCTATGCCGGTCAGCCATCGCCATCCATATATTTATATGTACATACTGTATTCATTCCTTTACTCTTGTGTGTATAAGGTAGTTGTTGTGAATTTGTTAGATTACTTGTTAGATACTACTGCATGGTCGGAACTAGAAGCACAAGCATTTCGCTACACTCGCATTAACATCTGCTAACCATGTGTATGTGACAAATAAAATTTGATTTGATTTGATTTGATTTGATTTGATTTGATTTAATAAATGGATCACTAGTCACTTTAAATAATGCCACTTCATTAATGTTTACATATCTTGCATTACTCATCTCACATGTATACACTGTATTTTATACCATCTATTGCATCTTGCCAATGCCGCTCGGTCATCGCTCATCCATATATTTATATGTACATGTACATATTTCTATTCCATCCCTTTAGATTTGTGTGTATTAGGTAGTTGTTGTGGAATTGTTAGATTACTTGTTAGATATTACTGCACTGTCGGAAGTAGAAGCACAAGCATTTCGCTACACTCGCATTAACATCTGCTAACCATGTGTAATGTGACCCAATAACGTTTTATTTTATTTGACACACCTCCAAGCTGTGTAAGGGCTATTTGACCAAGATGGAGTGATGGAGTGCTGCATCAGATGACCTGTCCTCCACAATCACCCGACCTCAACCCAATTGAGATGGTTTGGGATGAGTTGGACCACAGAGTGAAGGAAAAGCAGCCAACAGGTGCTCAGCATATAGGAGGACCTGTTTATTTGTTAACCTCTCAACACAGAATAGCCACATGTGCACACTTCCTCAGAAATTGTTTGGAGAAAATATACTTTCTTATTCAGGTATGTTCAATTGTATTCTTCATACTATGAAATAATATACAATTCTAAGCAAATTTTGTCTGCTAAATGAACTAGTGTAGCCCACAGCCATACAGTGGCTTGGCGAAAGTATTCACCCCCTTGGCATTTTTCCTAATTCGTTGCCTTACAACCTGGAATTAAAATAGATTTTTCGGGGGTTTGTATCATTTGATTTACACAACATGCCTACCACTTTGAAGATGCAAAATGTTTTCTTTATTGTGAAACAAACAAGAAATAAGACAAAAAAACTGAACTTGAGTGTGCATAACTATTCACCCCCCCCGAAGTCAATACTTTGTAGAGCCACCTTTTCAGTAATTACAGCTGCAAGTCTCTTGGGGTATGTCTCTATAAGCTTGGCACATCTAGCCACTGGGAGTTTTGCCCATTCTTCAAGGCAAAACTGCTCCAGCTCCTTCCAGTTGGAGGGGTTCCGCTGTTGTACAGCAATCTTTAAGTCATACCACAGATTCTCAATTGGATTGAGGTCTGGGCTTTGACTAGGCCATTCCAAGACATTTAAATGTTTCCCCTTAAACCACTCAAGTGTGGCTTTAGCAGTATGCTTACGGTCCTTGTCCTGCTGGAAGGTAACCCTCTGTCCCAGTCTCAAATCTTTGGAAGACTGAAACAGGTTTCCCTCAAGAATTTCCCTGTATTTAACGCCATCCATCATTCCCTCAATTCTGACCAGTTTCCCAGTTCCTGCTGATGAAAATCCTCCCCACAGCATGATGCTGCCACCACCATGCTTCACTGTGGGGATGGTGTTCTTGGGGTGATGAGCGGTGTTGGGTTTGCCCCAGACATAGTGTTTTCCTTGATGTCCAAAAGCTAAATTTTAGTCTCATCTGAGTCTCATTTAGTCTCATTCCGTATGTTTGGGGAGTCTCCTACATGCCTTTTGGCGAAAACCAAATGTGTTTGCTTACTTTTATCTTTAAGCAACGGCCATTTTGGAAAGAAACTCTTCAAGTAGACTGCTTAACCTTATCTTCGGTCTGTCTCTTTGGTCTTGCATGGAACATGGTGTTTTACTGTCTTAATCATTATATGTTTAGCATCTTTACTGTCTTAATCATGATATGTTTAGCATCTTTACTGTCTTAATCATTATATGTTTAGCATATTTTACAGTCTTAATCATTATATGTTTAGCGTCTTTTACTGTCTTAATCATTATATGTTTAGCATCTTTTACTGTCTTAATCATTATATGTTTAGCATCTTTTACTGTCTTAATCATTATATGTTTAGCATCTTTTACTGTCTTAATCATTATATGTTTAGCATCTTTTACAGTCTTAATCATTATATGTTTAGCATCTTTTACTGTCTTAATCATTATATGTTTAGCATCTTTTACAGTCTTAATCATTATATGTTTAGCGTCTTTTACTGTCTTAATCATTATATGTTTAGCATCTTTTACTGTCTTAATCATTATATGTTTAGCATCTTTTACTGTCTTAATCATTATATGTTTAGCATCTTTTACTGTCTTAATCATTATATGTTTAGTATCTTACAGTCTTAATCATTATATGTTTAGCGTCTTTTACTGTCTTAATCATTATATGTTTAGCATCTTTTTACTGTCTTAATCATTATATGTTTAGCATCTTTTACAGTCTTAATCATTATATGTTTAGCATCTTTTACTGTCTTAATCATTATATGTTTAGCATCTTTTACTGTCTTAATCATTATATGTTTAGCGTCTTTCACTGTCTTAATCATTATATGTTTAGCGTCTTTTACTGTCTTAATCATTATATGTTTAGCGTCTTTTACTGTCTTAATCATGATATGTTTAGCATCTTACAGTCTTAATCATGATATGTTTAGCATCTTACAGTCTTAATCATGATATGTTTAGCATATTTCACTGTCTTAATCATTATATGTTTAGCATCTTTTACTTTTTGACTTATTATATGTTGGTTTATATATTTTGGATTTGAGATCAGATGATGAATTTGAGGCAATAGTACAGAATGTCATCTTTTATTTGAGGGTATTTTTCTACATATCGTTTTTACATGTCAGTTTTACCAGCACTTTATGTCCCATCTGAAGAAGTCATAAGTATTTGGACAAATTCACTTATAGTGTTTCTAAGTAGTCAAAAGTTTAGTATTTGGTTCCTTATCTATTTCACGCAATGACTGCAAAAAGCTTGCTACTCTACAAACCTGTTAGATGCATTTGCAGTTTGTTTTGGCTGAGTTTTGGGTCATGTTTTTTTCAGTACTGTGATGGGCTGTATCTTTAGTAGCTAGTTGTTCTCCTTCATAGCTGATCTATTGTACCTTGTTTTTGTTTCTGAATACGTGTTTAGACAATGTCAATTTGCGTAGCTCATACAAATTATCCATAGATTATGCATTAGCTGAAACAAATGACATACTGTTGGCCCATGATTGCCTACTTCAGTGTCCACAATGTGGTCTTCAATGCTGTATTTTGCATTGTCAATTAATGTATCATTCTGGAGTGAGAGACACTTTAAGACATGTTTCTAACTCTAATTTATGTGCTCCTCGTAATTCTATAGACACACAGTGGACTAGCTCACCATTCATCTCTCTTTTAGTACTAATGGTTTGGGTCAATGCCAATAGGTTAACCACCCCATCACTATAATCAAATGGTTTGGGTCAATGCCAGTAGGTTAACCAGCCCATCACTATAATCAAATGGTTTGGGTCTATGCCAGTAGGTTAACCAGCCCATCACTAAATCAAATGGTTTGGACCAATGCCAGTAGGTTAAATCCTTTCAGTCTTGAAAAAACCCAGGGCTTGATGGCATACCGGTAGAGGTATATCAAGCCTTTTTTTAACATACTCAAGCTCCATTGTTAGATTGTTTTAACTACTCCTATAGAAATGGTAGTCTGTCAAGTACTCAGCAGGAAGGTCTGATTTCTCTATTATTAAAACAAGACCCAGATGGCAAATATAAAGACCCAGTCTATCTAAAAAACTGGAGGCCCCTTACACTTCAATGTTGTGATGCAAAAATACTAGCCAAATGCATAGCGCTCAGAGTTAAAAGGGTTTTACCAGGTATTGTTCATCCTGATCAGACAGGTTTTTTACATGGACGATACACTGGAGATAATATACAACAACTACTAGAAATAATAGAACATCATAAAACATCTAAGAGGCCAGGCCTGTAATTTATAGCAGATTTTGAAAAGGCCTTTGATAAAGTAAGACTGGATTTTATTTATAAATGCCTGGATTGTTTCAATTTTGTTGATTCTCTTATAAAATGGGTAAAAGTAATGTATAGCAACTCCAGGTGTAAAATAATAAATACCGCCTACATCGCAGAGAGTTTAGAATTGTCAAGAGGAGTTAAACAAGGGTGTCCGCTGCCACATATGCTATTCGTTGTGGCCATCGAAATGCTAGCTATTAAAATCAGATCAAATAACATTGGAGGATTAGAAATCTAACGCTTGAAAACAAAGGTGTCCATGTATGCGGATGACTCAAGTTTAATATTAAGCCCGCAAGCTAGATCACTAGTCTCATTGAAGATCTAGATTTAGTCCTCTCTGGACTAAAACCTAATTATGAATTAATTATGAACCTAATTAAGTGTACAATATTGCGTATTGGATCTTTAAAAAAACACTTTTACTTTACCCAGCAGTTTACCTATAAAATGGGCTGACGGTGAATTAGACATACTTGGCATTCATATCACAAAATATATAAATGAGCTCTCCTGTAAAGCGTCTGTGACGATCGTTTGAAGGAGAGGACCAAGACACAGCGAGAGTTTAGTTCCACATTTTAATGCAATGGTGAAACTTCCAAAGATGACAAAGCACAAACGAACACTCAAAATGTTGCGCATATTGCACATACAAAAACAATACAATATCCCACAACACAGGTGGGGGGAATGAACAAACTAAATAGGATTCTCAATTAGAGGCAACGACTAACAGCTGCCTCTAATTGGGAAGCAAACCAAAACCAACATAGACAACGCTAGAAACCCCTAGTCACGCCCTGACCTAACAAACCATAGAGAAACCCAGAGGGCTCTCTATGGCCAGGGCGTGACAGCGTCTGTGTTTTGTTGGTGTAGAGGAGTCAGGTGCAGGACAGCAGATATGAGTAAATATAGCAAATTTTATTTAAAACATGAACAAACGTCAAAAATATCCAAGCCCACAAATACGGACCGCAATACAATAAAACAATCACTCACAAACAAACATGGGGGAACAGAGGGTTAAATAATGAACAAGTAATTGTGGGATTGAAACCAGGTGTGTAAAACAAGGACAAAAACAATGGAAAAATGAAAAGTCGATCGGCGATGGCTAGAAAACCGGTGACGTCGACCGCTGAACGTCGCCCGAGCAAGGAGAGGGACCGACTTCGGCGGAAGTCGTGACAGCGCCACAATGAATTTCAATAGAACACTAGTAAAAATAGGCAAGATCCTGCAACCATGGAGAGGTAGATACCTGTATATTTATGGCTCTGCCTACTCCTAATGATTCCTTTTTCAAATCATATGAGCTTATTGAGATTATTAAATATAAAAGCACTAAACCTCTCTCTAAAAGCTTCACTTATTGGAAAGTTTAACTTGAACCCAAATTGGTTCTCAAGTAGATTACTAAGAAAAGATCATCCATTGTTTAAAAATTGCCTTCTTGCCTTTGTGCAGATTGACATGTTTCATTTTCGATTAATTGAAAATTAAATGTTTTTCAAAGTATCTCTCTTTTTCAAACAAGCATTGCAGAGCTGGTTACAATTCCAATTTCATCCTCCTGAAAAGATAGAATAAATATTATTTTTGAACTCAAATGTACTAGTTGATAAAATACCTGTTTTATAGAAAGTTTGAAAATTGTATTTTGTTTTTAAATTATATTGTAAATTGGAATGGTAGAGTTGTGTCTTTCATGGAATTGTATGGGAAGGTCTGCTCAATCCAAGAGTACAACCAATTGACAGCATTACCCCAAACATGGAGGAGGCAGGTGGCAGCGGGAGGAGGTAGGGAACTGGTCTGTCTGCCCAATATAAAGGATCAAAACTGGCGGAGGAATAAAAATAGCATAAATAGGAAAGTATACCAGTTTCATTTGAGGACCAGCATGTTGACAGCTGTGCCATACAGATTCTTGATGTACCAATCACATGGTGCAGGGTGTATGAGTTGATCTGAACCACCAGTCAAAAGTCTTGGACACACCTACTCATTCAAGGGTTTTTCATTATTTGTACTATTTTCTGCATTGTAGAATAATAGTGAAGACATCAAAACTATGAAATAGCACCTATGGAATCATGTAGTAACCAAACAAGTGTTAAACAAATCAAAATATAGGCAAAGGGTGACTACTTTGAAGAATCTAAAATATATTTATTGTTTAACATTTTTTTTTTGTTTAACACAGTTTTGATGTCTTCACTATTATTCTACAATGTAGAAAATAGTACAAAAAAATAAAAATTAAATGAGAAGGTGTGTCCAAACTGTTGACTGGTACTGAATGTGCTATGGCCATAAAATACTGTCCTTTACATTTTCAGTGTCTTGACACAACAGACCTCCTCTCTAGTCTGAAAGGGCACAAAATAGAAACTGCTAAACTGAAAACACTGCCGGCTTGAAAGTGACGATTATTATTGTTCCTCTGGCTCAGGCTCAGAGTTAAGAACATAAAACTTCAAACATGAGCAATGACAACCAGCTGCTGGCGCCAATCTATTTAAACAACCATATATACACACACACACACACAAGCATGAGTAATGACAACCAGCTGCTGGCACCAATATATATAAATAACCATATATATATACACACACACACACACAGGGATGGGGGATTGGGAGCTGAGAAATTCACTTGCAGTGAAGAATGGCTGGCCATAGGAGAATTATAGAAGTTGGATTGTCATACACAAGTGTACACACACACACACACACACACACACACACACACACACACACACACACACACACACACACACACACACACACAGGGGAAGTGTGCGAGTCTCATCCCAGTGTCTGACTGGGAGAGAGATAATATTGTGGTCTGGGTGAGGTTCGTAAAAAGAACTGATTTTTATTTAACCTTTATTTAACTAGGCAAGTCAGTTTAAGAACAAATTCTTATTTTCAATGACGGCCTAGGCACAGTGGGTCCCTAGGCACAGTGGGTTCTTAGGCACAGTTGGTTCCTAGGCACAGTTGGTTCCTAGGCCGTAAACAAATTTGTGCACAGAATTTGAGAGAAATAATTTCAGGGGCAGAACAACAGATTTTTTACCTCGTCAGCTCGGGGGGATTCAATCTAGCAACCTTCCGGTTACTAGTCCAACAGCTCTAACCACTAGGCTACCTGCTAAAACACATGGGAAGAAGAGAAGCACCATGTGTTTGAAGGCTTACATCTGCACCATTGCACTACAAGGTGTGTCATCACCGTCCATTGAGGATATAGTGCACTATAAAAGTAGTAGGGTACTATTTGAGACGAACACCTGTCCTCAGAACTGTTTAATGCGGGGGAGTCTTAAAACCGTTCTAACTCACTTTAGCAACACGTCTCCTGTGCCACTAGGGGCGCAAAAAGTTCTAGAGCACTTGTATTCTACCCACTGAAACGTATACAAGGCCCTACCTCGTCCTTCCCTTCAGCAAATCTGACCACGACTCTATTCTCCAGCTTCCTGTTTACAAACAAAAGCTCTAACAGGAAGTTCCGCTCATTACGGAAGTGATCTGATGAAACAGACGGAGGGCTACAAGACTGTTCCGCTAGCACAGACTGGGATATGTTCCAGGACTCGTCCGAATCCGCATTGAGGATTTACTACATCAGTCACGGCTTTATCAATAAGTGCATAGATGATGTCGTCTCCACAGTGACAACGCAAACGTTTCCCAACCCCCAAAAAACATGGGATTACAGGCAATATCCACGCTGGGCTAAAGGCTAGAGCTACCGCTACGACCTCCAAAGAGACATCAAACATGAAAAAGGACAACATAGGAGGAAGCAGGAATCCTATTAAACTGGCTCCGACGCTGGAAACCCAACTGTGAGATGCCCAACTCCAAAACGAGCTAAATGCCTTTTATGCTTGCTTCGAGGAATACAACGCTGAGTCTTGTGTGAAAGCCCCTGTTGTTCCGGATGAATGTGTTTATTCACTCTCGTTGGCTGATGTGAGTTGGGCCGCCGGGCCAGACGGACTGCCAGGGCACATTCTCAACGCATGCACAAACCAGCTGGCAAGTGTCTTCACATTTTCATACCTCTCCTTGTCCCAGTCTGTAATCCCAACATGTTTCAAGATGACCACCATTGTCCCTGTTCCCAAGAGCTCCAAGGTAACCAGCCTAAATGACTATTTCCCTTTAACGCTCACATCTGTAATTATGAAGTGCTTTGAAAGGCTGGTCATGGCAAACATAAACACCATCCTCCAAGACACGCTGGACCCACTCCAATTCGCATACCCGCCCCGCAACACATCCACAGATGACGCAATCTCAATTGTACTTCACACTGGCCTCTCCTACTTGGACACGAGGGGGAATAACTATGAGAGAATGCTGTTCATAGACTACAGCTCAGCGTTCAACACCATAGTCCCCTCTAAGCTCTTCACCAAACCGGGGACGCTGGGACTGAACCCCTCCCTCTACAACTGGATCCTGGACTTCCTGACGGGCCGCCCCCATGTGGTGAGGGTAGGCAACAACACCTCTGCCACACTGACACTCAACATAAGGGGCTCTCAGGGGTGTGTGCTTAGTCCCCTCCTGTACTCCTGTTCACCCACGACTCCAACCCCATCATCAAGTTTCCTGATGACACGACGGTGGTAGGCCTGACCACCACACACTTGTGCACTATTCGTATGCTGCTGCTACTCTGTTCTTTATTTTACTCTTATTATTATCTATCCTGATGCCTAGTCACTTTACCCTGCCTTCATCTACATATCTACCTCAAATACCTTATTATTATCTATCCTGATGCCTAGTCACTTTACCCTGCCTTCATGTACATATCTACCTCTAATACCTTATTATTATATATCCTGATGCCTAGTCACTTTACCCTGCCTTCATGTACATATCTACCTCTAATACCTTATTATTATCTATCCTGATGCCTAGTCACTTTACCCTGCCTTCATGTACATATCTACCTCTAATACCTTATTATTAACTATCCTGATGCCTAGTCACTTTACCCTGCCTTCATGTACATATCTACCTCACATTTTGTTACGTTACAGCCTTAATCTAAAATGTATTAAATAAATATTTTTCCTCCTCAATCTACACACAATACCCCATAATGAAAAAGCGAAAACAGGTTTTTCGACATTTTGCAAATGTATTAAAAATGTAAAACAGAAATACCTTATTTACATAGGTATTTAGACCCTTCACTATGAGACTCGAGATTGAGCTCCGGTGCATCCGGTTTCCATCTTTGAGATGTTTCTACAACTTGATTGGAGTCCACCTGTGGTAAATTCAATTGATTGGACATGATTTGGAAAGGCACACACCTGTCTATATAAGGTCCTATAGTTGACAGTGCATGGCAGAGCAAAAACCAAGCCATGAGGTCGAAGGAATTGTCCATAGAGCTCTGAGAAAGGATTGTGTCATGCCACAGATCTGGGGAAGGGTACCAAAACATGTCTGCAGCATTGAAGGTCCCCAAGAACACAGTGGCTTCTTTCATTCCTAAATGGAAGAAGTTTGGAAACACCAAGACTCTTCCTAGAGCTCTGCAGCACTCCACCAATCAGGCCTTTATGGTAGAGTTGCATGACAGAAGCCACTCCTCAGTAAAAGGCACATAACAGCCCACTTGGAGTTTGCCAAAAGGCACCTAAAGAACTCTCAGACCATGAGAAACAAGATTCTCTGGTCTGATGAAACCAAGATTGAGCTCTTGGCCTGAATGCCAAACGTCATGTCTGGAGGAAACCTGGCACCAATCCCTACGGTGAAGCATGGTGGTTGGCAGCATTACACTATGGGGATGTTTTCAGCTGCAGGGACTGGGAGACTAGTAAGGATCAAGGGAAAGATGAACAGAGCAAAGTACAGAGAGATCCTTGATGAAAATCTGCTCCAGAGCGCTCAGGACCTCAGACTGGTGTCAAAGGTTCATCTTCCAACTGGACAACGACCCTAAGCACACAGCCAAGACAACCCAGGAGTGGCTTCCAGACAAGTCTCTGAATGTCCCTGAGTAGCCCAGCCAGAGCCCAGACTTGAACCCGATCGAACATCTCTGAAGAGACCTGAACATACAGTGGGGCAAAAAAGTATTTAGTCAGCCACCAATTGTGCAAGTTCTCTCACTTAAAAAGATGAGAGAGGCCTGTAATTTTCATCATAGGTACACTTCAACTATGACAGACAAAATGAGAGGAAAAAATCCAGAAAATCACATTGTAGGATTTTTAATGAATTTATTTGCAAATTATGGTGGAAAATAAGTATTTGGTCACATACAAACAAGCAAGATTTCTGGCTCTCACAGACCTGTAACTTCTTCTTTAAGAGGCTCCTCTGTCCTCCACTCGTTACCTGTATTAATGGCACCTGTTTGAACTTGTTATCAGTATAAAAGACACCTGTCCACAACCTCAATCAGTCACACTCCAAACTCCACTATGGCCAAGACCAAAGAGCTGTCAAAGGACACCAGAAACAAAATTGTAGACCTGCACCAGGTTGGGAAGACTGAATCTGCAATAGGTAAGCAGCTTGGTTTGAAGAAATCAACTGTGGGAGCAATTATTAGGAAATGGAAGACATACAAGACCACTGATAATCTTCCTCGATCTGGGGCTCCACGCAAGATCTCACCCCGTGGGGTCAAAATGATCACAAGAACGGTGAGCAAAATCCCAGAACCACACGGGGGGACCTAGTGAATGACCTGCAGAGAGCTGGGACCAAAGTAACAAAGCCTACCATCAGTAACACACTATGCCGCCAGGGACTCAAATCCTGCAGTGCCAGACGTGTCCCCTGCTTAAGCCAGTACATGTTCAGGCCCGTCTGAAGTTTGCTAGAGAGCATTTGGATGATCCAGATGAGGATTGGGAGAATGTCATATGGTCAGATGAAACCAAAATAGAACTTTTTGGTAAAAACTCAACTCGTCGTGTTTGGAGGACAAAGAATGCTGAGTTGCATCCAAAGAACACCATACCTACTGTGAAGCATGGGGGTGGAAACATCATGCTTTGGGGCTGTTTTCTGCAAAGGGACCAGGACTGACTGATCCGTGTAAAGGAAAGAATGAATGGGGCCATGTATCGTGAGATTTTGAGTGAAAACCTCCTTCCATCAGCAAGGGCATTGAAGATGAAACGTGGCTGGGTCTTTCAGCATGACAATGATCCCAAACACACCGCCCGGGCAACGAAGGAGTGGCTTCAGAAGAAGCATTTCAAGGTCCTGGAGTGGCCTAGCCAGTCTCCAGATCTCAACCCCATAGAAAATCTTTGGAGGGAGTTGAAAGTCCGTGTTGCCCAGCGACAGCCCCAAAACATCACTGCTCTAGAGGAGATCTGCATGGGAGGAATGGGCCAAAAATACCAGCAACAGTGTGTGAAAACCTTGTGAAGACTTACAGAAAACGTTTGACCTCTGTCATTGCCAACAAAGGGTATATAACAAAGTATTGAGATAAACTTTTGTTATTGACCAAATACTTATTTTCCACCATAATTTGCAAATAAATAAATTAAAAATCCTACAATGTGATTTTCTGGATTTCTTTTTCTCATTTCGTCTGTCATAGTGGAAGTGTACCTATGATGAAAATTACAGGCCTCTCTCATCTTTTTAAGTTGGAGAACTTGCACAATTGGTGGCTGACTAAATACTTTTTTGCCCCACTGTAGCTGTGCAGCAACGCTCCCCATCCAACCTGACAAAGCTTGAGAGGATCTGCAGCCTTGAGAAGACTCAAGGCTGTACTCGCTGCCAAAGGTGCTTCAATAAAGTACTGAGTAAAGGGTCTGAATAGTTATGTAAACGTAATTTGCCATCTTTTTATTTGTAACAACTTTGCAAAAATTAAAAAAAACCTGTTTTCGCTTTCTCATTATGGGGTATTGTGTGTAGATTCGTTTAGGGAAAAAACTAATGTAATGAATTTTAGAATAAGGCTGTAACGTATCAAAATGTGGAAAAACTCAATTTTGCAGTGTCACTGCCCATTGTAGCCATGGTAACTGTAGTGGCTATGGTTCCTATAGGTTACAATGATATTATAATTCCTATAGGATACAGTAATTTTATGGTTCCTATAGGATACAGTGATTTTATGGTTCCTATAGGATACAGTGATAGTATAATTCCTATAGGATACAGTGATACTATGGTTCCTATAGGTTACAGTGATATTATAATTCCTATAGGATACAGTGATACGATGGTTCCTATAGGTTACAGTGATATTATAATTCCTATAGGATACAGTGATACTATGGTTCCTATAGGTTACAGTGATATTATAATTCCTATAGGATACAGTGATACTATGGTTCCTATAGGTTACAGTGATATTATAATTCCTATAGGATACAGTGATACTATGGTTCCTATAGGTTACAGTGATACTATAATTCCTATAGGATACAGTAATACTATAATTCCTATAGGATACAATGATACTATAATTCCTATAGGATACAGTGATTCTATGGTTCCTATAGGTTACAGTGATACTATAATTCATATAGGATACAGTGATACTATGGTTCCTATAGGATACAGTGATACTATGGTTCCTATAGGATACAGTGATACTATGGTTCCTATATGATACAGTGATTCTATGGTTCCTATATGATACAGTGATTCTATGGTTCCTATATGATATAGTGATTCTATGGTTCCTATATGATACAGTGATTCTATGGTTCCTATAGGATACAGTGATATCATAATTCCTATAGGTTACAGTGATACTATGGTTCCTATAGGTTACAGTGATATTATAATTCCTATAGGATACAGTGATTCTATGGTTCCTATAGGTTACAGTGATACTATGGTTCCTATAGGTTACAGTGATATTATAATTCCTATAGGATACATTAATTCTATGGTTCCTATAGGATACAGTGATTCTATGGTTCCTATAGGTTACAGTGATATTATAATTCCTATAGGATACAGTGATACTATGGTTCCTATAGGATACAGTGATACTATAATTCCTATAGGATACAATGATTAGGGCTGTTGCATTGACCATATTACCACCATACTGGCAGTCATGAGTCATGACCACAGAAAATGTCTATGGTTTTCTCCTCTTATGCACTCTGGACATGCGTTGGTAGTTCCCAACTTGCTAATGATCAGGTCACTAATGGCCTGGTACTCAGGGCTCTATTGTCCCTCTAACCGCTCTGACATCAACGCAATCGAAAAAATCACATCCAACACTTATCATCAAAACAGTATCCTGCTTTTAAAACTGACCTCACTGTGATGAACAATTTGAAGAAATACATTTCAACAGGTTGAGTGGAAAACGTGGTGGTTGTGGGCGTTGTTTCAAAGCCTAACACATCGAAATGGACAGCGCTTTCTAAGGTGATGATTCGTTCAAAACATCCAAATGCATATTAAAGCTTATGCATATGCATAGGCCTATTATTGGGGCGGCAGGGTAGCCTAGTGGTCAGAGCGTTGGACTAGTAAACCTGGAAAGGTTGCAAGATCAAATCCCCGAGTTGACGAGGTACAAATCTGTCGTTCTGCCCCTGAACAAGGCAGTTAACCCCACTGTTCGTAGGCTGTCATTGAAAATAAGAATTTGTTCTTAACTGACTTGCCTAGTTAAATAAAGGTAAAATAAATAATAAATTAATAAAAGATTATTGAGCTTGAAAAAAAACACCTGAATTAAAATAATGATTGTGTCGTTATACAATACATAGCCAACCGCATATATGACACATAGCAGAAAAACATAAAACAATACTGATTTAAGATATTTTTGCTACATAATTGGTCTAGCCTAAATTAAACAAATTCAGATTTATCCTACAGCTATAGTGAATTTGTATTTGAGTTTGAATAGCCTAGTAATAGGGATTTAAAAAATATATATATTTTCATAATTAATAGGCTGACACATTACCTTTAGCTACGGAATATCTCACCGCCGAGCGTTTCCATCTCATCCTCTCTCTCCTTCATTCCTTTCTCCAGCGCGCAGAGAGAGGGGCTGTCAACAGTTTAGTGAAATATGTTAATTTGTGAAAACATGTTACTATCAGATGTTCCCAAACTGATTTCACTTGGTTTCCCAAATTAAGCACTGTGTAGCTGCCGGAACAAGGTCGGAGAGGCCACGGCATACAGAGTTTGGGCGGAATATCAAATCAAATCAAATTTTATTGGTTACATACGCATATTTAGCAGATGTTATTGCGGTTGTAGTGAAATGCTTGTGTTCCTAGCTCCAACAGTGCAGTAGTATCCAACAATTCACAACAATACACACAAATCTAAAAGTAAAAGAATGGAATTAAGGAATATATAAATATTAGGATGAGCAATGTCGTGGCATTAACTAAAATACAGTAGAATACAGTATATGAACTCAGCAAAAAAATAAACGTCCTCACTGTCAACTGCGTTTATTTTCAGCAAATTTAACACGTGTAAACATTTGTATGAACATAAGACTCAACAACTGAGACATAAACTGAACAAGTTCCACAGACATGTGACTAACAGAAATGGAATAATGTGTCCCTGAACAAAGGGGGGGGTCAAGTAACAGTCAGTATCTGGTGTGGCCACCAGCTGCATTAAGTACTGCAGTGCATCTCCTCCTCATGGACTTCACCAGATTTGCCAGTTCTTGCTGTGAGATGTTACCCCACTCTTCCACCAAGGCACCTGCAAGTTCCCAGACATTTCTGGGGAGAATGGCCCTAGCCCTCACCCTCCGATCCAACCGGTCCCAGAGGTGCTCAATGGGATTGACATCCGGGCTCTTCGCTGGCCATGGCAGAACACTGACGTTCCTGTCTTGCAGGAAATCACGCACAGAACGAGCAGTATGGCTGGTGGCAATGTCATGCTGGAGGGTCATGTCACGATGAGCCTGCAGGAAGGGTACCACATGAGGGAGGAGGATGTCTTCCCTGTAACGCACAGCGTTGAGATTGCCTGCAATGACAACAAGCTCAGTCCAATGATGCTGTGACACACCGCCCCAGACCATGACGGACCCTCCACCTCCAAATCGATCCCGCTCCAGAGTACAGGCCTCGGTGTAACGCTCATTCCTTCGACAATAAACGCGAATCCGACCATCACCCCTGGTGAGACAAAACCGCGACCTGTCAGTGAAGAGCACTTTTTGCCAGTCCTGTCTGGTCCAGCGACGGTGGGTTTGTGCCCATAGGCGACGTTGTTGCCGGTGATGTCTGGTGAGGACCTGCCTTACAACAGGCCTACAAGCCCTCAGTCCAGCCTCTCTCAGCCTATTGCGGACAGTCTGAGCACTGATGGAGGGATTGTGCGTTCCTGGTGTAACTCGGGCAGTTGTTGTTGCCATCCTGTACCTGTCCCGCAGGTGTGATGTTCAGATGTACCGATCCTGTGCAGGTATTGTTACACGTGGTCTACCACTGCGAGGACGATCAGCTGTCTGTCCTGTCTCCCTGTAGCGCTGTCTTAGGTGTCTCACAGTACGGACATTGCAATTTATTGCCCTGGCCACATCTGTAGTCCTCATGCCTCCTTGCAGCATGCCTAAAGCACATTCACACAGATGAGCAGGGACCCTGGGCATCTTTCTGTTTTTTTTTCAGAGTCAGTAGAAAGGCCTCTTTAGTGTCCTAAGTTTTCATAACTGTGAGCTTAATTGCCTACCGTTTGTAAGCGGTTACTGTCTTAACGACTGTTCCACAGGTCCATGTTCATTAATTGTTTATGGTTCATTGAACAAGCATGGGAAACAGTGTTTAAACCCTTTACAATAAAGATCTGTGAAGTTATTTGGATTTTTACAAATTATCTTTGAAACACAGGGTCCTGAAAAAGGGATGTTAATTTTTTTGCTGTGTTTACATATGAGATAAGTAAAGCAGTATATAAACATTATTAAGGTCACTAGTGTTCCATTATTAAAGTGACCAGTGTTCCATTATTAAAGTGGCCAGATATTCCATGTCTGTATATAGGGCAGCAGGCTCTAAAGTGCAGGGTTGAGTAACCCGGTTGGTAGTCGGCTAGTGATTTAAAAGTCTGAAGGCCTTGAGATCTGTTTTTTCAGTCTCTCGGTCCCAGCTTTAATGCCCCTGTACTGACCTCGCCTTCTGAATGATAGCGGGGTGAACAGGCCGTGGCTCAGGTGGTGGATGTCCTTGAAGATCCTTTGGCCTTCCTGTGACATCGGGTGCTGTAGGTGTCCTGAAGGGCAGGCAGAGTGGCCCCGGTGATGCGTTGGACAGACCGGACCATCCTCTGGAGAGCCCTGGGGGGGGGAGGGGTTGAGCTTGCACCCTTGTGGGACCCCTGTGTTGAGGATCAGCGTAGTGGAGGTGTTGTTTCCTACCTTCACCACCTAGAGGCGGCCCGTCAGGAAGTCCAGGACCCAGTTGCACAGGGCGGGGTTCAGATCCAGGGCCCCGAGCTTGATAATGAGCTTGGAGGGCTCATTGAACGCTGAGCTGTAGTCAATGAACAGCATTCTCACATAGGTATTCCTCTTGTCCAGATGGGATAGGGCAGTGTGCAGTGCGATGGTGATTGCATTGTCTGTGGATCTATTGGGGTGGTATGCAAATTGAAGTGGGTCTAGGGTGGCTGGTAAGGGGGAGGTGATATGATTAACTTGCCTCTCAAAGCACTTCATGATAGTAATTTAGTTCAGTTACCTTTGCTTTCTTGGGTACAGGAACAATGGTGGACATCTTGAAGCAAGTGGGAATAGCAGACTGAGATAGGGAGAGATTGAATATGTCCATGAAAACTTCAGCCAGCTGGTCTGCGCATGCTTTGAGGACGCGGAAAGGGATGTTGTCTGTGCCGGCAGCCTTGCGAAGGTTAACGCCCTTAAAGGACTTACTCATGTCGACCACAGAGAACGAGAGCCCACAGTCCTTGGGAGCATGGATTCCGATTGTTCAGACCTGTGTTGAATAGACCTTAGCACGGGTACTTCCTGTTTGAGTTTCTGCCAATAGGAAGGGAGGAGCAGGATGGAGTCGTGATCTGATTTGCCGAAGGGAGGGCGCGGGAGGGCCTCGTAGCCATCCCAGAAGGGAGAGTAACATTGGTAGAGAGTTTTTGATGCTCGAATTCTACAGGCAATGTGTTGATAGAACTTGGGTAGCGTTTTCCTCAGATTTGCCTTATATGTTCTATGATCTACTGTGTGTTCTATGATCTACTGTATGTTCTATGATCTACTAAAAGAATACAGTATAAACATATGACATGAGTAAAACAGTATGTAAACATTATTAAAGTGACTAGTGTTCCATTATACAAGTGGCCAGTGATTCCATGTCTATGTATATAGGGCAGCAGCCACTAAGGTGCAGGGTCAAGTACCCGGGTGGTAGCTGGCCAGTGATGGCTATTTAACAGTCTGATGGCCTTGAGATTGAATAACAGCTTCTGTCTCTCGATCCCAGCTTTGATGCCCCTGTACTGACCTCGCCTTCTGAATGATAGCGGGGTGAACAGGCCGTGGCTCGGGTGGTTGATGTCCTTGATGATATTTTTGGCCTTTCTGTGACATCGGATGCTGTAGGTGTCCTGGAGGGCCGGCATTGTGCCCCCCGGTGATGCGTTAAGCAGACCGCACCACCCTCTGGAGAGCCCTGCGGGTGGTGCAGTTGCCGTACCAGGCGGTGATACAGCCCGACAGGATGCTTTCAATTGTACATCTGTAAAAGTTTGTGAGGGTTTTAGGGGCCAAGACAAATTTCTTCAGCCTCCTTAGGTTGAAGAGGCGCTGTTGCGCCTTCTTCACCACACTGTCTGTGTGGGTGGACCATTTCAGATTGTCAGTGATGTGCACACTGAGGAACTTGAAGCTTTTCACCTTCTCCACTGCGGCCCCGTCGATGTGGATGGGGGGCGGGATCCCTCTGCTTTTTCCTGAAGTCCACGATCAGCTCCTTCGTTTTGTTGACATTGAGGGAGAGGTTATTTTCCTGGCACCACTCCGCCAGGGTCCTCACCTCCTCTCTGTAGGCTGTCTCGTCATTGTTGGTAATCAGGCCTACCACTGTTGTGTCGTCTGCAAACTTGATAATTGAATTGGAGGCGTGCGTGGCCAGGGAGTACAAGAGGGGGCTGAGCACACACCCTTGTGGGGCCCCTGTGTTGAGGATCAGCGTAGTGGAGGTGTTGTTTCCTACCATCACCACTTGGGGGCGGCCCGTCAGGAAGTCCAGTGCCCAGTTGCACAGGGCGGGGTTCAGACCCCGGAACTTAATGATGAGCTTGGAGCGTACTATGGTGTGGAAGGCTGAACTATAGTCAATGAACAGCATTCTTACATACAATAGGTATTACTCTTGTCCAGATGGGATAGTTCAGTGTACAGTGTGATGGCGATTGCATCTTCTGTGGATCTATTGGGGCGGTAAGCAAACTGTAGTGGGTCTAGGGTGTCAGGTAATGTAGAGGTGATATGATTCTTAACTAGCCTCTCAAAGCACTTCATGATGACAGAAGTGAGTGCTACGGGGGCGATAGTCATTTAGTTCAGTTACCTTTGCTTTCTTGGGTACGGAAACAATGGTAGACATCTTGACGCAAGTGGGGACAGCAGACTGGGATAGGGAGAGATTGAATATCTCCGTAAACACTCCAACCAGCGTGCTCTGAGGATGCTTAAATGTCTTACTCACGTCGACCAGGCCATGGAAAACGAGAGCCCACAGTCCTTTGGGAGCGGGTCATTTCTGTGGATATCACCCATCTCGCAGAAAAATGACAGGAGTAGCCTACCCGAAAAACGTACTGGCGGGAAAGTGACTTTTTTTCTCTTGCCCCTATTCTTGCCCATTTGATAACGGGCCATTATAAATCTAAACTAATTTTACATATTAGTAAAGATAGGAATCCATTGGGGATAATCTGCTGAGTGAAAATCAGATCAGTTGATGAGAGAACAGTGTGCAGCCTGAGGCAAACAGAGCGCAAGCTTCTAGGGCATTTTAATGGCTGTATCATTCAGCAAAGTTTTTCCAAACAACTCTAAATCTAGCTTATAGGACCTGTTTCAAAAGATCACTTTTACGCTCAACATAGCCACTTCATTTGCTCGCACACTCTAATTTTTAGTTCAATTATATTAGTCTTGCTATAAAAACCATAATATAAAAAAATACATTTTAAATGGTAGCTTTTCCAGCTGCACACCCGGGGGGCTGGGAGGGAGTGCGCATAGTGCAGCTACCTATTATTTTTTTATTTTATTTTGCTGTGTAAATTGACTGGATATATTCACTGCAGTATTAAGCCTAACATTGAACTTATATGAATTATGGGCTAATATGCATACACTTCTACTTAGGCTATAGGCTACATCTCCAGCCTGTCTGTCGTTGTTCTGTTGCGCAATTACGCAGCTGGCCTCTCCACTGTCACGGCTATGCCTCCTAAATCTTGTGGAATCCCGGGAAAAGACAGACAACAAAAAGATTATGGGACACTTTTTTTCAACCTTTTTTATTTAGCCTACTAACAGCCTATTAGATGAGAGATGCACATTGCTCTTGATTGCTGCATGTAAAAATTGGCAGCATTAAAAAACTGATCCAAATGGTTGTTTAATCAGGCCTAGGCTGTAGGCCTATAAGGTTATTTTGGCATGAAACAAAACAGAACGTTTGAGCGGTTATTCAAATTTGCCTAAATTACTGCAGCTTACAGACCATGGCCAATAATTGTGCACTCACTTGATAAGAGTAATAAATTCCTCGTTACACTGTGTTGTTGTAGCCAAGGTATTATAATTGTCTTGTCTACAAACTTAGGCCTAATCAATTGTTAAACTTTGCATGCCAGGGGACTACAGAGTACAGCCTGGTGGAACGCACTACAGATTTGCCATTTCATAATCTGTAAACCTTTTTCTTGCACTTTGACAAGTAAATATTTTTCTCATATCTTTAATATTTAGCTAATGAATGGCCTACTCTTTAGCTAATGAATGGCCTACTCTTTAGCTAATGAATGGCCTACTATTTAGCTAATGAATGGCCTGCTATTTAGCTAATGAATGGCCTGCTATTTAGCTAATGAATGGCCTGCTATTTACCTAATGAATGGCCTGCTATTTACCTAATGAATGGCCTACTCTTTAGCTAATGAATGGCCTACTATTTAGCTAATGAATGGCCTACTATTTAGCTAATGAATGGCCTGCTATTTAGCTAATGAATGGCCTGCTATTTAGCTAATGAATGGCCTACTCTTTAGCTAATGAATGGCCTGCTATTTAGCTAATGAATGGCCTACTCTAGCTAATGAATGGCCTGCTATTTAGCTAATGAATGGCCTGCTATTTAGCTAATGAATGGCCTGCTATTTACCTAATGAATGGCCTACTCTTTAGCTAATGAATGGCCTACTATTTACCTAATGAATGGCCTACTATTTAGCTAATGAATGGCCTACTATTTACCTAATGAATGGCCTACTATTTAGCTAATGAATGGCCTGCTATTTACCTAATGAATGGCCTGCTATTTAGCTAATGAATGGCCTACTCTTTAGCTAATGAATGGCCTGCTATTTAGCTAATGAATGGCCTGCTATTTACCTAATGAATGGCCTACTCTTTAGCTAATGAATGGCCTACTATTTAGCTAATGAATGGCCTACTATTTAGCTAATGAATGGCCTGCTATTTACCTAATGAATGGCCTGCTATTTACCTAATGAATGGCCTACTATTTAGCTAATGAATGGCCTACTCTTTAGCTAATGAATGGCCTACTATTTAGCTAATGAATGGCCTGCTATTTAGCTAATGAATGGCCTGCTATTTAGCTAATGAATGGCCTACTATTTAGCTAATGAATGGCCTACTATTTAGCTAATGAATGACCTACTATTTACCTAATGAATGGCCTACTCTTTAGCTAATGAATGGCCTACTCTTTAGCTAATGAATGGCCTGCTATTTAGCTAATGAATGGCCTGCTATTTAGCTAATGAATGGCCTACTCTTTAGCTAATGAATGGCCTGCTATTTACCTAATGAATGGCCTACTCTTTAGCTAATGAATGGCCTACTATTTAGCTAATGAATGGCCTGCTATTTAGCTAATGAATGGCCTACTCTTTAGCTAATGAATGGCCTGCTATTTAGCTAATGAATGGCCTGCTATTTACCTAATGAATGGCCTACTCTTTAGCTAATGAATGGCCTACTATTTAGCTAATGAATGGCCTACTATTTAGCTAATGAATGGCCTGCTATTTACCTAATGAATGGCCTACTCTTTAGCTAATGAATGGCCTACTATTTAGCTAATGAATGGCCTACTATTTAGCTAATGAATGGCCTGCTATTTAGCTAATGAATGGCCTGCTATTTAGCTAATGAATGGCCTACTCTTTAGCTAATGAATGGCCTGCTATTTAGCTAATGAATGGCCTACTCTAGCTAATGAATGGCCTGCTATTTAGCTAATGAATGGCCTGCTATTTAGCTAATGAATGGCCTGCTATTTACCTAATGAATGGCCTACTCTTTAGCTAATGAATGGCCTACTATTTACCTAATGAATGGCCTACTATTTAGCTAATGAATGGCCTACTATTTACCTAATGAATGGCCTACTATTTAGCTAATGAATGGCCTGCTATTTACCTAATGAATGGCCTGCTATTTAGCTAATGAATGGCCTACTCTTTAGCTAATGAATGGCCTGCTATTTAGCTAATGAATGGCCTGCTATTTACCTAATGAATGGCCTACTCTTTAGCTAATGAATGGCCTACTATTTAGCTAATGAATGGCCTACTATTTAGCTAATGAATGGCCTGCTATTTACCTAATGAATGGCCTGCTATTTACCTAATGAATGGCCTACTATTTAGCTAATGAATGGCCTACTCTTTAGCTAATGAATGGCCTACTATTTAGCTAATGAATGGCCTGCTATTTAGCTAATGAATGGCCTGCTATTTAGCTAATGAATGGCCTACTATTTAGCTAATGAATGGCCTACTATTTAGCTAATGAATGACCTACTATTTACCTAATGAATGGCCTACTCTTTAGCTAATGAATGGCCTACTCTTTAGCTAATGAATGGCCTGCTATTTAGCTAATGAATGGCCTGCTATTTAGCTAATGAATGGCCTACTCTTTAGCTAATGAATGGCCTGCTATTTACCTAATGAATGGCCTACTCTTTAGCTAATGAATGGCCTACTATTTAGCTAATGAATGGCCTGCTATTTAGCTAATGAATGGCCTACTCTTTAGCTAATGAATGGCCTGCTATTTAGCTAATGAATGGCCTGCTATTTACCTAATGAATGGCCTACTCTTTAGCTAATGAATGGCCTACTATTTAGCTAATGAATGGCCTACTATTTAGCTAATGAATGGCCTGCTATTTACCTAATGAATGGCCTGCTATTTACCTAATGAATGGCCTGCTATTTAGCTAATGAATGGCCTACTCTTTAGCTAATGAATGGCCTACTATTTAGCTAATGAATGGCCTGCTATTTAGCTAATGAATGGCCTGCTATTTAGCTAATGAATGGCCTACTATTTAGCTAATGAATGGCCTACTATTTAGCTAATGAATGACCTACTATTTACCTAATGAATAGCCTGCTATTTAGCTAATGAATAGCCTGCTATTTAGCTAATGAATGGCCTACTATTTAGCTAATGAATGACCTACTATTTACCTAATGAATAGCCTGCTATTTAGCTAATGAATAGCCTGCTATTTAGCTAATGAATGGCCTACTATTTAGCTAAATATTTTGCTTCTTCCGCAACACATCACAAGCCTCTCTCATCCAGCTGTTGCCGTGCACAACAGGCTATAGGCTGCAGCAAAACTCTCCGCAATAGACCATTCCTCTTCTCATAAAAATCCCAGGAAAGCTATAGGCTACAAAAGCTGGGCAGCAGTCTTACAAAAGCTATACTCTACAGACCTTCGCTGGGCAAGATATATGTGTATGAGAGGGAGTACACAAACACACACACAAACAATATCTACTCTTACAGTCTGTCAACAGGGGTGAGGTATGTGTTTAAGTATCATGAACACACACGCCTAAACATATACATCTATTTAATGTGCTGGGGCCCCACTGTGTAAACTCCCACAGCCGCTCACTGTGGTGTGGTATGTGAAAGTATTACAAGCTTGCAGCATAGCACTCTCTCTCTCTCTCTGCAGCTGCTGTTTTTGCCCTGTGGATACTGCCATGTCTTGCCCCCATGAGTAAACCCATGCATGCAGCAGGTATGTGTGGTACGCTGCTTGTCCACAGGGAGGAGGAGGAGGGGGGGCACGGTGCACAGAGGTCAAGGCACAAAGGGGTCAAACAGTCAGCCGTATGAACGCCTCAGCTAAAACAGAGTTTGAGGGCAGGTGTCTGTGTTGTGTTTTTTTTTTTTTAGTTTTCAGTTAAGTTGTCCTTTTCCTCAACGGCTGTTGACCTTTTAACCTACGTGGTCTTTACTGCAATAATGACTTTGCCTATGTGGCTAACTAAATGTTAAATCACTTCATCTTAAATCCCAACTGTGTCAGAAGTTGATTGGGATGGCTTCAGGTCAGACCCTTCTCTCTCTGTGGTGTAAATTACCATGGCAGCATGGTTTCTAATCTGACAGAGGAGGGCAAGAGTTGGACCATGTTTGATTCTTATGGTGTCAAATCAGCCTCTACAACATTTTCCACCAACAATAGGCATGTCTTTGTAAAGTTTTCACCCTCAATTTCTCAAGTTGCTCTTCTCTCAAGTCTTTTTACATTTGGGTTTCAAAGGTAAGAATCACACCTGGCCGTGATTGGGAGTCCCATAGGGCGGCGCACAATTGGCCCAGCGTCGTTCTGGTATGGCCGGGGTAGGCCGTCATTGTAAATAAGAATTTGTTCTTAACTGACTTGCCGTGTTAAATAAAAGTAAAATTAAAAATGTATAATTATAAATACATAAAAAAAAACATTTAACTGAAAAAAAAAGATTTGTTTTATAGTAATTGTCTGATTGGGAACAACCATTGCCTATCAAATTACAATGTCAAATTATTTCAATTTGGAAGTTTTTTTGAGTACAGGCAGTAATACAGGAGCCAAATCGCATAGAGAGTCTCATCAGATCAGATGTTATCATCGAGCCAGAGCCATCTGTGGAAAGAGGAGTCTCATCAGATCAGACGTTATCATCGAGCCAGAGCCATCTGTGGAAAGAGGAGTCTCATCAGATCAGACGTTATCATCGAGCCAGAGCCATCTGTGGAAAGAGGAGTCTCATCAGATCAGACGTTACCATCGAGCCAGAGCCATCTGTGGAAAGACGAGTCTCATCAGATCAGACGTTATCGTCGAGCCAGAGCCATCTGTGGAAAGAGGAGCCTCATCAGATCAGACGTTATCGTCGAGCCAGAGCCATCTGTGGAAATAGGAGTCTCTGAGAGGATGAACCTTGGGGTATTAAAATGAGTTTTAGATGGATGGTTTTTTTTTTTTAGAAGGAGACACAGAAAAAGGATGCAATCAAGGAAAGATAAAATGGCACAGAGCTGTTGCATGTTTGCCTCAATATGAAATGGCAGACGTCACTATGCGGGACTGAGCAGAGGTTATACAATCCACGTCCTTCGTCAGTATTATTGAGCCATAAGAAACCTTCCTTTAGACCTTTAGTTAATTAAGAAACACATTAAGTGAACGTAAAAGTCTGTCTAAGGGTGTTTAGGCAGCCGTACGTGACTGTTTGTAGTGCGGTGCCATACCTTCGGCTCCCTGGTGCAGCAGAGCTGAACACGCTCAAAGAGGAAACTTGCGGCTGGATGTCTGTGTGGAGAGTGGGGGGGTCTTCACTACGCACTGGTTGTTCTCCAGACAGCAGTAATGCTGAAACGTTGTCCCAGGCCTTGTTGGTGACCACGTCACCCCTTCCCTCAGAACCAGTGAAGATACTCTATAGAGAGGACAGAAATATACAGGAGATGGAATTACAATTGTAGAGTCGTAGGGCTGAATCCCAATAGCTCAATGCAAGTGACGGCAATGAATGGTTTATGCAAAAGTCTCTTGTGTCTAGGCTTAGGGGTTTGGGTTAGTTGCTTAAACAAACCCATTACAGTGATCCAGGGTGGAATATAAACCAGGGTTGGGGAGCTCAGCGTTCAACATCATAGTGCCCACGAAGCTCATCACTAAGCTAAGGACTCTGGGACTAAACACCTCCCTCTGCAACTGGCAACAACTTCTCCCACTATGATGACACACCAAATGATGACCACCAATCAGAGACCACTATGATGACACACTAAATGATGACCACCAATCAGAGACCACTATGATGACACACCAAATGTGTTTAAAGGATCCTTTTTGTCTTCTTCTAATGCCTCTTACGGGGAAAGGAATCCAAAAGTAACTGAAAATCATCAGATTACGTTACTGAGTCTGGCTAATCCATAAATTACGTTACTGATTACAATTCTGAAACAGGTAACTAGTAACTGTAATGGATTACATTTAGAAAGTAACCTACCCAATCCTTATCATCTGGTTGTCGTCATCAGACATGGTGTTGGCACAGTGGCTGTTTGTTGAGATTACACTGGGATCCATCACATCACTGTCATCAACACCTCCTCCCACTGGTCCACTAACTACGCCAACAAAAAAGCTAGTTTGGCTCTAGCTCGGCTTTCCCTCACCCAATCTCATTCAAGGGCCTCTTCCCCAGTGAGGGCCTTCCGTGTCTGTTCTCACGCTGCCTCTCCCTCCTCTGCCACTCCCTCCCAGTCATGCTGGTCTTCCAAGTCCTACTTCTCTAATAAACCCCTCGTTAATTTAGCTAGCCCAGCTACAATGCTCTTGGTTAAACCAAAGAAACTGGTAACTTTTAAATGTGGTGAAACAGAAGACCAAATAACTACAGTACCAGTCAAAAGTTTGGACACACCTACTCATTCAAGTGTGTTTCTTTATTTTGACTATTTTCTACATTGTAGAATAATGAAAACTATGAAATAACACATATGTAATCATGTAGTGACCAAAAAAAGTGTTAAACAAATCAAAACATATTTTATATTTCATATTTTATGTTTCTTCAAAGTAGCCACCCTTTGCCTTGATGACAGCTTTGCACACTCTTGGCATTCTCTCAACCAGCTTCACCTGGAATGCTTTTCCAACAGTCTTGAAGGACTTCCCACTTGTTGGCTGCTTTTCCTTCCCTCTGCGGTCCGACTCATCCCAAACCATCTCAATTGGGTTGAGGTCGGGTGATTGTGGAGGCCAGGTCATCTGATGCAGCACTCCATCACTCTTTTTATTGGTAAAATAGCCTTTACACAGCCTGCAGAGGGTTCCTTGGTCCTAAAGGAATCCCCCTCTCCTTGATTCTTGATCCAGAGGGTCCCATGGTCCTAGAGGTATACCCTGTCCTTGATCCTTGATCCAGAGGGTCCCATGGTCCTAGAGGTATACCCTGTCCTTGATCCTTGATCCAGAGGGTCCCATGGTCATAGATATGTGACTCACCACCTGGATTCGGTCTTATGTAGCAAAATTTGAAACATGAAAACAGCCTAACCAGCTCTGCTGGCAACAATTTCATTACGCTTTTTTGCAGACGTTTACTGACACCGGCCATATTCAACGGGTGTTGTACACACATCATGTAACGTTAGCTCAAATAGACAGAAGCCTTCTTCTATACGGCAGACCAATCCGAACTCCTCTCTCGGCATGTCCAACCCACTCATTATCTCAGCCAATCATGGCTAGTGGGAAGGTTGCTAACTTTTTCTGTGGCTTAAACAACAAGGATCATAATTTAACAATTTTATTTTGTATTTAGAGAATGGCGAACAAGTTTGTTATTAAAGCACATGATGAAAGTTTACATGTTCGAGAAGGCATTTCTGCCATAAAAAGCACTTTGATCAAAACTTGTTTACTGCCTTTGAAACCCTGCTATAACTGCCCAATGTTTTATTAATACCATAATACAGACTGTTAATTCACTGTCGTTTCACAGCAACCCCTTGTGTCAATATGTTTTGATGTACTATGGATGCAGTGTTTGTGTACAGCTGTGTGTCTACAAGCCCTGGTTGAAAATAAGCTTTAGGCATAGATTCTATTTGTTTTAAAATGACATTAAGTAAACAAAGCATATACAGTACCAGTCAAATGTTGGGACACACCTACTCATTCCAGAGTTATTCTACATTGTAGAATAATTGTGAAGACATCCAAACTATGAAATAACACCAAAAAAAGTGTTAAACAAATCAAAATATATTTTATATTTGAGATTCTTCAAAGTAGCCACCCTTTGTCTTGATGACAGCTTTGCACACTCTAGTAAAAATAAAGAAAAACCCCTGGAATGAGTAGGTGTGTCCCAAACCTTTTGACTGGTACTGTATCTACTTCAATGTCAATATTGAAATCCTAGTTGATTAGTTGCTTGGTTAGGTTCTCAACTGAAAAAACGAAAGGCGCTTAACTTTTTATTGTCGCCCATCGTCCCTACTTCACTATGACCTTGCCTTTCATCGTCACAATCTGGTTAGAGAACGGTCAAGCCGTGATCGGTCCAGAAACCTGACGAATTGCATTTCATTAGAATGCTACAGGCTTCATTGGCTAGAATATTAAAAATAATAGTAAAAGATTGTAATTTCATGCGTAACATGTTTTGGTGTGATAGGAGAAATCCATGTGGGGATACGGTGAAACAAAAATCTCTGCTCTGAAATTTATATTTTGTGTCAATGCTCGCTCAAAGCCCCCCACCCCCCACTGCCTGTGTGCTCGCGAGACCGATCCTCTGCACTCTCGACTCCGTGTTCTTTTTTATTGCTCATGTTTTATTGTGCTTAACTTTTGAGATGAATTTGACACCATTTGATTCTCAGACGTCTTGTGGGTTTGGCTCAGTTGTTCAGCAGCTTGTGGTTAAGGAGGATCTCACTTCAACTGCAGAAACACGAGTCTCCGCTTTCAGCACTTCTCACACTATGTGGTGTGGTTGGTACAGTATACGTAAGAGATGATAGACAGTCGAGTATTAATACTTATTGTGCTACAAGAGAGACACTGGACAGACAGACAGACAGACAGACACTGAACACGTGTTGTTATTAGTTACAGACCACAGTTCTACCTTCTAATGTTTAATCATCCTCTGGAAAATGATAAATATCTACCCACAATGCACCATGTCTTCCCACAATGCACCATGTCTTCACACAACGCACACTTTCTACCCACAATGCACAATTTCTACCCACAATACACCATGTCTGCCCACAACCCACCATGTCTACCCACAATACACCATGTCTACCCACAATGCACTATGTCTGGACAGCTGTAGGTGTGAAGGTGTGTAGATAAACTGTATGTGTTTACGTAGGAGAGAAATGACTATCAAGCAGAGTACCTCTTTATAGTGGAGGAAGCATGAGAATGGGTGGTGGTTAGACATTATGAGTGGTGGTTAGACATTATGAGTGGTGTGGTGAGGCATGATCAGAGGTGTATGGTCCTGTGGTGAGGCATGGTCATGTAATCACATAAAGAGGTCATGTAATCACATAAAGAGGTCATGTAGTCATATAAAGAGGTCATGTAATCACATAAAGAGGTCATGTAATCACATAAAGAGGTCATGTAGTCATATAAAGAGGCCATGTAATCACATAAAGAGGTCATGTAGTCATATAAAGAGGTCATGTAATCACATAAAGAGGTCATGTAGTCACATACAGAGGTCATGTAATCACATAAAGAGGTCATGTAGTCACATAAAGAGGTCATGTAATCACATAAAGAGGTCATGTAGTCATATAAAGAGGTCATGTAATCACATAAAGAGGTCATGTAGTCATATAAAGAGGTCATGTAGTCATATAAAGAGGTCATGTAGTCATATAAAGAGGTCATGTAATCACATAAAGAGGTCATGTAGTCATATAAAGAGGTCATGTAGTCATATAAAGAGGTCATGTAGTCACATAAAGAGGTCATGTAGTCATATAAAGAGGTCATGTAATCACATAAAGAGGTCATGTAGTCACATAAAGAGGTCATGTAGTCACATAAAGAGGTCATGTAGTCATATAAAGAGGTCATGTTCTTGATAGCATGCATTGGTCTCAGAACTGTGGAGATCTTCACAGTTGCTGTAATAATTCTCTTTTGCTACTTGTAGGTTACTGTCTGTCATTTGTTTCAATATATTTCATGATGTGTGTCAGGTGTCTCAGTGTAGCAGGTAAGAAGAGTCAGCCGCAGGACAACGGAGATGAGTAGTCACGTATATTTTACTCAAAATACAAACTACCAAAATAGTAGTAAAAAAACAAGCTCACAAATACAGACCATCTAACATAGAACAAACACGCACAAAACCCATCGAGGGGAAAACAGAGGGTTTAAATAAGGAACGTGTAATTATGGGAATAGAAACCCGGTGTGTATAATGAAGACAAAACAAACAGAAAATTGAAAAGTGGATCGGCGGTAGCTAGAAGACCGGTGACGTCGACCCGCCGAACGCCGCCCGAACAAGGAGAGGGACCGACTTCGGCGGAAGTCGTGACAATGTGTAGCCTAACACGATGTGCCAAATCTAGACTTAGTGCATCATTATAGGGTAAACATTACGTTAAGCCGACTCAATGTTTGCAGCCATAGGAGATCATATCTTTCTAGGATCTGATCCGTCGTCACTATGGTGTAATAATTATAATGTGAATGTAAGAGTTGAATGGAGCACAACTGATCCGAGAACAGTTCTTCCTCTCTTTCGCTCCTATCAGAATCAACCACGACTGATCCGAGAACAGCTCTTCCTCTCTTTCGCTCCTATCAGAATCAACACGACTGAGCCGAGAACAGTTCTTCCTCTCTCCTATTAGTATCAACACAACTGATCCGAGAACAGCTCTTCCTCTCTTTCTCTCCTATCAGTATCAACACAACTGATCCGAGAACAGTTCTTCCTCTCTCCTATTAGTATCAACACAACTGATCCGAGAACAGCTCTTCCTCTCTTTCTCTCCTATCAGTATCAACACAACTGATCCGAGAACAGTTCTTCCTCTCTCCTATTAGTATCAACACAACTGATCCGAGAACAGCTCTTCCTCTCTTTCTCTCCTATCAGAATCAACACGACTGAGCCGAGAACAGTTCTTCCTCTCTCCTATTAGTATCAACACAACTGATCTGAGAACAGTTATTCCTCTCTTTCGCTCCTACTAGTATCATCACAACTGTACCTTCAGTACAACACCGCTTGTAATGAAATGCAAGGTATAGACACAGAGCTTGCTCTGTTGTCATACATTGTTTTGTGGTGACTGAAGGACTTTGAAAAGAAAGTGACGGATTATTAAAAAATAAATTTCCATTTACAGCAAATCAAATGCAGATAGGAAGAATAGCAGACGCAGAGAGACAGAGAGACGGACAGAAAGACAGACAGAAAGACAGACAGACAGACTCTCACGATCACAAATACAAATGCTATCCCGTTCTGTCAGACATATACAACATCCTCTGTCTACAATCATTACTTTCACATAACTAGATATACTGACTGTATCCAAAATCCTTTAATAGCCACAAGAGACTTAACGACGATCACGGATATTGACTGTGCAAATATGAACAATGTTAATAACTGTCTTCAAATATGAACAATGTTAATAACTGTCTTCAAATATGAACAATGTGAAAGTTGTGAAGTGCTGTGTCAGACACGATTACAGAAACACTTTGAGTGTTAGATTTTAATCTATTCCCCTGAGGGAGTTGGGGTTATAGTCTCTCACTGCTGAATGGTCAGTCTCTTCTCTCTCTCGCTCTTTCCCTCTCGCTTTCACTCTCTCCCCCTTCTCTCTGTCTCCCTCTCTTTCTCTCCCTACCTCCTTCTCTCTTTTCTCTCCACCCCCCCTCCTCTCTCTTTAAAACAAAACCACAACAGCAACCATAGCGACAGAGAGCGAGAGGAAGACCTGACCAGGTCTGTCACCTATCGAGGGTGCTGATTGGTCGACGGGTCTGTTGTTGCTTTGTTGCCGTGGGATGTGCAGGCAGGTCTGTCAGCCAGAGAGAGTGTTATGTTGCCGTGGCGTTATGTTTGCCGTGGCGTTATGTTGCCGTGGCGTTATGTTGCCGTGGGATGTGCAGGCAGGTCTGTCAGCCAGAGAGAGTGTTATGTTGCCGTGGCGTTGTGTTGCCGTGGCGTTATGTTTGCCGTGGCGTTATGTTACCGTGGCGTTATGTTTGCCGTGGGATGTGCAGGCAGGTCTGTCAGCCAGAGAGAGTGTTATGTTGCCGTGGCGTTGTGTTGCCGTGGCGTTATGTTTGCCGTGGCGTTATGTTGCCGTGGGATGTGCAGGCAGGTCTGTCAGCCAGAGAGAGTGTTATGTTGCCGTGGCGTTGTGTTGCCCTGGCGTTATGTTTGCCGTGGCGTTATGTTGCCGTGGCGTTATGTTGCCGTGGGATGTGCAGGCAGGTCTGTTAGCCAGAGAGAGTGTTATGTCGCCGTGGCGTTGTGTTGCCGTGGCGTTATGTTGCCGTGGGATGTGCAGGCAGGTCTGTCAGCCAGAGAGAGTGTTATGTCGCCGTGGCGTTGTGTCGCCGTGGCGTTATGTTTGCCGTAGACTCGCCACTCAGCAGTCCTGTCAGTCACCCTTCAGAAAGTATTCATACTCCTTGACTTATTCCACATGTTACTGTGTTACAGCCTGAATTCTGAATAGTTTATTAATACATGTTTTTAGAAGTGTTTGCAAATGTATTGAAAATGTAATACATAATTATAAAATTTACATAAGTATTCACACCCTTGAGTCAATACATGTTAGAATGACCTTTCTCAGTGATTACAGCTGTGAGTCTTTCTGGGTTAGTCTCTAAGAGCTTAGCACACCTGGATTCTACATTATTGGCACATTATTCTTTAAATAATTCTTCAAGCTCTGTAAAATTGATTGTTGATCATTGCTAGACAACCATTTTCAAGTCTTGTCATATATTTTCAAGCAGATTTAAGTGAAAACTGTAACTTTGCCATTCAGGAACATTCACTTTCTTCTTGGTAAGCAACTCCAGTGTAGATTTGGCCTTGTGTTTTACGTTATTGTCCTGCTGAAAGCTGAATTCATCTCTCAGTGTCTGTTGGAAAGCAGAGTGAAGCAGGTTTTCCTCTAGGATTTTCCACTAGGTCTCTTTTTATCCCCCAAAAACTCCCTAGTCCTTGCCAATGACGAGCATACCCATAACATGACGCGGCCACCACCATGCTTGAAAATATGAAGAATGGTACTCTGTGATGTGTTGGATTTGACGCAAACATTCATTTTATTCAGGACATAAGTTAATTTCGTTGCCACTTGTTATAACGTTGCCACTGTTATATTAACCAGGAGCTCTGGGACTGTGACCCCACCGGTATATTAACCAGCAGCTCTGGGACTGTGACCCCACCGTTATATTAACCAGGAGCTCTGGGACTGGGACCCCACCGTTATATTAACCAGGAGCTCTGGGACTGTGACCCCACCGTTATATTAACCAGGAGCTCTGGGACTGTGACCCCACCGGTATATTAACCAGCAGCTCTGGGACTGTGACCCCACCGTTATATTAAACAGCAGCTCTGGGACTGTGACCCCACCGTTATATTAAACAGCAGCTCTGGGACTGTGACCCCACCGTTATATTAAACAGCAGCTCTGGGACTGTGACCCCACCGTTATATTAACTAGTAGCTCTGGGACTGTGACCCCACAGTTATATTAACCAGCAGCTCTGGGACTGTGACCCCACCGTTATATTAAACAGCAGCTCTGGGACTGTGACCCCACCAGTATATTAACCAGCAGCTCTGGGACTGTGACCCCACCGTTATATTAACCAGCAGCTCTGGGACTGTGACCTCACCGGTATATTAAACAGCAGCTCTGGGACTGTGACCCCACCGGTATATTAACCAGCAGCTCTGGGACTGTGACCTCACCGGTATATTAAACAGCAGCTCTGGGACTGTGACCCCACCGGTATATAACACAGCAGCTCTGGGACTGTGACCCCACCGGTATATTAACCAGCAGCTCTGGGACTGTGACCCCACCGGTATATTAACCAGCAGCTCTGGGACTGTGACCCCACCGGTATATTAACCAGCAGCTCTGGGACTGTGACCCCACCGGTATATTAACCAGCAGCACTGGGACTGTGACCCCACCGTTATATTAACCAGCATCTCTGGGACTGTGACCCCACCGTTATATTAACCAGCAGCTCTGGGACTGTGACCCCATCGTTATATTAACCAGCAGCACTGGGACTGTGACCCCACCAGTATATTAACCAGCAGCTCTGGGATCCCACGGTTATAGTAGCAGGGTTATTAAGGTTACTAGGGATATTAGGTTTCCCATGGAACAGCCTGGGTAGGTACACACACTGAAGTCACGCTCAGCCCTTCGGGCTGAAGCACCCACACACACACACACACACACACACACAGACACACACACACACACACACACAGACACACACAGACACACACACACACACACAGACACACACAGACACACACACACACCCCTAGGTCAAGTAAACACTTTATTTTTTGCATAAATTAGGTTTTACACATATGCTTTGTTTACTTAATGTAATTTTCAAACAAATAGAATCTATGCCTAAAGCTTATTTTCAACCAGGGCTTGTAGACACACAGCTGTACACAAACACTGCATCCATAGTACATCAAAACATATTGACACAAGGGGTTGCTGTGAAACGACAGTGAATTAACAGTCTGTATTATGGTATTAATAACATTAGGCAGTTATAGCAGGGTTTCAAAGGCAGTAAACAAATTAGCCAAATGATCACACGGTTTGTTTTCTGGAGCAGTAATCCAAAAAAAACGATGAACTATTTCTGGCTCAGTGCCATTGGGACACGCTGGTCCTTGTGATTATGATATTCCTCCAAGAACACAGCTAGGAATATATACAGTGTAGTCCAATCTATAGGCTATAATATACTGTATGGACTCATTATGGCTCTGCCTACCGTCAATGAGGGAATAGATGATTCCCAGAAGATAATGATATGTGATGGCTAATGGAAGCATTTTCTCAAGGTAAACAACACTGAACGCTACACAGATTTGATTTATTAGGGTCCCCATGAGCCGACGCCAATGGCGACAGCTACTCTTACTGGGGTTCGACAAATAACCCAAAATTACATTACAGACAAAAAATACTTTTACAACCAGTCTAGGGAAATTGACCTAAGAACCCCCATAATCAATGAGGGAAATATAATTCCCATGATACTCAGAATAGAGTAGACCATGGGGAATATGTCTAGGACCATGGGACCCTCTGCATCAAGAAGAGGGGAGAAGGGGGATTCCTCTAAGACCCTCTGGATCAAGGAGAGGGGATACCTCTAGAACCATGGGACCCTCTGGATCAAGGAGAGGGGATACCTCTAGAACCATGGGACCCTCTGGATCAAGGAGAGGGGATACCTCTAGGACCATGGGACCCTCTGGATCAAGGAGAGGGGATTCCTCTAGGACCATGTGACCATCTGGATCAAGGATCAAGGAGAGGGGCATACCTCTAAGACCATGGGACTCTCTGGATCTACGAGAGGGGATATCTCTAGTCTAGGACCATGGGACCCTCTGGATGAAGGATCAAGGAGATGGATATACTGGTCCATTGTTAGCTTCCACTGTGGGATGTAATGCTTTTGAGAGTCTTACTGTATAATTATATGACCCTGGCAACCAGATTAGTGTCAAGGAGAGGTTGTACGGAGTGGAGTACCCAGCCTGTAGACCTGATTACAATGTGCCAGAGAGTCTATGCAGCCTGTAGACTGTCTGAGGCTCAAGGTGAGGGTGAACATATCAACAAAACGTGTGTGCACTACCCCGTTCTCCATCCATCAACACCCTAATCACATGGAGGTTGCAGCCTGGTCTAGGTTTACACTTTAGAGATCAGCCTCCTCCAGCCTACTCCAGCCTCCTACTCCTCCTCCAGCCTCCTCCAGCCTCCTACTCCTCCTCCAGCCTACTACTCCTCCTCCAGCCTACTCCAGCCTCCTACTCCTCCTCCAGCCTCCTCCAGCCTACTACTCCTTCTCCAGCCTCCTCCAGCTTCCTCCAGCCTCCTTCTCCTCCTCCAGCCTCCTCCAGTTGCCTCCTCCTCTTCCAGCCTCTTCCAGCCTCCACCAGCATCCTACTCCTCCTCCAGCCTCCTCCAGACTCCTCCAGACTCCTCCATCCTACTCCAGTACACACAGGACTAGTACACTTTTATAAAAAAAAAAAAAGGTTATATCTAGAACCCAAAAGAATTCTTCGGCTGTCCCCATTGGAGAACCCTTTTAAGATTCCATTTTTTTCTCCAGGTAGAACCCTTTCCGCAGAGGGTTCTACATGGAACCCAAAAGTGTTCTATCTGGAACCAAAAAAAGGGTTCTACCTATAACCAAAAATGGTTCTCCTATTGGGACAGCTGAATAACCATTTTGGAACTCTTTTTTTCTGAGTGTATATAGCGATACAGCCAGCTGTGAAGTCCTTCCATACACATGTTATTAATCTGGAAACCTAAACCTGCTCTTTGTTCACGCTGCATTAGACTGGTAATTGTAGCCAGAGGCTGTTAGGGGGCAGGGAAACACAAGCGTGGAGAGACAATGTTAAATCTGAGACTACCTAACCATCGCCAACCCACCGCACACACACACGCACTCACACACACACACACTTTCATCGTTAGGGGTTAGGTGGGGGGCCAGGTGGAAGGCCGGAGGGGTTGAAAGGGATTGTGGGTAAGGGTGTTAATAATGATGCCGGCAGACAGATGTCCTAAAAGGACAAAGTTCAACGTTCGAAGGTCAAGGTTCACACTCGGCAGCCCTAACCTATAATTGCACTTTTACCCACTGAATTGTCAATTGTTGTTTGGACGGTATCTGACCTCTAACCTCTGCCTGATCCTAGAACAGCTTAAAACCTCTGCCACGAATACCACTGGTCCATACAACCCCCTGTAAATGGTTCTACCTATAACCCTCTACCAAGGTTAGACTTAAAACCCTGTAATCTTTAAAGGGTTTTTCCTAGAACCCTCTACTTCAGCTGAGAACCCTTTAATCTTTGAGAAGGGTTTAATGAATAGCTCCACCAGCCTTATAAGTCTTTAAAGTTAAACTCTTTATGACAATACACAAAATATATCATAAGGCCTATAAGGTAACACATTGGTGTTTGGAAACTCCTGGTTTACAGGCAACATCAGGCCTGCAAGTCACAGTATGCTGGCTTGCAAAGTGATGTGTAATTCCTATTGGAATCCAGCTAGAGTGAAGAGATTCAACAATTGGAACATTTAAATCACCCACAACTTGCATTCAGAATGACTGCCAGGGTAGGGAGGATTGATTAGTGCGAACAACCATCTCAGTAACGGGTGCAATAACTCCAACTACTAACAGATTAGATTAGTAAAAAAAAAAAGGGGAAATATATTTATCTTTGTGTAGTATAAGATTAATCACCCAATCAATGCAAAAACACAGATATTGACTGGATGGCGCTGTCCATGCCGTCACTATAATGGCACAGACGTATTAATATTACCATTATATTATTATTATTACTATTGTATTATTATTAAATTATTATTAGTAAATTATTATTATTAAATTATTATTATTATTAGTATTATTACTATTGTATTATTATTAAATTATTATTATTACTATTATTATTATCATATTATTATTATTATTACTTTTGTATTATTATTAAATTGTTATTATTATTACTATTGTATTATTATTATTATTAAATTATTATTATTGAATTGTTATTATATTATTGTTATTATTATTACTGTTGTATTATTATTAAATTATTATTACATCTATTATTATTATTATTATTACTATTGTATTATTATCAAATTATTATTATATTATTATTATTATTATTATTATTATTATTATATTATTTTTATTATTACTATTGTATTATTATTAAATTATTATTATTGTTACTATTGTATTAGTATTATTATTAAATTATTATTATTATCATATTATTTTATATTATTATTACTATTGTATTATTATTATCATCATATTATTATTATTATTACTATTGTATTATTATTAAATTATTATTATTATCATATTATGATTATTATTACTATTGTATTATTATTGTCTTATTATTAAATTATTATTATTATTTGTATCATATTATTAATTAATATTATTATATTATCATTATTACATTATTATTACTATTATTATTATATTATTATATTATTATTACTATTATATTAATATTACTATTATATTATTATTACTATTATTACTATTACAGTATTATTATTATTACTATTATATTGTTATTACTATTATTACTATTGTAGCATTATTATTACTGCTATTTTATTATTATCACTATTATTACGATTATAGTATTATTATTATTACTACTATTATACTGTTATTATTATTGCTATTATATTATTATTATTATTATTACTGTTGTAGTATTATTACATTATTATTACATTATTATTATCATATTATTATTATATTATTACTTTTACTATTGTATTATTATTAAATTATTATCATATTATTATCATGTTATTATTATATTATTATTATTATTATATTATTATTATTATTATATTGTTATTATTATTATATTATTATTATTATTATTATTGTTTGTATTACTATTATATCATTATTATACTATTATTACTATTATATTATTATTATTACTATTATATTATTATTATATTATTATATTATTATTATTGCTATTATATCATAATTATACTATTGTTACTATTATAGTATTATTAATTTTTAATATTATTATCATTATTATATTATCATTATTACATTATATTTACTATTATTATATCATTTTATTATTATTACTATTATACTATTATTATCATTACTATTATATTATTATTACTATTGTTACTATTGCAGTATTATTATTATTACTATTATAGTATTATTATTATTGCTATTATATTATTATTACTATTATATTATTATTACTATTATATTATTACTACTATTATATTATTACTATTGCAGTATTATTATTACTATTATATTATTATTACTATTATATTATTATTACTATTATATTATTACTACTATTATATTGTTATTAATATTATATTATTATTACTATTATTACTATTGCAGTATTATATTATTATTACTATTACATTATTATTACTATATATTATTATTACTATTACTACAATTGTAGTATTATTATTATTATACTACATTATTATTACTATTGTAGTATTATTATTATTATTACTACTATTAGTATTACTGTTATATTATTATTACTAGTATTACTATTGTAGTATTATTATTATTACTATTATATTATTATTACTATTATTACTATTGTAGTATTATATTATTATTACTATTATAGTATTATTATTATTACTGTTATATTATTATATTATTACTATTATTACTGTTATAGTATTATTGTTATATTATTACTATTATATTTTATTATTATTATATTACTATTACTATTATAGTATTATTATATTACATTATTATTAGTATTATTACTATTGTAGTATTATTATTATTATTATTATTACTATTATATTATTATTACTATTATTACTATTATATTATTATTACTATTATTACTATTGCAGTACTATTATTATTATTACTATTATATTATTATTACTATTGTAGTATTATTTTTATTACCATTATATTATTATTACTATTATTACTATTATAGTATTATTATTATTATACTACATTATTATTACTATTATTACTATTGTAGTATTATTATTATTATTACTACTATTATTATTACTGTTATATTATTATTACTAGTATTACTATTGTAGTATTATTATTATTACTATTATATTATTATTACTATTATTACTATTGTAGTATTATATTATTATTACTATTATAGTATTATTATTATTACTGTTATATTATTATATTATTACTATTATTACTGTTATAGTATTATTGTTATATTATTACTATTATAGTATTATTATTATATTATTATTACTATTATAGTATTATTATTATATTACATTATTAGTATTATTACTATTGTAGTATTATTATTATTATTATTATTATTACTATTATATTATTATTACTATTATTACTATTTATAGTACTATTATTATTATTACTATTATATTATTATTACTATTGTAGTATTATTATTATTACTATTATATTATTATTACTATTATATTATTATTACTGTTATATTATTACTATTATTACATTATAGTATTATTATTATATTATTATTACTGTTATAGTATTATTATTATTATATTACATTATTATTACTATTATTACTATTGTAGTATTATTATTATTATTACTGTTGTATTATTATTACTGTTATATTATTATTACTATTATATTATTAATGCTATTATATTATTATTATTATTACTATTATATTATTATTAATTATTATTACTATTATATTATTATTACTATTATTACTATTGTATTATTATTATTATTATATTTTTATTATTACATTATTATTACTATTATTATTACTACTATTACGTTTTACAGTATTACTATTACAGTATTATTATTATTACTACTATTATACTGTTATTATTACTGCTATTATATTATTATCACTATTATTACTATTGTAGTATTATTATTATTACTATTATATTATTATTACTATTATTACTATTGTAGTATTATTATTATTATTACTATTATATTATTATTACTATTATATTATTATCACTATTATTACTATTGTAGTGTTATTATTATTACTATTATATTATTATTACTATTATTACTATTGCAGTATTATTATTATTATTACTATTATATTATTATTACTATTAATTATTATTACTATTATATTATTACTACTATTATTGTTATTACTATTATTACTATTGTATTATTATTATTATTACTATTATATTATTATTACTATTACTACTATTGTAGTATTATTATTATTGCTATTATATTATTATTACTATTATATTATTATTACTATTATATTATTAAATCAAATCAAATCAAATCAAATTTTATTTGTCACATACACATGGTTAGCAGATGTTAATGCGAGTGTAGCGAAATGCTTGTGCTTCTAGTTCCGACCATGCAGTAGTATCTAACAAGTAATCTAACAAATTCACAACAACTACCTTATACACACAAGAGTAAAGAAATGAATACGAGTATGTACATATAAATATATGGATGAGCGATGGCTGACCGGCATAGGCAAGATGCAATAGATGGTATGGAGTACAGTATATACACACACACATATATATATATATATATATATATATATATATATATATATATATATATATATATATATACACACACACACACACACACACACACACACACACACACACACACACACACATATATGAGATGAGTAATGTAGGATATGTAAACATTATATAAATGGCATTGTTTAAAGTGGCTAGTGATACATTATTTCATCCAATTATAATTATTAAAGTGGCTAGAGATTTGGGTCGATGACCGAGCAGCATAGGCAAGATACAGTAGATGGTTTAGAGTACAGTGTATACATTTGATATGAGTATGTCGGATACGTAAATATTATATACAAAATTGTTTAAAGTGGCTAGTGATACATTTGTTACATCCAATTCCTATGTATAAAGTGGCTAGAGATTTAAGTCAGTATGTTGGCAGCAGCCACTCAATGTTAGTGATGGCTGTTTAACAGTCTGATGGCCTTGAGGTAGAAGCTGTTTTTCAGTCTCTCGGTCCCAGCTTTGATGCACAACTATTATACTACTATTATATTGTTATTACTATTATTACTATTGTATTATTATTACTATTATATTATTATTACTATTATTACTATTGTAGTATTATTATTATTACCCTGTAAGCAGTGTATGTACAAGATATGACAGTAATTCCGTGGCAGTGGCTCGCACTGTTTCCAAATGCTAACATTTTAGCATTTGTGACACAAATCCTATTCAAGTCATGGGACCGATATTAGGTATTTTTCCCATCATCTTCAAATAATCTAGAAGTGTCTTTGGTGAGCTTCACAATCAATTTTAAATAATTTTGGAGGATTAGGATATTATGTGTGAAAAATTCTACAATCAGTCCCATGACTTGAATGGGATTTGTGCCACAAATGCTAAAACGTTAGCATTTGGAAACAGTGCCAGGGAAACTAGACCAAAGCATGGACTGGTGTCATATCTGGTTAAAAACAAAATGACCCTAGCCATTTTCGCCTTGGCTACTGTAGCTTCATTCACCTCAGTCCATCTACAAACACATAGCCTATTAAGACAAAGGAGAGGATCGTGGACTACAGGAAAAATTCCGCCCCCATTCTCATCGACAGGGCTGCAGTGGAGCAGGTTTATTTTTTTATTTTTTATTTATTCGTTTATTTGTCAGGGACAATGCAGCGCACATTATTACATACATAATTATCACAGTCAGCCATAATAATATGTGTAGATGTGTTGCATAAAAGGTTTCTAGCCAATAGGCTAATTTGCAACCCCAGTCCCTGGTCAGGCCTTTCTAAACAGGTAATCCAAATATATAATTTTTAAAAGGACCACATAGTGTGAATTACACAATCATGCAGCAATACATTGTATACAAACATCAACATTTCACAGTCGAGACCACATTACACAAAACAGCACATCACGTAACAACACAAGCCCCAAGCACCCAGCCGCTCACACCTGCTCACCTATACCCAACCCCAATAGTGAGGGCCTGGGCCGCTGCATGACTATCTCCCATACCCAGACCCCACATGTGGGGTGATCCTTGGTAGCATGCGCAACAACCAGGCATCCAGTACAGACAATACATAACAACAAAACTGACTCAGTGGCCACATATTTGGTTCTTTCAGCCAGTATTTGACCTTTCTATTAAATGTTTTCAGTTCGGTTTGTGTTTTTATTTCGGTTGGTAAATCATTCCAAAAATGGGTCCCTATCACTGGAAAACATGACTGGCCGAAAGTGGTTTTGTGCCCCTCTGCTATGCAGTTGCCACCCACTGCTCTCCTAGTGGCCACTCTCCTTGTGTTTGAACTTCAAGTTCCTTGGTGTTCACATCACCAATAAACTAACATGGTCCAAGCACACCAAGACAGTCGTGAAGAGGGCACGACAAAACCTATTCCACCCTCAGGATTTGGCATGGGTCCTCAGATCCTCAAAAGGTTATACAGCTGCACCATCGAGAGCATCCTGACTGGTTGCATCACCGCCTGGTATCTGAGTAAATGTTTCCTGCGAAGGGAGTTTAGCAGCTCTCTACACAGACGGAGGAAGTGGAAGGCGACTGGGCCCGGAGATGTATCTCTGGTCAATTTATATACAGGCATAGTGTTTCAGGTTAATTCTGAAGGAGGAAGAGGATCATTTTTTTTGTATTGGGGAGGATGACTGGGCCAGAAGACGTCTCTGTAGATTTACAGGCCTAAAGAGTCAGAGTGTTTCAGGTCAGGTCCGAAGGTGACATACTCAACCAAATATCCCTCCCTTCGCTTCCATTTAACACTTAACGTTATTGGAAAATATCAAACCGTCAGCGATTCTACGACTCCTAGACAGATCAATCATAAATAATGAAGACTTGGTCATAAATAACAAAGATTTCCTCATGGATGCCAGAAAGTGGGCGTATGACCAACGCCAGGGTCAGGACGCACTTCCAATGTCAGCCAATGAATACCACAACCAGGCTTTCTACCTGACAAAAGGAACCGAAGAAAGAAGCTAGGTTTGGATATTCACAAAGGGATTGATTTTATAATACAGTATATTCACCAGCACAGCATGACACTAATTATAAGACTGACAAATGACATTCATATCTTACCGCTCAGTGAAGGAGATTAGTATAAATCGGCATTACTGATAAGCCAGCCCTGGAGGGTAGTAGTTTGTGTGTCTGTGTCTGTCTGTAATTACAGCGGTACTACCACACAACATGCTCCCTCATAATCTGTCTTTTTCTCCCATTATAAGGAGATTACTATACGTGAAAATGGACGAAACGTGACAAGATTCACAAATCAGGAAGACAAAGTGTGCATCCCAAATGGAACCCTATACATATACCTATGGGCTTGGTTAAAAGTAGTGCACTATAAAGGGAATAGGGTGCCATTTGGGACACCAAACAAAATAACATTGTCCACGTTGCCATATGGTTAGAAAGTATATGAATCCAGACTAGGGCTGTGCCAGATATGAAATGGGGTCAGCTGGTGATTGCAAAGCAATCACAGTAATTGGCTGTAATTAACATAAACACCTCTAGCATCCCCTGGCTTCCATTCATAACCTACAAGCCACTGATGCAGACCTCTGGAACATCTACACTACTGTTCAAAAGTTTGGGGGTCACTTAGAAATGTCCTTGTTTTTGAAAGAAAAGCAATTTTTTTTGTGTGCATTAAAATAACATCGGTCAGAAATACAGTGTAGACATTGTTAATGTTGTAAATGACTATTGTAGCTGGAAATGGCAGATTTTTTTATGGAATATCTACAGAGGCCCATTATCAGTAACCATCACTCCTATGTTCCAATGGCACGTTGTGTTAGCTAATCCAAGTTTAGCATTTTAAAAGGCTAGTTGATCATTAGAAAACCCTTTTGCAATTCTGTTAGCACAGCTGAAAACTGTTGTCCTGATTTAAAGAAGCAATAAAACTGGCCTTCTTTAGACTAGTTGAGTATCTGGAGCATCAGCATTTGTGGGTTCGATTACAGGCTCAAAGTGGCCAGAAACAAAATACTTTCTTCTGAAACGCGTCAGTCTATTCTTGTTCTGAGAAATGAAAGCTATTCCATGCAAGAAATTGCCAAGAAACTGAAGAGCTCGTACAACGCTGTGTACCACTCCCTTCACAGAACAGCACAAACTGGCTCTAACCAGAATAGAAAGAGGAGTGGGAGGCCCCCATATTAAAAAAAGTCTAATAAATCCATGTAATATAGCCTACTGTCACGTTTCTCTTCCTTCGGGACAGACCAAGACGCAGCGATATAGCCAGAATACATGATTTAATGAAAACACGGGACAGAACGAAAACAACAAACGGAGAAACAAGACGTGAGCCCTAACGCTAAATTCTAAACTATACACAAAGATCTAAACCTAACCACGAACGGCGAAACCTAACTAGACAAGAACCCGACTGAACATGAAGAACGTAACATAAACATAATCAATAACCCACGAAACAAAAGTGCAACTCCCAAATATATATATGGTTCCCAATTAGAGACAACGAGACTCAGCTGCCTCTAATTAGGAACCATTATCCCAACATAGAAATATACACCCTAGAACACACAAACCCTACACCAAAACGAAACCAAAACGCTCCAGCCTGTAATCTCGGGCCTGGGCGTTACAGTACCCCCCAAAGCGCCGGACTCCGGACGTCTGTGGGGGGGGGGTCTTCGGGTGGGTCCCTTTGTCCCAGGTGGGGGCTCCGGTGCGGGCCGTGCTGGTCTGATGTCACGCACCGGAGGCCCTGGACCCCTTCTTGGAACTCTGGTGCGTGGAGCAGAAGCTGGGCGTACTGGACTCGTGATGCTCACGGTAACTCTGGTGCGTGGGGCTGGAGCTGGCCGTACTGGACTCGTGATGCTCACTGGAACTCTGGTGCGTGGAGCAGGAACTGGCAGTACCGGACTCGTGATGCTCACTGGAACTCTGGTGCGTGGAGCAGGAACTGGTCGTACTGGACTCGTGATGCTCACGGGAACTCTGGTGCGTGGAGCAGGAGCTGGCCGTACTGGACTCGTGATGCTCACGGGAACTCTGGTGCGTGGGGCTGGAGCTGGCCGTACTGGACTCGTGATGCTCACGGGAACTCTGGTGCGTGGAGCAGGAACTGGCCGTACCGGACTCGTGATGCTCACGGGAACTCTGGTGCGTGGAGCAGGAACTGGCCGTACTGGACTCGTGATGCTCACGGGAACTCTGGTGCGTGGAGCAGGCAGTACCGGACTCGTGATGCTCACGGGAACTCTGGTGCGTGGAGCAGGAACTGGTCGTACCGGACTCGTGATGCTCACTGGAACTCTGGTGCGTGGAGCAGGAACAGGACGTGCTGGACTCTCTAAGCGCACGGGGAGCTGGGTGCGCGGAGCCGGAACAGGGACTGGAGGTGTAGGAACCACTACACGGACTGGGATCTTGGAGCGTGGAACAGGGATCTTGGAGCGTGGAACAGGGATCTCGGAGCGTGGAACAGGGACTGGACGTGTAGAAACCACTACACGGACTGGGATCTTGGAACACGGAACAGGGATCTCGGAACAGGAGTCTGGGAGCGTGGAACACCCTAGAACACACAAACCCTACACCAAAACGAAACCAAAACGCTCCAGCCTGTAATCTCGGGCCTGGGCGTTACACCTACACCATTTACAATAAATCCATTATTTATATTAGACAGGTCAAAAGAAACATGATATGAAGATGTAGTCTACTTCAGAAGAACAGAATAGCATATTCTGAGTTGTCCTTATTTTAGGCCCTGATATGGCTGTGGACTACACTAGTTCATTTCGCAGACAAGATTTGTTTAGAATTCCATGACATGATTTTATATTATATATTATAGTATGAAGAATACAATTGAACATACCTGAATAAAATAGAAAGAACATTTTCTCCAAGCAATTTCTCAAGGAAGTGCGCACACACATGAGGCTGTTCTGTGTTGAGCGGTTAACGAGGAAATAGGTCCTCCAATATGGTAATCATTTTAGAGTTATTCGAGTTATTCATGTAATGAGATAATTCACGAGAGATAATGCATCGTTCACAGGTGATAATACATCATTCAAAAGGGATAATACATCATTCACAAGTGATAAAAGATCATTCACAAGAGATAATACGTAATTCACAAGAGATAATACGTAATTCACAAGAGATAATACGTAATTCACAAGAGATAATATGTAATTCACAAGTGATAATACGTAATTCACAAGAGATAATACATCATTCACAAGAGATAATACGTAATTCACAAGAGATAATACATCATTCACAAGAGATAATACGTAATTCACAAGAGATAATATGTAATTCACAAGTGATAATACGTAATTCACAAGAGATAATACATCTTTCACAAGAGATAATACATAATTCACAAGAGATAATACGTAATTCACAAGAGATAATACATCATTCACAAGAGATAATACGTAATTCACAAGAGATAATATGTAATTCACAAGAGATAATACATAATTCACAAGAGATAATACATCTTTCACAAGAGATGATATATAATTCACAAGAGATAATATGTAATTCACAAGAGATAATACGTAATTCACAAGAGATAATACATCATCACAAGAGATAATACGTAATTCACAAGAGATAATACGTAATTCACAAGAGATAATACATCATCACAAGAGATAATACATCATCACAAGAGATAATACATCATTCACAAGAGATTATATATAATTCACAAGAGATAATACATCATTCACAAGAGATAATATATAATCACAAGAGATAATACATCATTCACAAGAGATTATATATAATTCACAAGATATAATATATCATTCACAAGAGATTATATATAATTCACAAGAGATAATACATCATTCACAAGAGATAATATATCATCACAAGAGATAATACATCATTCACAAGAGATTATATATAATTCACAAGAGATAATATATCATTCACAAGAGATGTATAAACATTAACCGAGGTGTTATCCACATTAGTTTACCATAAACATTAACCAAGGTGTTATCCAGTAGTTTACTATAAACATTAACCAAGGTGTTATCCACATTAGTTTACCATAAACATTAACCAATGTGTTATCCAGTAGTTTACTATAAACATTAACCAAGGCATTACCCAGTAGTTTACTATAAACATTAACCAAGGTGTTATCCACATTAGTTTACCATAAACATTAACCAAGGTGTTATCCAGTAGTTTACTATAAACATTAACCGAGGTGTTATCCACATTAGTTTACCATAAACATTAACCAATGTGTTATCCAGTAGTTTACTATAAACATTAACCAAGGCATTACCCAGTAGTTTACTATAAACATTAACCAATGTGTTATCCACATTAGTTTACCATAAACATTAATCAAGGTGTTATCCAGTAGTTTACTATAAACATTAACCAAGGTGTTATCCACATTAGTTTACCATAAACATTAACCAATGTGTTATCCAGTAGTTTACTATAAACATTAACCAAGGCATTACCCAGTAGTTTACTATAAACATTAACCAAGGTGTTATCCACATTAGTTTACCATAAACATTAACCAAGGTGTTATCCAGTAGTTTACTATAAACATTAACCGAGGTGTTATCCACATTAGTTTACCATAAACATTAACCAATGTGTTATCCAGTAGTTTACTATAAACATTAACCAAGGCATTACCCAGTAGTTTACTATAAACATTAACCAATGTGTTATCCACATTAGTTTACCATAAACATTAATCAAGGTGTTATCCAGTAGTTTACTATAAACATTAACCGAGGTGTTATCCACATTAGTTTACCATAAACATTAACCAATGTGTTATCTAGTAGTTTACTATAAACATTAACCAAGGCATTACCCAGTAGTTTACTATAAACATTAACCAATGTGTTATCCAGAAGTTTACTATAAACATTAACCAAGGTGTTATCCACATTAGTTTACTATAAACATTAACCAATGTGTTATCCACATTAGTTTACTATAAACATTAACCGAGGTGTTATCCACAGTAGTTTACTATAAACATTAACCAATGTGTTATCCAGAAGTTTACTATAAACATTAACCAATGTGTTATCCAGAAGTTTACTATAAACATTAACCAAGGTGTTATCCAGAAGTTTACTATAAACATTAACCAATGTGTTATCCAGAAGTTTACTATAAACATTAACCAATGTGTTATCCAGAAGTTTACTATAAACATTAACCAAGGTGTTATCCACATTAGTTTACTATAAACATTAACCAAGGTGTTATCCAGAAGTTTACTATAAACATTAACCAAGGCATTACCCAGTAGTTTACTATAAACATTAACCAAGGTGTTATCCACATTAGTTTACTATAAACATTAACTAATGTGTTATCCAGAAGTTTACTATAAACATTAACCAAGGTGTTATCCAGAAGTTTACTATAAACATTAACCAAGGCATTACCCAGTAGTTTACTATAAACATTAACCAAGGTGTTATCCAGAAGTTTACTATAAACATTAACCAATGTGTTATCCAGAAGTTTACTATAAACATTAACCAAGGTGTTATCCAGAAGTTTACTATAAACATTAACCAATGTGTTATCCAGAAGTTTACTATAAACATTAACCAAGGTGTTATCCACATTAGTTTACTATAAACATTAACCAAGGTGTTATCCAGAAGTTTACTATAAACATTAACCAAGGCATTACCCAGTAGTTTACCATAAACATTAACCAATGTGTTATCCAGAAGTTTACTATAAACATTAACCAAGGTGTTATCCAGAAGTTTACTATAAACATTAAATAATGTGTTATACAGTAGTTTATTATAAACATTAACCAAGGCATTACCCAGTAGTTTATTATAAACATTAACCAATGTGTTATCCAGAAGTTTACTATAAACATTAACCAAGGTGTTATCCACATTAGTTTACTATAAACATTAACCAATGTGTTATCCAGAAATTTACTATAAACATTAACCAATGTGTTATCCAGAAGTTTACTATAAACATTAACCAAGGTGTTATCCAGAAGTTTACTATAAACATTAACCAATGTGTTATCCAGAAGTTTACTATAAACATTAACCAAGGTGTTATCCAGTAGTTTACTATAAACATTAACCAAGGCATTACCCAGTAGTTTACTATAAACATTAACCAATGTGTTATCCAGTAGTTTACTATAAACATTAACCGAGGTGTTATCCACATTAGTTTACTATAAACATTAACCAATGTGTTATACAGTAGTTTACTATAAACATTAACCAAGGCATTACCCAGTAGTTTACTATAAACATTAACCAATGTGTTATCCAGTAGTTTACTATAAACATTAACCAAGGTGTTATCCACATTAGTTTACTATAAACATTAACCAAGGTGTTATCCAGAAGTTTACTATAAACATTAACCAATGTGTTATCCAGTAGTTTACTATAAACATTAACCAAGGCATTACCCAGTAGTTTATTATAAACATTAACCAATGTGTTATCCAGTAGTTTACTATAAACATTAACCAAGGTGTTATCCACATTAGTTTACTATAAACATTAACCAAGGTGTTATCCAGAAGTTTACTATAAACATTAACCAAGGCATTACCCAGTAGTTTATTATAAACATTAACCAATGTGTTATCCAGTAGTTTACTATAAACATTAACCAAGGTGTTATCCACATTAGTTTACTATAAACATTAACCAATGTGTTATCCAGAAGTTTACTACAAACATTAACCAATGTGTTATCCAGAAGTTTACTATAAACATTAACCAATGTGTTATCCAGAAGTTTACTATAAACATTAACCAATGTGTTATCCAGAAGTTTACTATAAACATTAACCAAGGTGTTATCCACATTAGTTTACTATAAACATTAACCAAGGCATTACCCAGTAGTTTACTATAAACATTAACCAAGGCATTACCCAGTAGTTTACTATAAACATTAACCAAGGCATTACCCAGTAGTTTACTATAAACATTAACCAAGGCATTACCCAGTAGTTTACTATAAACATTAACCAAGGCATTACCCAGTAGTTTACTATAAACATTAACCAAGGTGTTACCCAGAAGTTGGCACTGACCAGAATATGATTTATATCAAGCCATATGGGTTTTACCTGTAAAGCTATGATGCATTATTGAGCATTACAGGTAGTGGAGTTTTTGGCTTGTTGTCCCAAATGGTACCCTATTCCCTAGACAGTAGTGCTACAAATAAAACAATTAAGATATACTAACATATCGGGATAATATTTCTGACGATATATCGTATCGTATTGACAATATCGCAATATTATCTTGGACTAGTCGGCTGTACCTTCACCAAAACGCACGTAATTTTCCTTTTAGTGGTTAGAGCGTTGGGCCATTAACCGGAAGGTTGCTTGATCAAATCCCTGATCTCACAAGGTAAAAATCTGTCGTTCTGCCCCTGAACAAGGCAGTTAACCCACTGTTCCCCGGGCACCAAAGACGTGGATGTCGATTAAGGCAGCCCCCCGTACCTCTCGGATTCAGAGGGGTTGGGTTAAATGCGGAAGACACATTTCAGTTGAAGGCATTCAGTTGGACAACTGACTAGGTTTCCCCCTTTCATAGCAAGTTCTCCATCTTCTTCTTAAATAGTGAGCCAACCATGTTTTCAGCACTTTTATTTCCATGACCGATCAAAACTTGTTTTCTCATGGCATCTCTCTTGTATCTCTGCGGCAGATATATGGTGAGAAATATGTTTGGAACATCGAATCTCAATAAAATCACGGTATCGAATTGCAAAACATGTAGAATCATGAGAATCGCAATACATAATGTATCGGCACCTAAGTATGGTACATAGTGCACCTAAGTATGGTACATGGCACTAACTGTCACCCGAGCACTAAATAGGGACTAGGGTTCCATTTTGGACTCAGACTATGTTTAGAAGGGGTCACGGTAGACAGCTGCAGTGATGACACTGCTTTCTTGCAGAATAGCAAGGTCAGATTCTTCATAAGTAATGTATCCATGCGGCAGGGAGGAATATCCAGTTACTTGCAGGTGCAGAAAGAAACGCAAAGATTTAATCGTCGACCCTTTGGGTCAAAATGGTGCATTTAATAAACCGCAGGAGCATTCAGCAGTGACTGGATGCACGTCTCCTAAATGGCCACATATTCCCTACATAGTGTGCAACTTTATTGGTCAAAAGCAGTGCACTATGAAGGGAATAGGGTGCCATTTGGGGCCCATGTTAGATCTATCTTTTTGAAAGTCAGATCTATCCCAGTGATATAGATACCAGTGTGGGTCACATCAACCCTGTCAGAAGGAAGCAGCTGGCCCTTGGATTCTTCAAATCCCTGTCAGAGTGGCCAGACTGTTCTCTATATACCACAGGACCTGTCAGAGAGGCCAGGCTGTTCTCTATATACCACAGGACCTGTCAGAGAGGCCAGACTGTTCTCTATATACCACAGGACCTGTCAGAGAGGCCAGGCTGTTCTCTATATACCATAGTACCTGTCAGAGAGGCCAGGCTGTTCTCTATATACCATAGTACCTGTCAGAGAGGCCAGGCTGTTCTCTATATACCATAGTACCTGTCAGAGGCCAGACTGTTCTCTATATACCATAGTACCTGTCAGAGAGGCCAGACTGTTCTCTATATACCATAGTACCTGTCAGAGAGGCCAGACTGTTCTCTATATACCATAGTACCTGTCAGAGAGGCCAGACTGTTCTCTATATACCATAGTACCTGTCAGAGAGGCCAGACTGTTCTCTATATACCATAGTATCTGTCAGAGAGGCCAGACTGTTTTCTATATACCATAGTACCTGTCAGAGAGGCCAGACTGTTCTCTATATACCATAGTACCTGTCAGAGAGGCCAGACTGTTCTCTATATACCATAGTACCTGTCAGAGAGGCCAGACTGTTCTCTATATACCATAGTACCTGTCAGAGAGGCCAGACTGTTCTCTATATACCATAGTACCTGTCAGAGAGGCCAGACTTTTCTACATAGGTCTTTATATAAAAAACTTCACAATACGTTGCAGAGCGTTCGATTTGCCTGCTGGGGGGGCAGGACGTTCTGTGTTTGGTTGTTCAAACCGCTCGAACCGGATCCCAAGTGCAGTGAGCAACAGGGTTGGCATAGTCAAGGATCAAACTTCTCGTGGGCTTAAGAAATTGCTATCAAATCTCTCCCTGAGCTCCAAGGGCGCTGTGTCTCCCAACACTCGTGTACGCAGTGACCACTTCATGAACTGTAGCTAGCTAGCTTGACGTTAGTCCCGCTTACTTACTTATGATGTACTTTTGGTCTCTTTAAATCAACTATTGTGTGGTAATAATAACTAATGAGAGGGAGTGTTGGATCAGATGTACATCATCTTTGATTGGATAGTTTGGATAGCTAACGTTAGCTGTGTGGCAGTAGCTAACCGGTTAGTTGTGTTTTCACCATGTTCCAGAGAATGACGTTTTTTTTTTTTTTAAAACAACAGGCTGTCTGAGCAAACCTTTAGGACGAGATTGGATAGATTGGGTCCCCACGATTCATCTCGGGCCAGAAGAAGTTTAAACATACGACCAGTGTTTGATTTGGACTGAAATAGGTGCCAGTACTCATTTTGGGTGTCAAGAGAACCATCTATCCATAGGTAACACAGTGTTCACACCAAGGCCGTGAACCATCCATCATCTGCTGATTTATCCTGACTGGAGGGTTAAAGGCGTAAGGTGATCCAACACACACACACGTTTCTCTCTCCCCCAAGGGGGTTTGGCAGCAGCAGGAGGACCCGTTGTAAATCAGACGTGTGTCATCTCTCTCTGCCAGGTTAATGAAAATATGATGTGGTTAGACCAGTCTGAAATATGTTGTCTCGCCACGGGGAGTGCACAACATTCAGTCTGTTTTAGTAACCAAGCTATGGGAACAGAGCCTCACTGAACAAACGCAACCAATTAATAGTCCGCTAGTTTTAACCCTTCGACCTCCGAGTCAAAATCACCTCCAATGACCTTTGAACTTTCTGAGTTCATTATACAAATACTTCTGGCCTATGTAATGGCCCCGTTCTTAAAATGTAGTAAAATAAAATAAATGCCTTATTCACTAGACAACAACTGACCAATTGGCTACATTTTTTTTTGCATTCGTTTTTTTGGGGGGTCATTTACCAGATGCTCCTCTTGAGTCCCACCATCACACCGGTTAGTGCTTCTAACCCTTCTTCAACATTGTGTGTTTCAGCTACAGACATTGCATTGGATTCGTTTACTTCTTCTGCATTCGCCGATAGCAACCATTAGCTTGTGTGATTGACAGGGGTGGGGGGCTGAGCTAGAGTGTGTGTTTGTGAGACAAGGGCGGATCCCAAAAACGGTTCTTCTCACAAAAACATTACCCCACCAATCCGACACATATATACACACACACACACACACACACATACTGCAGAGTATCACTTTTCAATGACAGTGTACATGGTCCAGAAAAGGCAGGTGTCATTGGGTCAGGCACAACACGGGAGGAAGATCTATTGTCATGTCTCCATGTGTGATGATTGAATTGTCGGAAACATCCTGAGCTGAGGCTCGGTTTCAGCTGACAAGAGGCTATCGGAGAGTGTGTGTGTGTGTGTGTGTGTGTGTGTGTGTGTGTGTGTGTGTGTGTGTGTGTGTGTGTCTGAAAAGGCAGTGAAAACATTGCAGACCCTCCTGAGGGATTCTATGACGGTGTGACTGTGATGTTGGTGAAAGATTTACTGTAAAGACCTGTGACACCACACACATACCACACACACACACACACACACACACACACACACACACACACATACCACACCACACACACACACACACACATACCACACCACACACACACACACACGCGGATGGAGCCATGGTCCAAGCCAGATGCTGCTGAAATAAGATCAAAATCAGAGAGGGGTCATTTGAGTAGCGCTGAGGATACTTTAAATATATCAACACCTCAGAAGACAATGAATCATTGGCCAGGGAAAGCTGTAGGATATCATGTGGTATTATTGAGTTCGTATTCAGATTAGATTACTACTCCATAGGGAGAGCCCATGGGCCAATATGGCCCTGGTCAAAAGTAGTGCATTAGTGATGTTTTTATATATATATATATATATATATATATATATATATATAGAGAGAGAGAGAGAGAGAGAGAGAGAGAGAGAGAGAGAGAGAGAGAGAGAGATAATTTTAATGATTTTTCAGGGGGTGCTGCAGCACCCTAAGCGCCCCTACATCCCGCAGCTATGGTATAGGGTAATTAAATATTATATGAATGAAAGACCAGTTGAATATAAAATGACTCGGGAACTGTCAAGGGATGAAGCAAGTACGGGGAGTCAAACATTTAATAGGGAACGAGACAGAACAGCTTCATCACACGGGTAACACAGACAAATAGCAATTAATTCAGCAGCGGGGAACAGAGCTGGGGGAACTGACAAATACAGGGGAGGTAATAAACAGGTGATTGATTGAGTCCAGGTGAGTCCAATATCGCTGATGCACGTGACGAGGGAAGGCAGGAGTGCGTGATGCAGGGCCGACTGGCGCCCTCGAGCGCCAGGGGAAGAGCGAGAGCAGACGTGACAGGAACAATAATGGAGAAATACGATTTATTTATTTCATCATCTAGAGAGAATGTGAATGTGCGGCTAGGGACCGTCTGTAAAGTTGCTCTCTTTATCAGCGTCATAACAGCTGATAGTATTTCAACCACATAAAATAGACATCCCAAGCAGAACTGAAATCTTATCAGAAACATGTTCGGTCGTTTTCACAGCTTTCTATTTTCCTTACAAACTGGTCAATCAAATTTTGCACATAAAATCTTTCCAGTTTATTTTCTTTTTTTATTGCATTTTCTCCCCGGTCCCTAAACGTCTTTGCTCCGTGACAGAGGCAGAGATAGTGAAGAGGTTTCTATAGTGAAGAGGTGCACTGGCATCTTCATTCCCTGGCTTCTATAGTGAAGTGATGCACTGGCATCTTCATTCCCTGGCTTCTATAGTGAAGTGATGCACTGGCATCTTCATTCCCTGGCTTCTATAGTGAAGTGATGCACTGGCATCTTCATTCCCTGGCTTCTATAGTGAAGTGATGCACTGGCATCTTCATTCCCTGGCTTCTATATTGAAGAGGTGCACTGGCATCTTCATTCCCTGGCTTCTATATTGAAGAGGTCCACTGGCATCTTCATTCCCTGGCTTCTATATTGAAGAGGTCCACTGGCATCTTCATTCCCTGGCTTCTATAGTGAAGTGATGCACTGGCATCTTCATTCCCTGGCTTCTATAGTGAAGTGATGCACTGGCATCTTCATACCCTGGCTTCTATAGTGAAGTGATGCACTGGCATTCCCTGGTTGTGCCAGATCAAAACAGAAAAATAGCTTAGGTTCACCTGATCCTCTATGACTTGGATGTCTTAATTCACTCTACCTATAAGGGGCTCCTAACCTCCCCATCCAAACTGTTGATATGGTATTGTTTGCTCGTGAACTTGTGGTTCACGAGCAAACAATGCAATTATCACAATACATAGATTGTAATATGGCTTTTTCTTTCTAGTGTGGCTTTTCCCCAGTGATTTTATCCACGCACCGCTACTGGTCATTACAGGAAAGCCTAATACAAACCGCCACCATAGATTTTTCAACTAACTTGCTCTTGGCGTTACTTTTTTTTCAATCTTAGAAATGTCAATTTCCTGTTGCAGGTGGTTCTAGAAGGTTCCTCGTCAGGGGCGGCAGGTATCCTAACAGTTAAGAGGCGAGCCAGCAACCGGAGGGATGCGAGTTCGAATACCTGGTCCGACGGGAAAAATCTGTCAGGGAGTGAAGTGGCAACTGAAGGGTTGAAGGTATCAAATCCTAGATGCCATTGCCTACCGTTGTGCCTTTGACCAAACACTTACCCCCCCCAACAAAAGCTCCCCGGGTGAGCAGAAGTCCAATTTTGGTTGGACCTTGTGTGAAATTGACTAATAAAGTGATCTTAAATCTAAATCGTAGCTGCCGCACAGTTAGCATTTCTGCAGGAACTAGACGGCCAAGTCTAGAAGCAGATGACAGCGCATCACACAGTGCTACCAAAACAAAAGATCTACACACACGCAAGAGGCATATCTTACTCCATACAAAAACATGGATTTGTATATCTCTCTGAGCTTTTCTATGGTCTTTGTAGAACCACCTGCAACTGGGAACAGACATTTCTAAGATACCTTTTTTTCACCCATTTGAGAATGAAGTCTATGGCGGCAGTTTGTAGAGGGCTTTCCTGTAACGCCCAGTAAAATCTTTGGTTTTAGAACAATCTTAAGCGAAAGACTCTGGTGTTCTTCACCACAATAAACAACAGAGAAACACATTGTCTTGATGAACATTGTTTTAAGTTCACTGGTTTCATACAACTGTATTGTTACTGTAATCAAACTGACTGAGATAAGATTTCACAATGAGCCGCATGGAGTTTAGAAAATAAAATACTGTAAATGAATTGAGATTTCACATAGTCTCTGTGCTCCGGCTACTGGTTAGATATATAAAACATCTGAGATGACACCCACTAACCTTCCCTGTGTGTCAGTCACAGAACAAGGACCAGCGTACATGGTAGACTCTGGCGGTGGCAACAACAATATGACACATGAATGGACTAACTAGACAGTGGCCCCCGAGTGAGAGAAAGAGAGTAAGTGAGTGAGAGAGAGAGAGAGAGAGAGAGAGAGAGAGAGAGAGAGAGAGAGAGAGAGAGAGAGAGAGTGTGTTAGACCGACGCTTGTCTAGACGGAGAGAGCGAGATCCTTCCCGTTATTGTTGGGTGGCATTGAGCGGCTGCAAAACAGGAAGCTATCCCTGAGGAAAAACAGAAAACAGCCGTATAATAAACCTCTGAAGAGAAGCAGTGGGCTGTAACGCTACAGTTGGACTCCGTTTGACATTCCCTGTCCTACTGTACAAGCTGCTTCAACAACAAAGGCGTATGCCTTATGCCATAGGGCCCTCACAAAATTCAAAAATCTGGACCTCCAAGCCAGTTTCCCTGCTGATTTTCATTCTTCCCCTCTGATCACGGACTGATTTAGACCTGGGACACCAGGTGGGGGAAATTAACGATCAGAATACCAGTCGTACACCAGACCTCGTAGGGTAAGATTTGAATAGGTATTGAAAGACCAAAAAACAAAGGCAGGTTGTATTGTAACAGCCCCGCCCCTCTGGCTTCCTCTTAAGGCTAGAGCTGATTTCAAGGTTTTACTGTTAAGCTGCGCAGCGTTAGATGGACTTGCTCCTGCTTATCTGTCTGATTTGGTCCTGCCGTACATTATGTACCTACACGTACGCTACGGTCACAAGACGCAGGCCTCCTTATTGCCCTTAGAATTTCTAAGCAAACAGCTGGAGGCAGGGCTTTCTCCTATAGAGCTCCATTTTTATGGAATGGTCTGCCTATCCATGTGTGAGACGCAAACACGGTCTCGACCTTTAAGTCTTTACTGAAGGCTCATCTCTTCAGTAGGTCCTGTGATTGAGTGTAGTCTGTCCTAGGGGCAAGGCACCGCCTCTGACCAATTATGGGGGCTGAATCACTGGCTTGCTAGTGCTCTCCCATGCAGTCCCTGGGAGGGGTGCATCACGTCTTGCCAGGATTTTTTCTCTCGCAAATACTCGACTTGAGTGGGTTGAGTGATTGATGTGATCATCCTGTCCGGTTTTGCACCACATCAGGCTTGTGCTGTGGGGGAGATCTTCTTGGGCTATGCTCAGCCTTGTCTCAGGGTAGTGTTGGTGGTCTGTTGATATCCCTCTAGTGGTGTGGGGGCTGTGCTTTGGCAAAGTGGGTAGGGGTTATATCCTGCCTGGTTGGACTGACCACCCCTCAGAGCCTGGTTCCTCTGGTCTACCCAGTACAGCCAGTAGAGGACTGGCCACCCCTCAGAGCCTGGTTCCTCTGGTCTACCCAGTACAGCCAGTAGTTGACTGGTCACCTCTAAGAGCCTGGTTCCTCTCTAGGTTTCTTCCTAGGTTCCTGCCTTCCTAGCCACTGTACTTCTACATCTGCATTGCTTGCTGTTTGGGGTTTTAGGCTGAGTTTCTGTATAAGCACTTTGTGACATTAGCTGATGTAATAAAGGACTTTATAAATACATTTGATTGATTGATATTTGTGGTGACGAAAAACACTTCAGACCAGACGAAGCATCAGAAGCCTCTTATCAGTAGGCTCAGGAGCATGAAACACCAAAGACCTGTCCATTCTTGAGAGTTTAACAAAGACAGATATATATATAAAAAGTATGCGGACACCCCTTCAAGTTAGTGGATGAGGCTATTTTAGCTACATCTGTTGCTGACAGATGTATAAAATCAAGCACATAGCCATGCAATCTCCATAGACAAACATTGGCAGTAGAATGGCCTTACGGAGGAGCTCAGGAACTTTCAACATGGCACCGTCATAGGATGCCACCTTTCCAACAAGTCAGTTTTCCCTGCTAGAGCTGCCTCGGTCAACTGTAAGTGCTGTTATTGTGAAGTGGAAACGTCTAGGAGCAACAACGGCTCAGCCGCGAAGTGGTTGGCCACACAAGCTCACAGAACAGGACCACCTAGTGCTGAAGCGCGTAAAAATCGTCTGTCCGAGGTTGCAACACTCACTACCGAGTTCCAAACTGCCTCTGGAAGCACAACACAAAAACTGTTCATCGGGAGCTTCATGAAATGGGTTTCCATGGCTGTAAAGTTTGGTGGAGGAGGAATAATGGTCTGGGGCTGTTTTTCATTGGTTTGGGCTAGGCCCCTTGGTTCCAGTGTAGGGAAATCTTAATGCTACAGCACACAATGCCATTCTAGATGATTACGTGCTTCCAACTTTGTGACAACAGATTGGGGAAGGCCCTTTGCTGTTTCAGCATGACAACGCACAAAGCGAGTTCTGTACAGAAATGGATGGTCGAGAAAAGTGTGGAAGAACATGACTGGCCTGCATAGAAACCTGACCTCAACCACATCGAACATCTTTGGGATGAATTGGAACGCCGACTGCGAGCCAGGCCTAATCGCCCAACATCATTGCCGACCTCAGGAATACTCTTGTGGCTGAATGGAAGCAAGTCCCCGCAGCAATGTTCCAACATCTAGTGGAAAGCCTTCCCAGAAGAGTGGAGGCTGTTACAGCAACAAAGGAGGGACCAACTCCATATTAATGCCCATGATTTTGGAATGACGAACAGGTGTCCACATACTTTTGGTAATGTAGTGTATATATACACACACACACACAAAACCACTCAACTGACAGTTTATTAGGTACACCAACCCGTTCATGAAAATGGATCACCGTGGCCGTGGCTTGCTAAATAAAACAGGCATTCAGTTACTGTTGGATTGAACGTTAAAATGGGCAAAACGAGTGACCTAAGCGACTTTGAGCGTGGTATGATCGTCTGTGCCAGGTGCGCCGGGTTCCAGTATCTCAGAAACGTCCCGGGCCTCCTGGGCTTTTCACCCACAACAGTATCTAAGGTTTACCGAGAATGGTGCGACAAAACACAAAACATCCAGTTAGCGGCAGTCCTGTGGGTGAAAACAGCTGGTCGATGAGAGGTCCAAGGAGAACGGTAAGAACTGTGGAAGCTAACAGGCGGGCCACAGACAGACACATAACGGTGCAGTACAATAGTGGTGTTCAGAACAGCTTCTCAGAACGCACAACCCGTCGGTCCTGGTCACGGATGGGCTACTGCAGCAGACGACCACACCGGGTTCCACTCCTATCAGCTAAAACCAACAAGAAGAAGAAGAAGCGGCTCCAGTGGGCACCCTATCACCAACACTGGACGACTGAGGAGAGGAAATACACTGCCTGGTCCGACGTATCCTGGTTCCTGTTGCGTCATGCTGATGGCAGAGTCAGGATTTGGCGTAAGCAGCATGAGTCCATGGCCCCATCCTGCCTGGTGTCAACAGTACAGGCTGGTGGCGGTGGTGTAGCGTCATCCAATCTGCAGCAACTGTGTGATGTCATCGCGTCAGCCTGGACCAACATCCCCAGAGGAACGCTTCCGACCTGTAGAATCCATTCCCCGAAGAATTCAGGCTGTTCTGGAGGCAAAGGGGGTCTGACACAGTACTTTATGGGTGTACCTAATAAACTGTCTGGTGAGTATACAAACTTAACCCTTAGCCTACATATTTCCAATAAGTATTCATTATTCATTTTAATAAATTTTTATTGACAACTTTGACTCACTGTTTAGTTGCCGTTGGGGGACAAAACACAAGATGACGGATGTGTTCTGTCGAGCTGTTGAAGTGAGCTGACAGAGCCTTGTGTAAACATACAAAGTCAACACAGTTGTATATGACAGTAACAGTCTGCCCCCTAGTGGTTAAATTTTTATAGTGACATTTCCCTTTAAGCAAAATGTAGGGGTATGGGGTCATGGCTGGAAGGGATCCAGCTTTTGAAAAAATTTATGTCAGAAGTAGAACTTTTTTGCATTTTAGGCAACACTAACCCTAACCCTTTTCCTAACCTTAACCTAATTCTCCTAACCTGCTAAGTTAATTCTCCTAACCTGGATTGTTTGGTCTCAAGTATTTTTGACAATCATTAGATACACATTTCACGTGGAATGTCAAGTCAACATAACATATGCCCAAATAGCATACTTTTTTTACCCAAATAAGTGCTGTAGTAAATTAGATTGTCTTTCCATGTGAAATTACTTCATTTTACAGTTATTCATACTGCAACGTTCGATCTGTTCATGTCATTTTTTTCAATCCAGGCATTGTTCATGATAAACAGGGCCTTTTGAAGTCAAAATATTACCCCCTTTTTGGGTCATGTAGAAAGGAATAGCATTCACACACACTACAACTTCTTCAAACTATGGCATGATCATCATTTTTGGGGTGAGGGTTTAGGGCAGGGGTGTCAAACTCATTCCACGTAGGGCCGAGTAGCAGCGCTTTTTTTGGGGGGGGGGTTTCCTTTCAATTAAGTCCTAGACAACCAGATGAAGGGGAGTTAATTAGTGACCTTAATTAGTGACCTTCATTAGTGACCTTAATTAGTGACCTTAATTCATCAATTAAGTACAAGGGAGGAGCAAAAACCAACAGACACAGACGCAGAACGAGTTTGACACTTGGATTAGGGTTTAATAATGGACCATTTTTATTATGCCTTTATTTAACTAGGCAAGTCAGTCAATAACAAATGTTTATGTTCAATGACGGCCTAGGAACAGTGGGTTTAACTGCCTTGTTCAGGGGCAGAACGACAGATTTTTACCTCGTCAGCTCGGGGGATTCGAACTTGCAACCTTTGGGGGCGGCAGGGTAGCCTAGTGGTTAGAGCGTTGGACTGGGGGCGGCAGAAGAGGTTGTGGAAGGAGAACAACTCAACAAGCCCAGGGACGAGAGAGAGAGAGAGAGAGAGAGAGAGAGAGAGAGAGAGAGAGAGAGAGAGAGAGAGAGAGAGAGAGAGAGAGAGAGAGAGAGAGAGAGAGAGAGAGAGAGAGAGAGAGAGAGAGAGAGAGAGAGAGAGAGAGAGCTGCAAAAACAATATCATGATTTAGCTCCCCCCCCAAACCATCTGGCCAAGTGCAGCATGCCTGTAATCTCTCTGGACTTGCTAGAGAAAGAGCGACCTGATAATGGCATTCCGCAACCAGAAACGGCTGCTATGATTAGCCTCAGCCAAGCTCAACAATCTCTCTATAAGGTTTATCAACCCTACTGGAGCTGGAGTTACAGTCAAACCCCAAAATTATTGGCACCCTTGATAAAGATGAGCAGAAAATACTGTATAAAATGAATACAAATACTGAGCTATATTGTATGCTCAAAAAGATAGGAAAATTATATTTTAGATGAATACAATTGCTTAAGAGAAAAATATTTTTTAACAATGCACTCTGTTTTCAATACCTCACCTCGCAAGGATAAATGTTTTATAGGATTGGAGAAGACATTGGGAGGGATCTTAGACCATTCCACCATATATAATTTGTCCAGATTCTTGATATCATTCGTCTGTGACTATGGACTTACTCTCGTCACCTCAAAAACAACAGGTTTTCAATGGAGTTCAAGTCGGGAGACTGAGATGACCATTGCAAAATGTAGATTTTGTGGTTAATTAACCATTTGTTTGTGGAGTTTGATGTGTGCCAAGTGTCAGCCTCCTGACAGAGGCAACCTGTTTTTGGGGCAAAAATGTCCTGCTGCAGGGTGAAGTTCATCATGCCGTTGGGCACATCTTTATCAAGGGTGCCAATACTTTTTGGACCTGACTGTACACTGTGGTGGTGGTGGAGCAGCATGCGTCACGTGTCTTCATGACCCTGTAGGCTGAACCCTCTATGATGTTGAGACCCTGTGCTCCACTAGGAGGCTGTTGAGACCCTATGCTCCACTAGGAGGCTGTTGAGACCCTATGCTCCACTAGGAGGCTGTTGAGACCCTGTGCTCCACTAGGAGGCTGTTGAGACCCTATGCTCCACTAGGAGGCTGTTGAGACCCTGTGCTCCACTAGGAGGCTGTTGAGACCCTATGCTCCACTAGGAGGCTGTTGAGACCCTGTGCTCCACTAGGAGGCTGTTGAGACCCTATGCTCCACTAGGAGGCTGTTGAGACCCTGTGCTCCACTAGGAGGCTGTTGAGACCCTATGCTCCACTAGGAGGCTGTTGAGACCCTGTGCTCCACTAGGAGGCTGTTGAGGCCCTATGCTCCACTAGGAGGCTGTTGAGACCCTGTGCTCCACTAGGAGGCTGTTGAGACCCTGTGCTCCACTAGGAGGCTGTTGAGGCCCTATGCTCCAAAAGAGAAGTATAAATGACAGCTTGTATAAATGACTCAGTGTCTTTTTTTCCCAAAGCATTTGACACAACGGTTGTGTCAATATTTAGTGGCAAACAACTGTTGTGTTAAATGTGTTGTACAACCTGACAGGGCAATGTGTTGTACAACCTGACAGGGCAATGTGTTGTACAACCTGACAGGGCAATGTGTTGTACAACCTGACAGGGCAATGTGTTGTACAACCTGACAGGGCAATGTGTTGTACAACCTGACAGGGCAATGTGTTGTACAACCTGACAGGGCAATGTGTTGTACAACCTGACAGGGCAATGTGTTGTACAACCTGACAGGGCAATGTGTTGTACAACCTGACAGGGCAATGTGTTGTACAACCTGACAGGGCAATGTGTTGTACAACCTGACAGGGCAATGTGTTGTACAGCCTGACAGGGCAATGTGGGCAATGTGTGTTTGCTTTTCAGTTCCCTCCATCCAGCCCTCATCAAGAGTAGGAGTGAGGAGAATGATATCAAATCAAGTGTTAATGTGTGTGTGTGTGTGTGTGTGTGTGTGTGTGTGTGTGTGTGTGTGTGTGTGTGTGTGTGTGTGTGTGTGTGTGTGTGTGTGTGTGTGTGTGTGCGTGCGTGTTCATATACTGTATGGAAAATGACCTGATTGAATATGAAACCCTTGACCCAGACTGTTGAATCGCCTTCAGAGACCGACTGCTTTGTGAGGTTCAACCAGCCTTTAGTCTCAGAAAGGAGAATAGATGAGGCCTGACAAAATACTAACTCTATATCCTGCGGTCTACATCCTGTGTTTACCAAGGACCTCTTCCAGTATGAGGGGTTTACCAAGGACCTCTTCCAGTATGAGGGGTTTACCAAGGACCTCTTCCAGTATGAGGGGTTTACCAAGGACCTCTTCCAGTATGAATGGTTTACCAAGGACCTCTTCCAGTATGAATGGTTTACCAAGGACCTCTTCCAGTATGAGGGGTTTACCAAGGACCTCTTCCAGTATGAAGGGTTTACCAAGGACCTCTTCCAGTATGAGGGGGTTTACCAAGGACCTCTTCCAGTATGAGGGGTTTACCAAGGACCTCTTCCAGTATGAGGGGTTTACCAAGGACCTCTTCCAGTATGAGGGGTTTACCAAGGACCTCTTCCAGTATGAATGGTTTACCAAGGACCTCTTCCAGTATGATGGGTTTACCAAGGACCTCTTCCAGTATGAAGGGTTTACCAAGGACCTCTTCCAGTATGAGGGGTTTACCAAGGACCTCTTCCAGTATGAGAGGTTTACCAAGGACCTCTTCCAGTATAAATGGTTTACCAAGGACCTCTTCCAGTATAAATGGTTTACCAAGGACCTCTTCCAGTATAAATGGTTTACCAAGGACCACCTCAAGCATTACTGCCATCACCACAGCAGCCAGGTAACTGCCGATGCAAGACTGCAAGCCAAACATACTGCAAGCCAAACATACTGCAAGCCAAACCTACTCCAAGCCAAACATACTGCAAGCCAAACATACTCCAAGACAAACATACTCCAAGCCAAACATACTGCAAGCCAAACATACTGCATGTCAAACATACTCCAAGCCAAACATACTGCAAGTCAAACATACTCCAAGCCAAACATACTGCAAGTCAAACATACTCCAAGCCAAACATACTGCAAGCCAAACATACTGCAAGCCAAACATACTGCAAGTCAAACATACTCCAAGCCAAACATACTGCAAGCCAAACATACTGCAAGCCAAACATACTGCAAGTCAAACATACTCCAAGCCAAACATACTGCAAGTCAAACATACTGCAAGCCAAACATACTGCAAGCCAAACATACTCCAAGCCAAACATACTCCAAGTCAAACATACTGCAAGCCAAATATACTGCAAGCTAAGCATACTGCAAGCCAAACATACTGCAAGCCAAACATACTCCAAGCCAAACATACTGCAAGTCAAACATACTCCAAGCCAAACATACTGCAAGCCAAACATACTGCAAGTCAAACATACTCCAAGCCAAACATACTGCAAGTCAAACATACTGCAAGCCAAACATACTGCAAGCCAAACATACTCCAAGCCAAACATACTCCAAGTCAAACATACTGCAAGCCAAATATACTGCAAGCTAAGCATACTGCAAGCCAAACATACTGCAAGCCAAACATACTCCAAGCCAAACATACTCCAAGCCAAACATACTGCAAGTCAAATATACTGCAAGTCAAACATACTGCAAGTCAAACATACTCCAAGCCAAACATACTGCAAGTCAAACATACTGCAAGCCAAACATACTGCAAGTCCAACATACTGCAAGCCAAACATACTCCAAGCCAAACATACTCCAAGCCAAACAAACTGCAAGTCAAACATACTGCAAGTCAAACATACTGCAAGCCAAACATACTGCAAGCCAAACATACTGCAAGCCAAACATACTCCAAGCCAAACATACTCCAAGCCAAACATACTGCAAGCCAAACCTACTGCAAGTCAAATATACTGCAAGTCAAACATACTGCAAGTCAAACATACTGCAAGTCAAACATACTGCAAGCCAAACATACTGCAAGCCAAACATGTTGAATAGCAGGTTTATTCATAGGGTCACAGTCATCATGTGACTCCGTAATGGATTCCAATGAAAACCTTATAGACTGATATAGGACACTTTTATTCAAAGGTGAATGTCTTTAAACTGCATTTTTCTCATGATGTATAGCGTGTCTCAAATAAGTCAAGTTGGGAACCACTATGTCAGAGTCTCCCAGCGTGTTTAATCCATCATGTGACACCTCTCCTTATTCTCATGACATAAAGGGCCATGAAAACAATGAACACAATATATTTTGGGATGTAAACCAGAAATATGAATCACTGTTGATCCATCCTGTGTTGATCTAATGAGATAGATGTAGGGTCTTCTGGGCGTTTCCCAGTCATGGAGGACAGAAACAGCTGTGCCCCTCCCTGAAGACCACTACTGAATTGTGGGTAGGGAGGATATTGTGGTAGTACATCCATTTGACACAGGTTAGGACTAGGCATGTTATTTCATGACTCTTCAATGCCACTTTTTCAACATCTTCGACCCCAAAGGTTGTTAATTAACCCTATTTAAGTTCATAGGACTTGTACAATTTTTATATAAGGCTGAAAACCTTACCCAGTTGGCTAACAAATTATAATTTCTCACTAAATATCGTCGCCTTACACAGATCACGGGCTAGGGTTAGGCGTGGTAATCCATGTCAGACTCTTAAATGCCACGTAATCTTGTAATCTAATAGGAAGTATTAATTGGCCAAAACATACTTGGACAAAGGAAGTTTGCCAGTGTCTTCCAGAATACATTGAAGGCAATTAGCGATGTCTATGTCGAAATTTGAAAAAATATATTTTCAAATGGACAACATGTATTATTCTGGGTCGGAGATAGAGCTGGGCCATATAGACAACATGTATTATTCTGGGTAGGAGTTAGAGCTGGGCCATATAAACAACATGTATTATTCTGGGTAGGAGTTAGAGCTGGGCCATATGGACTACATGTATTATTCTGGGTAGGAGTTAGAGCTGGGCCATATAGACAACATGTATTATTCTAGGTAGGAGTTAGAGCTGGGCCATATGGACATGTATTATTCTGGGTAGGAGTTAGAGCTGGGCCATATATACAACATGTATTATTCTTGGTAGGAGTTAGAGCTGAGCCATATATACAACATGTATTATTCTGGGTAGGAGTTAGAGCTGGGCCATATAGACAACATGTATTATTCTGGGTAGGAGTTAGAGCTGGGCCATATGGACTACATGTATTATTCTGGGTAGGAGTTAGAGCTGGGCCATATGGACTACATGTATTATTCTGGGTAGGAGTTAGAGCTGGGCCATATGGACTACATGTATTATTCTGGGTAGGAGTTAGAGCTGGGCCATATATACAACATGTATTATTCTGGGTAGGTGTTAGAGCTGGGCCATATGGACAACAATCCATATCATGATAAATTGCCTGAATTGATGTGATAAGGATAAATAGTTCATAACCTCAATGTGGACCCCAGTTTTTATGTATCCTTTATACTACTACCACTAGTTTGATGGTTGTAGTCATCAATTCCCACCTTAACAATCACCCATATTAGCAAATGTATTTTCATTTCAAACTTCACATTTCTATAGTACAGGCTACTTATCATAATGAACGATATCAGCAAAATGCCTGTCCATAAGTGATCGGTATGGTTGGAGTTGATCATTTTCACGTTTATCATCCCAGCTCGTAGAAGTAGTCCTGTGATGTACTGATATCAATACGCTCGCTATCAGTTAAATCCATGCTTTTCTCCTGGATGGAAGTGGTTGATCTTCCTACACTAAAGTATCACCGTTCACTCCAGGAGACATATGAGCCGACTAGGTGAAAAATCTGTCGATGTGCCCTTGAACAAGGCACTTAACCCTAATTAGAGCGTCTGCAAAATGACTACAGTGTAAACATGTAAATACCACTCCAGCTAAAAAACAGCTGCTGTGTGTGAACCACTAAATATGCATAACAAAATATGTAGAGTGAAATATGGAGCCACTAGAAACTCATCTCCATGACGATTCAGAAATATTTTCCCTCTCTTTACGAAAGTAGCGGTGAATCATAGATTAATAAATAAAAATAGGCTACTTCTCCCAGAATGCTGCCACCCTTCAGCCAGAGCAACGTTTTCAAAGAAACACGTTCTATTGAAAACTATTTGAGAGTCGCTAGACCAAATTCACTGCGATACACTTGTCTCAAATATATTATCATAACCACACAGAACCATCGCAGACTTTTGGTCAAATGAATCTCTGTGTAAAAAAGGCATCCCAGGTATGTTTTATCAAACAAGTACAATTTATTCAAAGCACTGGTGGCAACCAGATAATCCAAACTGAATTCAGGTGAACAACGCCCTCCTCAGGCAGAACATTCAGGTAAACAACGACCCTCCTCAGGCAGAACAATCAGGTAAACAACAACCCTCCTCAGGCAGAACAATCAGGTAAACAACGACCCTCCTCAGGCAAAACATTCAGGTAAACAACGACCCTCCTCGGGCAGAACATTCAGGTAAACAACGACCCTCCTCGGGCAGAACATTCAGGTAAACAATGACCCTCCTCGGGCAGAACATTCAGGTGAACAACACCCTCCTCAGGCAGAACATTCAGGTAAACAATGACCCTCCTCGGGCAGAACATTCAGGTAAACAACGACCCTCCTCAGGCAGAACATTCAGGTAAACAATGACCCTCCTCAGGCAGAACATTCAGGTAAACAACGACCCTCCTCAGGCAGAACATTCAGGTAAACAATGACCCTCCTCAGGCAGAACATTCAGGTAAACAACGACCCTCCTAAGGCAGAACATTCAGGTAAATAACGACCCTCCTCAGGCAGAACATTCAGGTAAACAACGACCCTCCTCAGGCAGAACATTCAGGTAATCAACGACCCTCCTCAGGCAGAACATTTTTCGCCTGGGATTTATTGTTTCCCTGTTTGCTACTCAAAGATATTTTACTTATTAAATAGACATAATTTACTGCAATACACTGTAGAACCTTCGCAGACCCATTGTAAAATGAGAGGCCCGGCTCCGTAATAACACGCCTAGCTCCGCCCACTGGGGCATGGTTTACAGAGCAAACTTTAAAATAATATGCGCGTCTAACATCTTGATAATATGATTATTGTGAATAGTCAGATAAATATAACAGTTTGATTGAAACGTTTACATGATTTCCCCTAATAAATCTTGTTTACACGGACACATCTGAAATCAGGCTACCTGAGGGATTGTGACATATGCACAAAAATCGGCAATCAAAATAAACGTTCAACCACAGCAATCATGTTATTTTTTTGGGGGTGGGAATTCTATTTGATTCTGAGTTCGGACATATAAAGTTTGTATGCGAAAACTATTTATTTTCCCGAAATCACTAACGCATAAGCATAGAGGGAGGCTGACGCTTCTGGTGCCGGCACGTGATCAGATACACCCCTGCAGTTGACGTAGCCTCACTAGACTAAATCCATATGAATTTCAAACACTTTTTTTGACAGCACCCCACTTTATGTAATGTGAACGAAACCTTCCATACACATTTGTCCATTGTAGAAATGCTCAGAAATTGTTTGGGTTTTTTGGACCTGAATGCCAAAACACTCAAGAGATAAACATTCAAGAGATAAACATTCAAGAGATAAACATTCAAGAAATAAACATTCAAGAGATAAACATTCAAGAGATAAACATTCAAGAGATAAACATTCAAGCATACCGTGCCACACCACGACACATCCACATCTTTATCACCGGAAAATATAAAAAGGTTGACATTTATATCATTTTAAAGCTTTTATTTTATACCTTCTGGAAAACAAACTATAACATCAATTACTTGATGTCCACATCACTAAGGAATTATCAAGTTCTAACACATCAATACAGTTGTGAAGAGGGCACTAAGAACACCTCGTCGCCCTCAGGAAGCTGAAAATACTTTCGATGGGCCCTCAGATCCTCAAAGAGTTATACAGCTGCATCACCGCTTGGTACGGCAACTGTTTGGCATCCGACCCGCAAGGCGCTACAGAGGGTAGTGCGTACGGGGCGGAGCTCCCTGCCATCCAGGACATCTATTACCAGACGGGTGTCAGAGGAAGACAATAAAAATTGTCAAAGACTCCAGCCACCCAAGTCATTAGACTGTTTTCTCTGCTACCGCACGGCAAGCGGTGCCGCTGCACCAAGTCTGGACCTTAACAGGAACCCTGAATAGCTTCTATCCCCCAAGCCCATAAGACTGCTAAATAGTTAGTTAAGCAATAGCTATCCGCAGTCTCTGCATTGACCTTTTTGCACTAACTCTTTTGACTCATCACGTGCACTGCCGCTACTGTTTATTATCTGTTTGGTTACTTAGTCACTTTATCCCTACCTATATGTACATATCTACCCCAACTATCTCGTACCCCTACACATTGACTCGGTACTGGTACTCAAGTGTATATAGCCAAGTTATCGTTACTCATTGTGTATTTATTATTCCTTTTATTATTACGTGTTATTGTTTTTTCTAATGTTTTCTTTCTGTATTGCTGGGATGGGCCCAGTAAGTAAACACTGTTTCACTGTTAGTCTACACCTGCTGTTTACAAAGCATCTGACAAATACAATTGGATACCATAGACAGAGACACAACGTGCCCCTTTGAATAGACAGTGGTGAACATAAAGGAGTCTACCACGTCCAGAAGCGACTTCCTCATTCAAGTCCTGTATTTAGGGTTCACTCAAACATCATTTTAAGCTTCGTTTTACTAATGGTATTCGGGATTGTATAAATCGATTGTTGCAGATAAAACGCTGTGCGTGATGACATGCAGATAAAACGCTGTGCGTGATGACATGCAGATAAAACGCTGTGCGTGATGACATGCAGATAAAACGCTGTGCGTGATGACATGCAGATAAAACGCTGTGCGTGATGACATGCTGATAAAACGCTGTGCGTGATGACATACCTTTTGCGGTTAAAATTGCCATGTACCGGATTTAAAAAAAAAAAAAAAATTAAAAACCCACATGGAAAATGTGTTTCCATCGCATTTTCAACTCTACTGATGGTTTTCTCACAACCAATGTTGAGTAATATATAGCGAGTGAGCCCACTCCCGTATTGGCCCGTGCGCTCTAGCCAACAGCGCTTTCTGCAGGCGGTTAACTAAATCACACGTATAGCCTACACGATGACAGTATTACTATTATGGACAAAAGAGCAAGGTTATTTGTATTTGTGAAACGGCAGCCGATTAACATGTAACCAATATAAGACCCGCAATATTTATTGGAAAGGAGCATCAAGCTCATCGCCGTGCACTTTCACCACCATGTATTTTTAATCTGTAGCCTAATAAACTGCATGGTTTCCCGAAGAGTCGTAGTGGGAGGACCACACAGCATGTCATCGTGTGACTCAAGGTTTACTTCGATATGATGGTTATTATAGCAATATTTGCGCATAAAAGCGTTTCCACCGTCACTTCTCTCATAGTTCATTTTACCGTCACTAAAAGATCCCACCTCTTCTAACATATTTTGTTTTTGTCGACATTTGGAAAGTTTACCGACAAAATGTTATGTTTCCATCAACACTGTCATTACATTTTCTACTCTACTTTACGCGCATAAAAAGGTTGGATGGAAACCTGGTTAGTCTCTAAATTGTTTATGGTTAGTCTCCAAATTGTTTAATCAAACTTTTCGCCGCAAACCCCTGATATCAGGGCCTAAAAACTACAATCCGTCTCCTGAATGTGTCTAGTTGGCGCACATCCACACTAGGCCCGAGCTCATTCCCCCCGGTTTTCCCTGGCTGAACTAGGGTCGTGACTAGTTACCGCAACCACAAAGTCATAATTATCACTACTCCACCTATTTCTACAATGTATCTTCTTAAAATCTGATTTTAAACCCTAAACACACTGCTAACCTTATGCCTAACCTTTTTGCTTTCATGGATTTCTACAATATAGTCCATTTTGACTTTGTGGCTGTGGTAACTAGTGACAACCCTAAACTAGCTGGCTAGCTGAACTATGCTAGTTCATCCTCATTGCTAAACTTCATAAATAGTGCACCCTTAACTTCAAAAGTCCTCTGCTAGTTATACAATCATGTAACTAAGACATTTTCTGAAAATAAATTTAAATTATGTATTGTTTTATTGAATAGTCATGACTGGTTCGAGATATTGTTCATAAAATGACGGTGGTGAAGGATATCACTAGCTAGGTTTCCATCCAATTTGTGACAGATTTTCATGCTAATATTCTAAAATCGACATAAAACTTGGCTCATCACACTCTAGCGACTCCTTGTGGCAGTCCGGGCACCTGCAGGCTGACTTCGGTTGTCAGTTGAACAGTGTTTCCTCCGACACATTGGTGCAGCCGCCTTCCGGGTTAAGCGGGTGGGTGTTAAGGAGCTTTGTTTCGGAGGATGCATGACTCGACCTTCGCCTCTCTCGAACCCGTTGGGGAGTTGCAGCGATGGAACAAGATCGAGAAAAAGAGGGTAAAATACAAATCCTAAAACAAAAATATTTAAAACTTTTTTTATATAAATATAAAAAGAGATGGCTTACCCTGGCGTGACGTTTTGATAACCATGGAAATCTCTCTAGGTCATGGTGACTTTTATAAATATATTCGGCTCTATTTACCCCCCCAAAAATGAAATCATAAAGAACTACAAATGCCATGATGATCTGGATGAGACTGCCAAATCGAGGCAAAGGTAGGAATCTCTCTGGATTAACTATCTAATGTTAGCTAAACGTAGTAATTAATACATTGGCTATACTGTATGTCTTTAAATTGACAATTCTGTGAACTGTCATGTGCAAGATTTAAATTGACACAATACCTTTTAGGGAAAGTGTCAGCTAGAGACGACATGCAGGAGCTTGCTGGGATATGCGCCGATGTCTACTTTGAAGCTAATTAGCATTCTTGAATCTGAGAGTAAATAGAGCCGAATATATTGATAAAAGTCATCTTGTCTGAGAGAGATTTGCATGGTTATCAAAACGTCATGCCAGGGTAAGACTACCTCCGAAACAAAGACCTTATTTAAAGTGTTTCTAAAAATCCCCTATTAGAAAAATGAATGGTAGAAAAACGACTGTAACCATATCTGTTTGACTGCTTGGTTTAATGGATATCATGACACCTCCACTCTGGGGCTCTTTTGACGTAGCTGAACGTTTCTGAACAGTATTGGATCTGTGACAACCGGCAAACTCACCCAGCTCGGCTCGATGAGATCTAGTGATTCATGCCAACACAGCCAGATTTATAACCTGACTATAATATGTGTTAATTAAATCGGACTTCATTAATATATATATATATATATATATATATATATATATATATATATTATGAATAAAAGGAGTCCATGAATGTCACCAGTTAATGAACACAATAAAAACTCGAGATTATTAGCAAGTCTATAGATCACAATGAATGTATTCCGGACATTAAGGGCCTTCTTCACTGATGTATAATAAGAACGGGGGAATTCCTCTCGGATAGAGAGCAGAACAAACAAATGAAAATAATGATTTAGGGACAAAACAAATTAAGCCTAACTAATGGTAGCTCATTAGTGTCTTTTTTCCCCCCACCCTCAATATAAGAAAAGGTGAAAATCAGTCTCTGGGGCTGTACCCCCCTAACCCCCCTCCCCGAGACTCCACCATACCACAGTGCATTGCGAATGTGTTTGTTAGCATTAGCGGTTAACATTCAGCGGCGTTTAGTGTTTAAGCTAGGCAGGACATGTTGGTTTAGCGAATAACCTACTTTATTATTATTTTATTAATTAACAACGACTCTTAGTGTATTAGGTACGGTACGGAACACGCAAACATGGAGATCGGCACAGAGATAAGCAAGAAAATACGGGTGAGGTCATTTCGATGCTAGTTATTGGTCTTGGTAAACTAGACAATTAGCTCGACGGACGGTAGCTAGCTAACTAGCCCCATGAGAGAATTTGTAAATTTTTCTTTTACAAAAAGACCTCAAGTACTGCACCTCACATGTTGGAAGTCGACAACCGCTCTAGTTGCTTGTAAAAAAAAAAAAAAATGTATATTTTTTTATACCTTTTTGATAAGAAGTAACGTTAGCTAGCTAACTACATAGCGGCGGTTACGGTGGTAAGTGAAAGATGGCTAACGTTAGTTGCTCTGCATATATTACTCACCAAATATAATATATTTTGGTGAGTGACGAGAATATATGTTGACATTATTAACGCTTGCAGAACTGTAGCTTTGGGAGACAACATCGGGATTGTGTGGAATGGGGAGTTTGAATCGGAGCTTTTCTGGCCGTAAATTGGGTTTCTAACGCACGCATACTGGTGTCTGAATTTGATATTTCAATGTCCAATATTTCCGTGTATTACCCAAACAGGGGTGGGTAAATAGATAATGTTATTGTTTCTACTGCTGATTGCTGCTTTTTTTAAATTTCCCCCGGTACTAGTACCTAATAGCTAAGTTGATTTCTGGCCCAAGGCTAGCAATTGACAATATATTGTTATTTTCTTCCAGGCTGCTATCAAGGGAAAGCTTCAGGAACTCGGTGCCTATGTCGGTAAGTGTGAATATCGACACATCAGCTTCTGATCTGCAGCAATTAATCTAACTGCTGTTGACATTAGAATTATTTATATATATATATATATATATATATATATATATATATATATATATATATATATATATATATATATATATATACACACACACAATTATAATATTTCTATAGACACAATTATAATATTTCTATTGATGTTGACCTTCTACCAAGGGGTTCTAGAATACATTGTTCTGACTGTTCTCTCTCTCTCTCCCCCAAGACGAAGAGTTACCAGACTACATCATGGTGATGGTGGCCAACAAGAAGACTTCCCAGCAGATGTCTGATGACCTGTCCCTCTTCCTCGGCAACAATACCATAAAGTTTACTGTCTGGTACGTATGCAACCAGCTAGGCCTGATCCCAGAAATTCTAAAGTCACTGTCTCGCACGTTTGGCAGCAAGTGTCTTGAGTTGAGAGGATTGTTTGGGTGTGACTTTGTATTTTCTATTTCAATGGATCTAAGTATGGTGTGTTGTTGTTGTTGTTACAGGTTACACGGAGTCCTGGAGAAGCTGAGGTCTGTGGCAGTAGGTGAGTTCAGGTTACACGGAGTCATGTAGAAGCTGAGGTCAGCAGCTAAGTTCCTGTGAACACAAAGGAGTACCAGCTCCCTAGCTGAAAAAGTCAAAACTCTCTGTTCAATACAGTATAATATCACCCTATGTATATATTTAACCTTTGTTTAACTGGGCAAATCTGTTAAGAACAAATTCTTATTTACAATGACTGCCTACACCGGCCAAACCCGGACGACGCTGGGCCAATTGTGCACCGCCTTGTGGGACTCCCAATCACGTCCGGATGTTATACAACCTAGATTCGAACCAGGGTCTGTAGTGACGCACCTTGCACTGAAACGCAGTGCTTTAGACCGCTGCGCCACTAGATTCCCACCCTAGTGGTAAATGAAAGACCTTGAGTCGTTTCGATGCCAAAACAAACAACCCCTAAGAGAGGATTGTAACAGTCTTATCAAGGCTAGGAACGTTACAATACTATAGCATAAAGTAGTCTAGCTATTTGAGTATGTTGTAGAGCTGGCTTTGACCGTATTCTATCTATCTCTACCCTTGTATAGCTAAATTGACAATCTCTCTCTCTGTGTGTGTGTATCAAGAACCCGCGTCCCTGAGGCCTCAGCTGTACTCCGACACTGGCACCTCGTCAGGGAAGAGTGAGTGGAAGGGGGAAGAATCAAAGGGCCTTGCGGTGTCCAGCTCGCGCTCTGATAGGACAGAGGCCCGCGCGTGTCAAGCTCCGCCTATGAGCACAGGTAAGGGTTGCTTTTGAAACATTGATTAGCTGTAATATTGAAAAGAAAGGGCATGCCATGTTCACTGAAATCAGCATGGTTCAGGTTTGGCTTGGATCATATGAAAGATCCACTTAATACATTATTTAATTCAGAAGTAGCTCCTCAGACGAGACCTCAACACCTACATGTGGATCAATTAATTGACATCAAGGTTAAGCATTTTGATTGTAACCAAATAGGGTGAAACAGCCCAGCTCATACTCACACACTAACATCACTGTCATTCTGTCCAGAAGGGTCTCCTCGGACAAAACCTCCTCTTCCCGCCTCACCTCCACGGTCAAGCCCCTGATGGACCCTCCCTCCTCCGAGGCCGTCATCGACATCAAGCCCGAGCTAGACGATGACCTCATCGGCGAGGACCCCGTGGACATGGGCGTCCTCCCAGGTCGCCTGCGTGGATCCACCTCCGGAGGAGGAGGAGGAGGACGGGCATCGGCTCAGATCTACCGTCCACCCCAGGGCAGGTCCTCCTCGGGGACAGGCAGGTCGGCGGACGCCTATAGGTCCTCAGAGGGGTCCTCGGGGTCTCACAGCAGGCAGCAGCACAGCAGCTATCACCTGGACAGTAGGAGCAGCAGAGACAGCAGGACGTACAGAGACGGAGGGAGCAGCAGGGTGCAGATTGTTTACTTATTACCTTTTTATTAAGTCAAGGGGTTTTGCTCCAATACATCAGAAATGCATCCTTCCTCATTTTCTTGACATAGTCTTGAGATCAAAAAGTGATTGGTGAAACCACCGTATTTCTTTAATCGTTCCAACCAATGAGATCTCTGGCTACTTCAAGGAAAGAAGGATGCGTTTCTTAATCATTTGAAAAGGACCAAACTGTCGCCAGTCAGTGCAGCTTTCCCGTTGTCTGTCGCCAACCATCTCTGGTCTCGTTGTCTCCAGCAGCAGCAGGAGGAGGCTTCGAGGAAGCGCAAAGCCCCGGTGGTGAGCTCCGTGGTGCGGGTGAACCAGGCAGCAGACGGGGGTCGAGACAGTGATGAGGAGGATGATGATGATGAGGAAGATGAAGGATACGGGGGAAAGAACCTGTCCAGCAGAGTGTCCCTGCCTTCCAAACCAGAACGCAAGTAAGGGAACGCACACACACACAGTGCCCCCCCACACACACTATCTCTACTCTGTATGTGTTGCATTTTGTTGTGTTGAGTAGCATCTCTTGATTCCAGTTAGTTACAGTGAACACCTTAGGACAGCAGCAGAACTATTTTCAACATCCCTTCTTTCACATGAATGGTACACTCTGTTGGTACCCCGAGAGGTTGTCTGTGTGTTGACCCATGTCTCGGTGTGTTTCTAGACCCTCCCTGCCCCCGGCCAAACAGGCCAACAAGAACCTGCTGCTGAGGGCTATGTCTGAGGCCCAGATCTCTATCAACAAGACTGCAGCCTACCCACCTAGTACGTCCCCCTCACTCTGTCAATCTACCTTAAATGAAGAGTACGTCTGACTATTAGAAATTGCTACCTGTAATGTGTCGTCCTTGTTTATCATGACACCTATACTGATGAAAACATTACTGTCAAAGGAACTAACTGAACCTATGTTTCCCAGTACCACAGAGACAGACGGTTCCGGTGGCACCCAGGACACGTTCAACCAGCGATGAGATGAACGCAGCCATCCAGCTGGTTCAGGAGCACCTCCACGGCCTGGTCCCCAGGGGGCAGTCTTACACCCCCTCAGAGCCTCAGCCCCCCAGGCAGCTAGGTAAGAGCCCCAGCTGTCTTATTTACCACCACAAACCGATGCTGGCATTAAGACCCCGCTCAATGAGCTGTATAGGGCCATAAGCAAACAGGGAAAGTAGCGGCAGGTAGCCTAGTGGTTAGAGCGTTGGGTAAGTAACCGAAAGGTTGCTAGATCGAATAACTGCCCCTGAACAAGGCACACTGTGCCTAGGCCGTCATTGTAAATTAGAAATTGTTCTTAACTGACTTGCCTAGTTAAAATAAAGGTTAAATAAAACAATCAGTGGCCGGGGACTTTAATGCAGGGAAACTTAAATCCGTTGTACCTAATTTCTACCAGCATGTTAAATGTGCAACCAGAAGGGGGGAAAAAACCTCTAGACCACCTTTACACCACACATAGAGACGCGTACAAAGCTCTCCCTCGCCCTCCCTTTGGCAAATCTGACCATAATTCTATCCTCCTGATTTGCTGCTTACAAGCAAAAACTAAAGCAGGAAGTACCATTCGATCAATACGGAAGTGGTCGGATTACGCGGATGCTAAACTACAGGACTGTTTTGCTAGCACCGACTGGAATATGTTCCAGGGGGTTTCCTCCGATGGCGTTGAGGAGTACACCAACCACATCACGCACTTCATCAATAAGTGCATCGATGACGTCGTCCCCACAGTGACAGTACGTACAGTTGAAGTCGGGAAGTTTACATACTATTTAGCCAAATACATTTAAACTCAGTTTTTCACAATTCCTAACATTTAATCCTAGTAAAAATTTCCCCGTCTTAGGTCCGTTAGGATCACCACTTTATTTGAAGAATGTGAAATGTCAGAATAATAGTAGAGAGAATGATTTATTTCAGCTTTTATTTCTTTCATCACATTCCCAGTGGGTCAGAAGTTTACATACACTCAATTAGTATTTGGTAGCATTGCCTTTAAATTGTTTAACTTGGGTCAAACGTTTCGGGTAGCCTTCCACAAGCTTCCCACAATAAGTTGGGTGAATTTTGGCCCATTCCTCCTGACAGAGCCGGTGTAACAGAGTCAGGTTTGTAGGCCTCCTTGCTCGCATACGCTTTTTCAGTTCTGCCCAAAAATTTTCTATGGGATTGATGTCAGGGCTTTGTGATGGCCACTCCAATACCTTGACTTTGTTGTCCTTAAGCCATTTTGCCACAACTTTGGAAGTATGCTTGGGGTCATTGTCCATTTGGAAGACCCATTTGCGACCAAGCTTTAACTTCCTGACTGATCTCTTGAAATGTTGCTTCAATATATCCACATAATTTTCCTACCTCATGATGCCATCTATTTTGTGAAGTGCACCAGTCCCTCCTGCCCAAAGCACCCCCACAACATGATGCTGCCACCCCCGTGCTTCACGGTGGGGATGGTGTTCTTCGGCTTGCAAGCCTCCCCCCTTTTCCTCCAAACATAACGATGGTCATTATAGCCAAACAGTTCTATTTTTGTTTCATCAGACCAGAGGACATTTCTCCAAAAAGTACGATCTTTGTCCCCCGTAGCATGGCGGTTTTGGAGCAGTGGCTTCTTCCTTGCTGAGCGGCCTTTCAGGTTATGTTGAGATAGGACTCGCTTTTGTACCCGTTTCCTCCAGCATCTTCACAAGGTCCTTTGCTGTTGTTCTGGGATTGATTTGCACTTTTCGCACCAAAGTACGTTCATCTCTAAGAGACGGAACGTGTCTCCTTCCTGAGCGGTATGACGGCTGCGTGGTCCCATGGTGTTTATACTTGCGTACTATTGTTTGTACAGATGAATGTGGTACCTTCAGGTGTTTGGAAATTGCTCCCAAGGATGAACCAGACTTGCGGAGGTCTACCATTTTTTTTCCCTGAGGTCTTAACTGATTTATTTAGATTTTACCATGATGTCAAGCAAAGAGGCACTGAGTTTGAAGGTAGGCCTCGAAAATACATCCACAGATACAACTCCAATTGACTCAAATGATGTCAATTAGCCTATCAGAAGCTTCTAAAGCCATGGCATAATTTTCTGTAATGTTCCAAGCTGTTTAAAGGCACAGTCAACTTAGTGTATGTGAACTTCTGACCCACTGGAATTGCGATTAAGTGAAATAATCTGTCTGTAAACAATGGTTGGAAAACGTACTTTTGTCATGCACAAAGTAGATGTCCTAACCGACTTGCCAAAACTATAGTTTGTTTTAACAAGAAATTTGTAGAGTGGTTGAAAAACGAGTTTTAATGACTCCAACCTAAGTGTATGTAAACTTCTGACTTCAACTGTACGTACCCCAACCAGAAGCCATGGATTACAGGCAACATCCGCACTGAGCTAAAGGGTTGACCTGCCGCTTTCAAGGAGCGGGACTCTAACCCAGACGCTTGATGCCCTACGACGAACCATCAAACAGGCAAAGCGTCAATACAGGACTAAGATTGAAATGTACTTCTCCGGCTCCGATGTGGGGCAGGAGCCCCAATCTGTTTTATGCTGCTGCTACTCTGTTATCTATGCATAGTCACTAACTCTAACTACATGTACATATTACCTAGACTAACCTGTGCCCCCGCACATTGACTCTGTACCGGTACCCCCTGTATATAGTCTCCACATTGACTCGGTACCGGTACCCCCTGTATATAGCCTCCGCATTGACTCGGTACCGGTACCCCCTGTATATAGCCTCCGCATTGACTCGGTACCGGTACCCCCTGTATATAGCCTCCGCATTAACTCGGTACCGGTACCCCCTGTATATAGCCTCCGCATTGACTCGGTACCGGTACCCCCTGTATATAGCCTCCGCATTGACTCGGTACCCCCTGTATATAGCCTCCGCATTGACTCGGTACCCCCTGTATATAGCCTCCGCTTTGACTCGGTACCCCCTGTATATAGCCTCCACATTGACTCTGTACCGGTACCCCCTGTATATAGTCTCCACATTGACTCTGTACCGGTACCCCCTGTATATAGCCTCCACATTGACTCTGTACCGGTACCCCCTGTATATAGCTTTCACATTGACTCTGTACAGGTACCCCCTGTATATAGCCTCGCTAATGTTATTTTACTGCTGCTCGTTAATGATTTTTTTTTTTTTTTTACTTAACACGTATTTTTCTTACCTCCATTGTTGGTTAAGGGCTTGTAAGTAAGAATTTTAATGTAAGGTCTACACCTGTTGTATTCAGTGTTTCACTGTAAGGTCTACCTACACCTGTTGTATTTGGCGCATGTGACAAATAAAATGGGATTTGATTGCTATAAGCAATATTGTGTAACTTCCACCTAGCCTATCAGAGAGCAAGGTGAAGCTACTTCTATATTGAGTACACCTTTCAAATCCACGCAGCTCTCCGCATAGGGTCTAGAGTTGGAATTGGGCCCATGGCTTCTCATTACGGAAGGAGCATGAATGTTGTTTCAGTGTCACGTGCACTAGTACAGTGAAATGCCTTTCTTGAAAGCTCCAAATCCAACAATGCAATAATCAATGTTACTGCATTTGTCCCGACCTATGCCTGTACTGGTCTCTCCCAGTGGTTCAGTCTCGGTCCCTGGCCTCTCGGCTGCAGTTAGACGTGCCAGAAGACAACGTGAGAACGCAGCACAGTGACTATTTAGGTGAGTCTTTCACATCCTAACTAGAAGTCTTTATGGATCCACCAAGACTCCAGCGGGTTCGGGTCTGGGTTGGCTCTGATCCAATAAAATGTTATTAGTTGACGTACATGTACTCTGCAGATGTTATCGCAGCTCCAGTGTAATGCTAATGTTTCTATATAGCTTCATCAGCTGTAATACCCAACAAAACGATACACACACACACACACACACACACACAAATCCCCCAAAAATAAAGACATTTTAAGAAATATCATTGCGAGCAATGTCTGAGTCTGGACTGAACTAAAATATAAAACACAACATTGTAAAGTGTTGGTCCCACGTTTCATGAGCTGAAATAAAACGATCCCAGAAAAGTTCCAATACGAATGAAAAGCTTATTTCTCTCAAATGTTGTGCAGGTGTGGATATCAAGAAGCTGATTAAACACCATGATCATTACTCAGGTGCACCTTGTGCTGGGGACAATATAAGGCCACTCTAAAATGTGCCGTTTTGCTTATGGTAGAGAAATGAACATTAAATTCTCTGCTAACAGCTCTTGTAGATATTCCTTCAGTCAGCATGCCAATTGCACGCTCCCTCAACCTTTAGTGGCCGTTTATTGCCAGTATTCAGACCCCTTCACCTTTTTCCACATTTTGTTACGTTACATCCTTATTCTAAAATGTATTAAATTGTTATTTTTCCCGTCAATCTACACACAATACCCCATAATGACAAAACAAAAACAGGTTTTTAGAATGGTTTGCAAATCTAAAATAAATAAATAAATAACTATCACATTTACATAAATATTCAGACCCTTTACTCAGAGGAACTCTGGAGCTCTGTCAGTGACCATCGGGTTCTTGGTCACCTCCCTGACCAAGGCTCTTTTCTCCCCTGATTGCTCAGTTTGGCTGGGCAGCCAGCTCTAGGAAGAGTCTTGGTGGTTCCAAACTTCTTCCATTCAAGAATGGAGGCCACTGTGTTCTTGGGGACCTTCAATGCTGCAGAAATGTTTTTGTGCCTCGACACAATCCTGTCTCGGTGCTCTACGGACAATTCCTTTGACCTCATGGCTTGTTTTTTTGCTCTGACTTGCACTGTCAACTGTGCAATGGAAGCAGGATGCACCTGAGCCCAATTTCGAGTCGAATAACGTAGGGTCTAAATACTTATGTAAATAAGCTATTTCTGTAATTTTTTTTGCAAATGTATAAAAAATAAATACAACTGTTTTCGCCTTGTCATTATGGGGTATTGTGTGTAGATTGAGGACTGTTTTGTCCAACGCTGAGTGATTAGTGCTTTTTGAGGTCGGTTCGATTTATAAAAAGAACGGGTTTCTATAAAAATAAACATTAAATGCATTATGAAATAATGACAAATTATTTTAGAGCTTTTTAATGGAAATTCCAAAGCCAAAAATAGTGAACATTCATTTGCCAAAATTTTACGTTGTCTCTGTCCAGGTCCACATAGGGTAGACAACAATAGAAAAATAATTAATTACTATGAAATAATAAAAAAATATTTTCATTTGTGTATATTACTTTAGTTTTTCTTTCGTTTTTTTAAATCCTTAAACTCTTCTCATCTCTCCTCAGGCAGTAGCAGCTAGCCAGCCAGGCAACGTTCTCTCTGTGCTCCCCATACTGTTCTGTCTTCAGTCATCCTATTTAGCGAGCCTGCCTGAACATGCTGCAGAGATGTCTGATGAAATAATTTGACCAGTTCTTCAAAATAGACTTTTTCAAACCCGGTGTTGTGTACATTCCTCTCTCATGTGGTCTGTGTGTATCTAACTTAAAGCAGCAGGCATAAAAGTGTATCCATCTCTGTTCGAGCTGGAAATAACGGGCACAATGGATTATGGTCATTGCAGTCAATTACCACATTTCTACTCTGAACTAGGTTGAGTATTTGCTTAATGAAAAACTAGAACTCCCTTCAGCCCAGAGTCCCACATAGTTCTTGACTCGATTTCTCTCATGAATGATTTGATTTCTCTCTAGAAAATCGGCACGTTGGGCTCACAAAAATAACAACGAAATGGATTTCAAGTAATTTAACTGACGTTAGTCAATTCGTTTTTTTAATAACAAAAAAACAAGTACCTTCATGTTGGTTTATCGCTCACCACTTACTAACACACTGGAGAGTAGGACTGCTTAGTTGAACTCGTCATTCGGGACTTAACTCCTTCACGTCTGATTTTTGGTATAGGATTAACTAACAAAATATTGGTTTCTCACATCATCCTGTGTAGCTCTGGAGGTGGCTGAGGGGAGTGTTCTAAAGCCGTTTGACACGCGCTCCTTCATCGTGAGGAGGCCTGAGCTGGGGGAGGAGCTGGTTCCTGTCCGGAGCAGACTGGGACAACTGGACATGGTGATGATGATGAACATAACTATTGTATCCATTAGTTAAAAATATGTTTTTCCATGTCAGCATGGAAATACATTTAGACAGACTGAAGTCTAAGCTGTTGGGTGGGTGTGGGGTTCTACTAAGCTATATGGAATTGTTTTAAGAAGGGGGGGTTCTACTAAGCTATATGGAATTGTTTTAAGAAGGGGGTCCCACTAAGCTATATGGAATTGTTTTAAGAAGGGGGTTCTACTAAGCTATATGGAATTGTTTTAAGAAGAGGGGGTCTACTAAGCTATATGGAATTGTTTTAAGATGGTCATACCATGGATCATTTTAGCTATTTGATTTAGTATTTTAGGACACCATTAGGTATAAATTGTTTTACTTTATTATTTGAAAAATTATAGAACTTGGCCTTTACTACTATAGACCAGGGAAACTCATTGAATAACAGGAATAAAATAACAAAACAGACAAACAATAAATTATAAGGTTTTGAAGTGTCTGTCCTGAATCTAGGACCGAGGTATTCAACTCTGACCCTGCGAGGTCTGGAGCCTGCTGCTTTTTCTCTTCTACCTGATTATTAATTGCAGACACCTGGTGTCCCAGGTCTAAATCAGTCCCTGATATAGAGGGGAACAATGTAGAGTTGTTTGAGGGATCTCAAAACTAGTTCCATAAAAAAAAAAAAAAAAAACGGTACCGTGGTTACCTTCAGACGAGTCCCGTGACACTTGTGAGTGTCGTAGAGCAAAATGGAGAACACCATCGTGTTCGTGAGTCATCTATCCATAGAGGGGTCATATTAGTTTGTTGGTCAAACTGTTTTCGTGAGACCTAGGCAGATGGATTGGATACACGTAACCACACTATTGTGATCTCTAGAGAGTAATAACTGCATTTTAAAAAAGTCATTGAGTATAACACAATCCAATTTGAATATCTTATTTCCATTGTGGTCCTGTTAGGTGCCTATGACGAGTAGGCTGGGGTTAGAGGAGGTGCCACCTCCTATGAGGAGTGGACTGGAGGAGACCACAGTGCCTATGAGGAGCAGGCTGGGGTTAGAGGAGGTCGCACCTCCTATGAGGAGTAGACGGGAGGAGACCACAGTGCCTATGAGGAGCAGGCTGGGAGCCATGGTCAAGGAGGAGATCCAGCCAGCTACTCCACGCATGGTGCAGCCAGCCAGGTATATCATACTGACTACCCTCTTTGTGACTCATACTGACTACCCTCTTTGTGACTCATACTGACTACCCTCTTTGTGACTCATACTGACTACCCTCTTTGTGACTCATACTGACTACCCTCTTTGTGACTCATACTGGCTACCCTCTTTGTGACTCATACTGGCTACCCTCTTTGTGACTCATAGTGGCTACCCTCTTTGTGACTCATAGTGGCTACCCTCTTTGTGACTCATAGTGGCTACCCTCTGTGTGACTCATAGTGGCTACCCTCTGTGTGACTCATAGTGGCTACCCTCTGTGTGACTCATAGTGGCCACCCTCTGTGTGACTCATAGTGGCCACCCTCTGTGTGACTCATAGTGGCCACCCTCTGTGTGACTCATAGTGGCCACCCTCTGTGTGACTCATAGTGGCCACCCTCTGTGTGACTCATAGTGGCCACCCTCTGTGTGACTCATAGTGGCCACCCTCTGTGTGACTCATAGTGGCCACCCTCTGTGTGACTCATAGTGGCCACCCTCTGTGTGACTCATAGTGGCCACCCTCTGTGTGACTCAGTGTGCTGGCTGATATTTTCTTTATACGTTGTTGTTGCCGCAGCAGTGTTCCAGCATGGCTCACTGAAAACAAGCTAAGTTAACAAAACGGTCATAATGCTTTTGTCTGTCTCCTATCCTCCTCCTCTCCCTCCCTCTGCCTTCCTCCTCCTCTGCCTTCCTCCTCTCCCTCCCTCTGCCTTCCTCCTCCTCTGCCTTCCTCCTCCTCTGCCTTCCTCCCTCCTAGCAGTGAGAAGGCTGATGCCGCAGGGTCAGCCAGTCCTAAGTTCATTGTGACCCTGGATGGGGTTCCTAGCCCCCTGGGTAACCTAGGAGACTGTGACATGGAGGCAGATGACAGTTATCCTAAACCAGCCAAGACCTCCATGCCTGACCCCTCCATCCATCTCGGAACAAAACCCAAACTCAGCATCCACCACAGGCTGCAGGGGGAACCACAATACCCTGACGGTAAGGGATTTATTTATGAATTTATGAATTTATTGGCAAAATGGTTATAAATAAAATGCATTGTTTTGCTTCTCTAATTAGCATTAGGGTGTGAGCCTTGACACTCAGGTATTACAATTTGTGAAGGCTTTTTCAATGGTTAAGCACTTCCACCTGTCAGTACTTGGTTCATCGGTATTACTAGTGACTGATCATAATGGACCACACCAGATGTGGTTCTGATTGGCTGTCTCTGTATAACAGCTGAGGCCTACCACACCAGATGTGGTTCTGATTGGCTGTCTCTGTATAACAGCTGAGGCCTACCACACCAGATGTGGTTCTGATTGGCTGTCTCTGTATAACAGCTGAGGCCTACCACACCAGATGTGGTTCTGATTGGCTGTCTCTGTATAACAGCTGAGGCCTACCACACCAGATGTGGTTCTGATTGGCTGTCTCTGTATAACAGCTGAGGCCTACCACACCAGATGTGGTTCTGATTGGCTGTCTCTGTATAACAGCTGAGGCCTACCACACCAGTAAGACACTGACACTTCCTGTAAACAACACTACAGCTCCTCTAGGGTTTCAACGTTGTCTTAAGTGACCGGTTTTCTGGGCTAGTCTGTGACCTGACTGGGGATGTTCACCAGTCAATACTGTCAGTGTCAACGACCAAACTACAAGAAATCTGTATTTTTCAATGGATAGAGATTCTAACGAGGTAAGGAGACTTTGGGCTGAGCAAGGTTCTCACTAGCCAGCTTTGACACTGTGCTGGATAGGGTACGAGTCAACGTTTTGTTTGGTATGCTTTTTGTGAGCTAGGTGGATATCTTTCTACAGAGTCGTTTCTGGTCTGGACTGCCGGCCTTCATCTAAATTCTGTCATCCTTCTAATCATGTCGTTCCCCGGGTTTCAGAGTTGGGGATGGAGACTGAGGAGGAGGAGGAGGAGGCGGGTCCTGTGAAGAGACAGAAGGTTCTAGAGCGGTGCAAGTTCTGGCCCGTCTGTAAGAGTGGCGATGAGTGCGTTTACCACCACCCTACCACTCAGTGCAAGTAAGAACAGCCTGACGTAGGCTGGTTTTCCCTTTAGCCTCTAGAACGCTGAATAAAGACCAATAGGCACTCCATGAATTAAAAATCTGAAAACAATGTCTGCGTTTTATTCCGTTTTGTGTAGTTGTGGGGTTCTTAAACCCAAAATCTACATAGATTTTATTTTTATTGACTTGACTAAAATGTTGTTCCCTCCTCCGTCCCCCCTCTCTGTGACTAGAACCTTCCCCAGCTGTAAGTTTGGGGACAAATGCCTGTTCGTCCATCCTAACTGTAAGTTTGACGGCAAGTGTTCCAAACCAGACTGTCCCTTCACTCACGTCAGCCGCAGAGGACCTGCCGCCTACACCCCCCCAGTCAGACCAGGTACAGACACACACACACCTTTTTAAGCCCCTCTCCCAGTAGATTAGAACGTTATGCTGCATTCGTGACATGTGGGGAAACTCAGAAAATACTACTTGTAAACTGGAAGCAACGAGTTGTGTGCTTTGAACCGATTTGAACGCCGATTGCTGATGGCGAACAAGCTGGGTCAGCCATAAACTCAAAGTACGGCTGTCATACTACATATTCAAATTATAATGTTTTAAAAAATATATATATATTTTACGAGATGTTATGAGCGCAGCATAAGATTAGGATGTTTGTATATGTTAGTTATTAAATCTGTACCAGTTGAGATTTAACTTTTCACTTGATGGCTTCTATGTTTGTCTGTATCTAACAGCAGTGTTTAACTGGTGTCAGTTTAATTACAGTACCTCCAGTCCAGCAGTGTTTAACTGGTGTCAGTTTAATTACAGTACCTCCAGTCCAGCAGTGTTTAACTGGTGTCAGTTTAATTGCAGTACCTCCAGTCCAGCAGTGTTTAACTGGTGTCAGTTTAATTACAGTACCTCCAGTCCAGCAGTGTTTTAACTGGTGTCAGTTTAATTGCAGTGCGTCCAGTCCAGCAGTGTTTAACTGGTGTCAGTTTAATTGCAGTACCTCCAGTCCAGTCCAGCAGTGTTTAACTGGTGTCAGTTTAATTACAGTACCTCCAGTCCAGTCCAGCAGTGTTTAACTGGTGTCAGTTTAATTACAGTACCTCCAGTCCAGTCCAGCAGTGTTTAACTGGTGTCAGTTTAATTACAGTACCTCCAGTCCAGTCCAGCAGTGTTTAACTGGTCAGTTTAATTGCAGTACCTCCAGTCCAGTCCAGCAGTGTTTAACTGGTGTCAGTTTAATTACAGTACCTCCAGTCCAGTCCAGCAGTGTTTAACTGGTGTCAGTTTAATTACAGTACGTCCAGTCCAGCAGTGTTTAACTGGTGTCAGTTTAATTACAGTACCTCCAGTCCAGTCCAGCAGTGTTTAACTGGTCAGTTTAATTGCAGTACCTCCAGTCCAGTCCAGCAGTGTTTAACTGGTGTCAGTTTAATTACAGTACCTCCAGTCCAGTCCAGCAGTGTTTAACTGGTGTCAGTTTAATTACAGTACCTCCAGTCCAGCAGTGTTTAACTGGTGTCAGTTTAATTGCAGTGCCTCCAGTCCAGCAGTGTTTAACTGGTGTCAGTTTAATTGCAGTACCTCCAGTCCAGTCCAGCAGTGTTTAACTGGTGTCAGTTTAATTACAGTACCTCCAGTCCAGTCCAGCAGTGTTTAACTGGTGTCAGTTTAATTACAGTACCTCCAGTCCAGCAGTGTTTAACTGGTGTCAGTTTAATTGCAGTGCCTCCAGTCCAGCAGTGTTTAACTGGTGTCAGTTTAATTACAGTACCTCCAGTCCAGCAGTGTTTAACTGGTGTCAGTTTAATTGCAGTGCCTCCAGTCCAGCAGTGTTTAACTGGTGTCAGTTTAATTACAGTACCTCCAGTCCAGCAGTGTTTAACTGGTGTCAGTTTAATTGCAGTACCTCCAGTCCAGCAGTGTTTAACTGGTGTCAGTTTAATTACAGTACCTCCAGTCCAGCAGTGTTTAACTGGTGTCAGTTTAATTGCAGTGCCTCCAGTCCAGCAGTGTTTAACTGGTGTCAGTTTAATTGCAGTACCTCCAGTCCAGCAGTGTTTAACTGGTGTCAGTTTAATTGCAGTGCCTCCAGTCCAGCAGTGTTTAACTGGTGTCAGTTTAATTACAGTACCTCCAGTCCAGTCCAGCAGTGTTTAACTGGTGTCAGTTTAATTACAGTACCTCCAGTCCAGCAGTGTTTAACTGGTGTCAGTTTAATTGCAGTGCCTCCAGTCCAGCAGTGTTTAACTGGTGTCAGTTTAATTGCAGTACCTCCAGTCCAGCAGTGTTTAACTGGTGTCAGTTTAATTGCAGTGCCTCCAGTCCAGCAGTGTTTAACTGGTGTCAGTTTAATTACAGTACCTCCAGTCCAGCAGTGTTTAACTGGTGTCAGTTTAATTGCAGTACCTCCAGTCCAGCAGTGTTTAACTGGTGTCAGTTTAATTACAGTACCTCCAGTCCAGCAGTGTTTAACTGGTGTCAGTTTAATTGCAGTGCCTCCAGTCCAGCAGTGTTTAACTGGTGTCAGTTTAATTGCAGTACCTCCAGTCCAGCAGTGTTTAACTGGTGTCAGTTTAATTACAGTACCTCCAGTCCAGCAGTGTTTAACTGGTGTCAGTTTAATTGCAGTGCCTCCAGTCCAGCAGTGTTTAACTGGTGTCAGTTTAATTGCAGTGCCTCCAGTCCAGCAGTGTTTAACTGGTGTCAGTTTAATTGCAGTACCTCCAGTCCAGCAGTGTTTAACTGGTGTCAGTTTAATTACAGTACCTCCAGTCCAGCAGTGTTTAACTGGTGTCAGTTTAATTGCAGTGCCTCCAGTCCAGCAGTGTTTAACTGGTGTCAGTTTAATTGCAGTGCCTCCAGTCCAGTCCAGCAGTGTTTAACTGGTGTCAGTTTAATTGCAGTGCCTCCAGTCCAGTCCAGCAGTGTTTAACTGGTGTCAGTTTAATTACAGTACCTCCAGTCCAGTCCAGCAGTGTTTAACTGGTGTCAGTTTAATTACAGTACCTCCAGTCCAGTCCAGCAGTGTTTAACTGGTGTCAGTTTAATTACAGTACCTCCAGTCCAGTCCAGCAGTGTTTAACTGGTGTCAGTTTAATTGCAGTGCCTCCAGTCCAGTCCAGCAGTGTTTAACTGGTGTCAGTTTAATTGCAGTGCCTCCAGTCCAGTCCAGCAGTGTTTAACTGGTGTCAGTTTAATTGCAGTGCCTCCAGTCCAGTCCAGCAGTGTTTAACTGGTGTCAGTTTAATTGCAGTGCCTCCAGTCCAGTCCAGCAGTGTTTAACTGGTGTCAGTTTAATTGCAGTGCCTCCAGTCCAGTCCAGCAGTGTTTAACTGGTGTCAGTTTAATTGCAGTGCCTCCAGTCCAGTCCAGCAGTGTTTAACTGGTGTCAGTTTAATTGCAGTGCCTCCAGTCCAGTCCAGCAGTGTTTAACTGGTGTCAGTTTAATTGCAGTGCCTCCAGTCCAGTCCAGCAGTGTTTAACTGGTGTCAGTTTAATTGCAGTGCCTCCAGTCCAGTCCAGCAGTGTTTAACTGGTGTCAGTTTAATTGCAGTGCCTCCAGTCCAGTCCAGCAGTGTTTAACTGGTGTCAGTTTAATTGCAGTGCCTCCAGTCCAGTCCAGCAGTGTTTAACTGGTGTCAGTTTAATTGCAGTGCCTCCAGTCCAGTCCAGCAGTGTTTAACTGGTGTCAGTTTAATTGCAGTACCTCCAGTCCAGTCCAGCAGTGTTTAACTGGTGTCAGTTTAATTGCAGTGCCTCCAGTCCAGTCCAGCAGTGTTTAACTGGTGTCAGTTTAATTGCAGTGCCTCCAGTCCAGTCCAGCAGTGTTTAACTGGTGTCAGTTTAATTGCAGTGCCTCCAGTCCAGTCCAGCAGTGTTTAACTGGTGTCAGTTTAATTACAGTACCTCCAGTCCAGTCCAGCAGTGTTTAACTGGTGTCAGTTTAATTGCAGTACCTCCAGTCCAGTCCAGCAGTGTTTAACTGGTGTCAGTTTAATTACAGTACCTCCAGTCCAGTCCAGCAGTGTTTAACTGGTGTCAGTTTAATTGCAGTGCCTCCAGTCCAGTCCAGCAGTGTTTAACTGGTGTCAGTTTAATTGCAGTGCCTCCAGTCCAGTCCAGCAGTGTTTAACTGGTGTCAGTTTAATTGCAGTGCCTCCAGTCCAGTCCAGCAGTGTTTAACTGGTGTCAGTTTAATTGCAGTGCCTCCAGTCCAGTCCAGCAGTGTCTGCCGTTTCTTCCCAGAGTGTAAGAAGGTGGACTGCATCTTCTACCACCCCAAGGTCAGACCAATACTCTAGGACCATGAGGTTGAAAAGTTTGTCCTCAAATACCTGTTTGAGATGTTTGTTATTATAAAGATCTTTCATAAGGCACTAGTAAGGAAATAATGAGTGCTGATCAAAAATGTTGCTGTGTAACTTAAAGATGATGTTGAAGGCTGTTTTCTGTCTCTGGCAGCCTTGTCGGTTTGGAGCCCAGTGTAAACGTACTGGCTGCACCTTCTACCACGCCACTGCCTCGGTCCCCCCCAGACACGCCCTCAAGTGGACTAAGGCCCAGAGCAGGTAACCAGGCATTACATACCTAGTATTACCTACCCAGAACAGGTAACCAGGCATTACATACCTAGTATTACCTACCCAGAACAGGTAACCAGGCATTACATACCTAGTAATACCTACCCAGAACAGGTAACCAGGCATTACATACCTAGTATTACCTACCCAGAACAGGTAACCAGGCATTACATACCTAGTAATACCTACCCAGAACAGGTAACCAGGCATTACATACCTAGTAATACCTACCCAGAACAGGTAACCAGGCATTACATACCTAGTATTACCTACCCAGAACAGGTAACCAGGCATTACATACCTAGTATTACCTACCCAGAACAGGTAACCAGGCATTACATACCTAGTATTACCTACCCAGAACAGGTAACCAAGCATTACATACCTAGTAATACCTACCCAGAACGATCTCTACATACTTAACCTTACTTCTCATAACCTCCGTGGTGTGCCTTTAAAAGTTAGAACACATGATGTTTTGCCATTCGTCATTTGTTATGCAACATCTTTTGCCAGTACTTAGTTTCGAGTCCAAGTAACTTTCGTGAGACTTCATTTCAATCTCATTGTCAATCCCCAAACTGTGTCCTATTGGGTCCTAATGCACTTCTTTATTTTCCTTGTGTCTTTCTAGCTAGACTACAACAGTACACGAAACTGACCCGAGTCAAGATGATGTGAAGCTATAGAACAGAGTTCCCCAACTGGTGGCCCGTGGGCTGAATTTGGCCCGCAGGTGATTTTATTTGCCCCCGCCCAAGTTTTCTGAGCAAAATAAAGTGTTTGCTGTTGGACTTAAGACTGTAAAAACACCAGCATTTCAGCTTCAAGTGATTTTAACTTTGGAAATGTGTTCCAAACTATTCCCAATGCGTAAAAGAGATTTGAATTGTATACAAATGTAAGCAAGATTTGTAGTAATTGTTTTAGTCAAATATATCTAAATGGGCTTCTTGCTGTCAATTTGCGGTCTATTATTATTATTATTATTATTTTTATGTTCCGGCCCCCCTGAACATTCTTTACAAAAACAATTGGCCCGTGGCTGAATCAAGTTGATGATCCCTGCTGTAGATGATACTGTTCAGTTATTGTTTTATTCTCTTAATGGTTTAATTATCAGCGATCTGGTCAGACCTTCATTTGCTTTTTATTTCATTTTGTGAAACTTGACTTTTTTTTTTTTTTTTAAACCAGACAAAACTTACAGGGTTTTGTAAAGTTGTTGTACTGCTCATTTATTTTGATAATGATGAAAAGTATATATTAAAAAAAAAATACTCCCCTGTCAAGTTTGCTGGTCTGTGTATTTTCATAACCTCGAACCCCAGGCTCAGTTGAGGGAGAGGCCGATCATTACGCTGCTGCACTGACTGAGTGCCGCCCCTTAGATCTGTCTGGACCTGCTGTTTCCACACTGAACATCAAAAAAAAAGGAATTTTGTAAAGCCTTTTTTACATCAGCAGTTGTCACAAATTGCTTCTATATATAAATCCAGCCTAAAACCCCAAAGAGCAAGGAATGCAGATGTAGAAGCACTGTGGCTAGGAAAAACTCCCTAGATGGCAGGAACCTAGAGAGGAACCTGGGGGTCGTCTGAGGGTGGGTGCTGAAGAGCCTGGTTCCCCAATGGGTTGGCCATGGCTGTACCCCTGCCCAGTCATGTGATTAGGTCCTAATAATTTATTTCAATTGACTGATTTTCCTTCTATGAACTGTAACTCAGTAAAATCTTTGAAATTGTTGCATTTATATATGTGTGTGTGTATGTGTGTGTGTGTGTGTGTGTATATATATATATATATATATACACACACACGGATGTGGACACCCCTTCAAATGAGTGGATTTGGCTCACAGAACGGGACAACCGAGTGCTGAAGTGAATAGGGTGTAAAAATCATCTGTACATCGGTTGCAACACTCCCTACTGTGTTCCAAACTGCCTCTGGAAGCAACGTCAGCACATGAACGAACGGTTCGTCGGGAGGTTCATGAAATGGGTTTCCATGTCCAAGCAGCCGCACAGAAGCCAAAGATCACCATGTGGAATGCCAAGCGTCAGATGGAGTGGCGTAAAGATCGCCGCCATTGGACTCTGGAGTGATGAATCACGCTTCACCATCTGGCAGAGGGAATAAGGCTGTTATAGCTGGAGAAAGGGGGGACCAACTCCATATTAATGCCCATGATTGTGGAATGAGATGTTGGACGAGCAGGTGTCCACATACTTTTGGTAATGTAGTGTATCTCAGACTGCCACTCTAAGCTATTGCACACCATCGCATAATAAATTTAAACCATTGATATGGAAACCATTACTATGGAAACGAATAATATGGAAACCATTGATTTGGAAACCATTACTATGGAAACCATTGATATGGAAACCATTACTATGGAAACTAATAATATGGAAACCATTGATTTGGAAACCATTACTATGGAAACTAATAATATGGAAACCATTGATATGGAAACCATTACTATGGAAACTAATAATATGGAAACCATTGATTTGGAAACCATTACTATGGAAACTAATAATATGGAAACCATTACTATGGAAACCATTCATATAGAAACCATTTCCTTTTCAGGATCACTTAGTGTCAGAAACCAGTTCACACCAAGTAAAACGTACATCATTTATCATCTTTGTCCTTCAATAAAATGAATTAACTGTTACAAGATACAAGACTTCAATCAATTAATCAATCAAATGTATTTATAAAGCCCTTACATCAGCTGATGTCACAGAGTGCTGTACAGAAACCCAGCCTAAAACCCCAAACAGCAAAGCAATGCAGGTGTAGATGCACGGTGGCTAGGAAAAACTCCCTAGAAAGGCCAGAACCTAGGAAGAAACCTAGAGAGGAACCAGGCTGTGAGGGGTGGCCAGTCCTCTTCTGGCTGTGCCGGGTGGAGATTATAACAGAACATGGACAAGATGTTAAAATGTTCATAGATGACCAGCAGGGTCAGATAATAATAATCACAGTGGTTGTAGAGGGTGCAACAGGTCAGCACCTCAGGAGTAAATGTCAGTTGGCTTTTCATAGCCGATCATTCAGAGTATCTCTACCGCTCCTGCTGTCTCTAGAGAGTTGAAAACAGCAGGTCTGGGACAGGTAGCATGTCTGGTGAACAGGTCAGGGTTCCATAGCAGCAGGCAGAACAGTTCACCTTATGGTAGCTCGGACAACCACATAGATATCACGGTCATAGTAAGTATATTTTAAACAATAAAGTAATTGTTTGTAAAGTCAGTGCTAATAAGTAAAGACAAGTGCGAGTGTTAGTTCTTATTTTATATGTATTTATTTACCTAAGTACCTTACTAAAGGGGTCACCCACAACAACTGGGCAGGATTTCAACATGGAATTTGAACACCTCTGCAATGTCGTACGCCACCGCAACAGGTCGCTGTTGAACCCACGCCGTGTGACGTCACGAATGTAACTTTAAATCCTCCATAAACCCTCTCGTCTCTCGCCGGGCGCGGTGGCGCGCGCCTGTAATCCAAGTTGCTGGGAGGCTTAGGCTGGCGGATCGTTTGAGCTCAGGAGTTCTGAGCTCCGGTGGACTATGCCGATCGGGTGTCCGCACTAAGTTCGGTATCGATATGGTGCTCCTGGGGGAGCCCGGGACCACCAGGTCGTCTAAGGAGGGGTGCACCGGCCCAGGTCGGAAACGGAGCAGGCCAAAGCCCCCGTGCCGCTCAGTAGTGGGATCGCGCCTGTGAATAGACGCTGTAGTGCAGCCTGAGCAACACAGCGGGACCCAGTCTTTTTAACATGTTTTTCCAAACATCTTTATGAAACCTATTATTATCTTTATGAATCTGTTGTTTTGCATATGTAACAGAAATGTGATAATGCAACACATTTGTACACTTGTATCGTTAAGAAACCCACAGAGCAGACGTCAATGTATAATATCCATTGAAAGTAAATGGGAACAACGTTGATTCAACCAGTGTGTGTCCAGTGACAACAATTTGTAACGATAATGTTAATTTATTTGCTTCATTTTCGCCCGTTTCTCTGATTTAGCCACAATGTGGAAAAACAGCAGGAGGCTGCAGGAGGCTGCCTCCTGCTGGTGCTCCGGCGTAACTACAACTATCTTTCTGAATACTTCGCAGAGAGCTCCAGTAGTGGGCGCTGTTCTGGCTTCATACTGGTAAGCGACATATCGTTGTAAAATAATTTATTTTCTGCTTTGAAACAACATTCTGTAAATTCTATTAAATTACAATGAAGTGTGAAACAAAAAGTTCTGAAACTTTCAGCAAATCATACTATATAACTCAGTGGTTTCACAAATCACTGAAAAAAACTAAAACAAACTAAATGCAATCCATTGCATAAACCTTTTATTTTTATTATTATTAGCATTTTCTGTACACGCATTACAGTTTGTGGTCCTCAGGGTGGTAGAGCTCACTCATCAGCCGGTAGATGTAAGAGGGGGCGTTGCCGCCGATGTTAGAGATGAACAGCGTGATGAGATCAGGAGGAACGTAGTCGAACACGGGGCAGTGCACGTTCACCTTGGATAGAATCTCTCCTACAGAGACAAACAGAATAAAGTCACATGTCGAACACGGGGCAGTGCACGTTCACCTTGGATAGAATCTCTCCTACAGAGACAAACAGATGGGAGTCAGATGAGAGAACATTTTAAAATTAAAAAAAATCTGTCATTTGCTAGCTTTTACACAAGACAAGCGTCGATTACTTCTGGTGTTACAGACATTTTGGTAAAGAGTCTCAAAGAGTATCTTGACAATATAAAACACGAAACGAGTTCTCGATTAAAGTACTACCTGCTGTGAAGGGAAGCACCTCGTGTGGGGAGACAAACGTATGGAATGTGTCCTCTTCGTTGGGGAACTGAGAACAGGAAAACAACTATTTGTTTACGTCATTCAATGACGAGGAGCTTTTTCAGTGAACTGTTCACTGACATCCATCTCCATCTCCAGAAGGTGTTCATGTTTATACCGAGCGTTGTTGTGAATACCTGAGGCGAGAGCTTGAACATGGGAGCACAGACGATGAGCGGAGTCGAGTGGTGCCTGGCTGCTAGAGCCACAGAATGGGTTCCATTGACCGCCCTGAGCCCGCCATTGGCTAGAACTGTCTGTGTGCCGATGATGACCTGGAAAACAGCACATCTGGTCCATTAACAGTAGTCGAGCTATCGGTAGTTTAAGAAAAGAGCCTGTTCTAAAATAAGCAACATCACAGTAAACACTCACCTTATTCACTCGAGACATCACTGCAAATATGGCAGCATCGGCTATTACGGTGGTCTCAATGCCCGCTTTGGAGAGACCAGTAGCCATTTCATGACCCTAATAATGAAATATTATGGAGAGAATAAATGTGCTTCCTTTAGCACTACTGTATATACATATATATATATAGATATGGAGGGAGGATGGATGGATGGATAGAGAGAGGGAGGGAGGCATGATGCATGGATAGAGAGAGAGAGGGAGGCAGGGAGGGATGATGGATGGATGGATGGAGGGAGGATGGAGGGAGGGATGATGGATAGATAAAGGGAGGGAGGGATGATGGAGGGATAGAGGGATGATGGATGGATAGAGGGAGGGAGGGATAATGGAGGGATGATGGATAGAGGGAGGGATAGAGGGATGATAGATGGATGATAGATGGATAGAGGGAGGGAGGCAGGGAGAGAGGGATAGATAGGGATGGAGGTATAGTTGGATGGTGGGATGATGGGAGCGACTGAGGGATGAAAGGATGGAATGAAAGGATGGCGTATACCTGGCAGAAGGGGGCACACTCAGCCACGATGACGTGGAACTTGCGTTTCCTCGCTGCGTCTTTGAGGAAGGCCTCGACGGTGCGTGAGCGGCCGACAGTCATGATGACCTCGTTGGAGTGGATGTGCTCCAGAGCCTGCATGGCGATGTTGTCTGTGGTGCCCTCTGGGAGAGAGGAGGACGACAAGAAGGAGAATATAACAGGAAGCTCAGTGCTGCTTGACCAAGGATAAATATCCTCATAGGGATATTGGCGGCAGGGTAGCCTAGTGGTTAGAGTGTTGGACTAGTAACCGAAAGGTTGGAAGTTCAATTCCCCCGAGCTCACAAGGTACAAATCTGTCGTTCTGCCCCCTGAACCAAGGCAGTTAACCCACTGTTCCTAGGCCGTCATTGAAAATAAGAATTTGTTCTTAACTGACTTGCCTAGTAAAATTTAAAAAAAAAAAGGATCTTTAGGAATAACCAGTGTACAGATTTAATAACACCAGAGAACAGGGAGCTGAAAGGGGACTTCAGCTAACGCCAACTACGTCCTCCAGATGATACAGTCTGAGATGTTATTTTCCTTATGCTTCAGTTAAGCGACATGGCTTTTAAAAGCTGCTGTAAACTAATCAGTGAGAATCTTACCTAGCTCCGTGAGGAGTTCATTGATGGCCTCTATGACATTGGCTTTGAGATGAACAAAGTGTTGTCTGAAGTTCTCCTCACTCAGCCCGCCTGACGTCAGCAGCTTGTGGAGTGACTCGTGCTGATCGGTCTCCTCACTGCTACCACGGGACCTGAGAGGAAACAGAAGGAGAAGAGAGAAAACCATGACAAGAGAGTGACAAAGCTGGGTATATTTCATTGAAATGACCATAGAACAACAAGACATGGTACAGATGGTAGTTTTTTTTAACATGAGTAGAGTGGCAACAGAGAGATCTTCAACAAGTCCGTCTATTACATGATCAACCATGTTCTGTTTAGCTGACGTTCCACCTCGCTGTACTCCATGGCATTAAAAATAAATCTCAAAAAAGATGATGAGCATGACAGGGCTGGTAAGGAGTTGAACGTTATTGGCTAAACAGATTGCCACCCAGACTAGCCCATGAAATGGAAAAACCCATAGCAAGTGTATCATACACCAGATTAACAATGTTGATTACAAAACAGTCAGCCTGTTCTTTGAAGGAATATTCCCCCAGACTCCCCATCTCTCTCTCTCTCACCTGGCATACTCCTCCCTGATGATCTTGAGCACGCGCCGTACCATGTTGCCCACGGTGGTCTCGGACGGCTGGGCGGCCGTCATTCTCCTTCCCTCATGGCGAATGATCTCCATCAGGTCGCCTGTTGTTATTACACACAAGAGGATTTCTTTGTCATACATCATTCCTCATACATATTTTTCTAGGAAGCCGACTCCACCATGGTTCGTTGGACAAAGCCTTTATGGGGAAAATTACAAGCATTTTTTTTTGTTTTTTTGTTAGGGGCTTTGGGTAAACGCTGAAGATAAGGTCTGTGGTAAACAGGCTCAGGAGATCTTGTATGTTTTGTATCAGAAGGATAGTAAAATCCACGTTTTGTATCAATAAAGACCAGTTAGTAATGGCGTATTTTTGTAGGCACTAACTCCGCCCTGGTCCATTGGACAATGGGATTTTGGGTGAACACCAAAAATAAGGTCTGAGGTAAACACAGAATCTTCATCAGCTAACGTCACTTTTTGTGAATTTTGAAGCATTTATGTAATTATAACAAAGCACACGAAGGCTTCATAATTCATAAAGGTCATGTTAACCGACTGGTATTATCGCATAGAACAAAATGTATAAGATCTCCTAAGCCTGTGTTAACCTCAGACCTTATTTTTTCGGCATGTATTATTCATTCCCCAATCATCCCCCCCCCATATTTGATGGCTGAACGAGCCACAGATAACTTATTTCCCGGGTTGTAGGACTACAAGCTGACGAGCTCTATTATCAAAGACTTTTAGAAATAACCCAAGATAGACCACAGCCTGTCGTTTCCAATAGTGGTCAAGAACAAGCAAGGAGCTGGTGAGCTCCTATTGGTGCGTTCTTGCAATTATTTGCATATTTCCGCTAGGTAACGCCTACTATGTAATGTTTGCGTGTTCAATAACTCCTAAACAATGCAATTTTTTTTTTTACTTTGGGCAATGGTTAAAGTCTAAAAAAACGCAATCCACTTGGTTTGTTACAGATTCTAGTTTTGTGCTGCTCCATCGTGCTTGGGCTGTTATAATGTCTACCTGTGCTGCTCCATCGTGCTTGGGCTGTTATAATGTCTACCTGTGCTGCTCCATCGTGCTTGGGCTGTTATAATGTCTACCTGTGCTGCTCCATCGTGCTTGGGCTGTTATAATGTATACCTGTGCTGCTCCATCGTGCCTGGGCTGTTATAATGTCTACCTGTGCTGCTCCATCGTGCTTGGGCTGTTATAATGTATACCTGTGCTGCTCCATCGTGCCTGGGCTGTTATAACATATACCTGCGCTGCTCCATCGTGCTTGGGCTGTTATAATGTCTACCTGTGCTGCTCCATCGTGCTTGGGCTGTTATAATGTCTACCTGTGCTGCTCCATCGTGCTTGGGCTGTTATAATGTCTACCTGTGCTGCTCCATCGTGCTTGGGCTGTTATAATGTCTACCTGCGCTGCTCCATCGTGCTTGGGCTGTTATAATGTCTACCTGTGCTGCTCCATCGTGCTTGGGCTGTTATAACATATACCTGTGCTGCTCCATCGTGCCTGGGCTGTTATAATGTCTACCTGCACTGCTCCATCGTGCTTGGGCTGTTATAATGTCTACCTGTGCTGCTCCATCGTGCTTGGGCTGTTATAATGTCTACCTGTGCTGCTCCATCGTGCTTGGGCTGTTATAATGTCTACCTGTGCTGCTCCATCGTGCTTGGGCTGTTATAATGTCTACCTGCGCTGCTCCATCGTGCTTGGGCTGTTATAATGTCTACCTGTGCTGCTCCATCGTGCTTGGGCTGTTATAACATATACCTGTGCTGCTCCATCGTGCCTGGGCTGTTATAATGTCTACCTGCACTGCTCCATCGTGCTTGGGCTGTTATAATGTCTACCTGTGCTGCTCCATCGTGCTTGGGCTGTTATAATGTCTACCTGTGCTGCTCCATCGTGCTTGGGCTGTTATAATGTCTACCTGCGCTGCTCCATCGTGCTTGGGCTGTTATAATGTCTACCTGTGCTGCTCCATCGTGCTTGGGCTGTTATAACATATACCTGTGCAGCTCCATCGTGCCTGGGCTGTTATAATGTCTACCTGCACTGCTCCATCGTGCTTGGGATGTTATAACATATACCTGTGCTACTCCATCGTGCTTGGGCTGTTATAATGTCTACCTGTGCTGCTCCATCGTGCTTGGGCTGTTATAACATATACCTGCGCTGCTCCATCGTGCTTGTGCTGTTATAATGTCTACCTGCGCTGCTCCATCGTGCTTGGGCTGTTATAACATATACCTGCGCTGCTCCATCGTGCTTGTGCTGTTATAATGTCTACCTGCGCTGCTCCATCGTGCTTGGGCTGTTATAACATATACCTGCGCTGCTCCATCGTGCTTGGGCTGTTATAATGTCTACCTGTGCTGCTCCATCGTGCTTGGGCTGTTATAACATATACCTGCGCTGCTCCATCGTGCCTGGGCTGTTATAATGTCTACCTGCGCTGCTCCATCGTGCTTGGGCTGTTATAATGTCTACCTGTGCTGCTCCATCGTGCTTGGGCTGTTATAACATATACCTGCGCTGCTCCATCGTGCCTGGGCTGTTATAATGTCTACCTGCGCTGCTCCATCGTGCCTGGGCTGTTATAATGTATACCTGTGCTGCTCCATCGTGCCTGGGCTGTTATAATGTCTACCTGCGCTGCTCCATCGTGCCTGGGCTGTTATAATGTCTACCTGCGCTGCTCCATCGTGCCTGGGCTGTTATAATGTCTACCTGTGCTGCTCCATCGTGCTTGGGCTGTTATAACATATACCTGCGCTGCTCCATCGTGCCTGGGCTGTTATAATGTCTACCTGTGCTGCTCCATCGTGCTTGGGCTGTTATAACATATACCTGCGCTGCTCCATCGTGCCTGGGCTGTTATAATGTCTACCCGCGCTGCTCCATCGTGCCTGGGCTGTTATAATGTATACCTGTGCTGCTCCATCGTGCCTGGGCTGTTATAATGTCTACCTGCGCTGCTCCATCGTGCCTGGGCTGTTATAATGTCTACCTGCGCTGCTCCATCGTGCCTGGGCTGTTATAATGTATACCTGTGCTGCTCCATCGTGCTTGGGCTGTTATAATGTCTACCTGTGCTGCTCCATCGTGCTTGGGCTGTTATAACATATACCTGCACTGCTCCATCGTGCCTGGGCTGTTATAATGTCTACCTGCGCTGCTCCATCGTGCCTGGGCTGTTATAATGTATACCTGTGCTGCTCCATCGTGCTTGGGCTGTTATAACATATACCTGCGCTGCTCCATCGTGCTTGTGCTGTTATAATGTCTACCTGCGCTGCTCCATCGTGCTTGGGCTGTTATAACATATACCTGTGCTGCTCCATCGTGCCTGGGCTGTTATAATGTCTACCTGTGCTGCTCCATCGTGCTTGGGCTGTTATAATGTCTACCTGCGCTGCTCCATCGTGCTTGGGCTGTTATAATGTCTACCTGCGCTGCTCCATCGTGCTTGGGCTGTTATTCTCCGGAGTAAATATGTGGTTTCTCTGGCCATTTCCCCCGACCCTCGGAGGGCTCCTGTCCCACTGCCTCCCCGCTTCAAATCGGCAAGAAAAGCCTCAATTCGTTCCGTAAGTTCTGTTTCCTTGTCCGCCCCAGGCATATTGTTTTCTCAGTTCACTTGCTAGATGCTGTATAGATATAAAAACAAACTATTTGGTGTTGTCACACATTTACTGAAGAGGGAAATTGAACCGGAAATACATCAAGCGTGAAGGAAAGCGCTTCCGGGTCATTATACTAGTCCAACGCTGATTGGACCAAATGATTAGAAACACACGTCATGCAATATTTTCATAGATTTCATAATTTGTTCATAATCATTTTATATTATTAGGTAGACAGTACTAGTGTAACCTTTATAAAATAATATATATATGATCCACTTATGAAGATGCCATAATGACAAAGATTTTTAGTCAAGCGCTCTGTGAAGCGCTTGTGTAATAACTTAATTCGCCCATGTACTCCTTCTAAACAACGCTCATTGTAGAAACGTTGGCAACGTGTACAAAACGTAGTTTTGGAAACAGAAAGCTATATGCAATTCAAATGTTTAATCGATGAGAACATGCAGAATGTCGGCCAAAACCCCACTACCGGCCACTTGGCTTCCTGTCATCTGGTGGAAACGCCGACTGGATGCTTCACATTTATACATCCGGTGAAATATCTGGCTCATTGTTCTGTGATAAGGCTGCGTGAACGTCCTTTGGTCTTCACAAAATCCACAAGCAACATTTTTGTTGTTGTAAATCCATCCAATATTTTATTGAATAAAAGCCTAACACAAACCTTTTTCAAAATTGATATTAATCAACATAGAAATCAGACTGAAAACATAGCAAAATGTTCACTGTTCAAAATGTATGTACCCCACATGACTGGTTAATGCAGTAGCTTAATAACAGTGACATATCTTTTTTTGTTGGAATATCTTTTAACCAACTTCAAACCCTCTTGTAACCCAAACCCCATAATTATCTCCGAAAGAATTTTGGAATGGATCTTGAAAGCCTGGTCGCAGATCGGTTTGTACTCTTACTAACTCAATTGCCGTCCTTTGTCACGCCAAACCTGACAAGGAATTGCCATGATAGCACAAAGAGAGAGTGGCACTCAGGCTAGGATCTCGGATGTAAGTGTTGTAATTTGATATCGATCACCAAAAATCAATAAAGCAATAGCCTGTTCCCAGATCTGTTTGTGTCGCCTTGCTTTTGCCAACTCCCATTGTCACTGTTGCCAAACAAAACAGATCTGGGACCAGGCTGAAGAAGCAAATAATTTCCCCTGAAATTGCAGTAAAAAATAAAAAAATTAAAAAAATACACTAGCCTACTCAAAATGGAACACATCCAAGGAAGAGTTAGGATATTTTCCATGTTACTACAAAACTACCACCGATGCAAAGCTGGCGTGTAAAAATGGCAGTACAATCCTACTGTCCTGATGTTGATGATAGTATACGTGTCTGCCATTGTTTTAAGTAATAAGGTTTGACATTCATTTGCGGGTCTAATAGCCAGATTCATGGGTTCTCAGAAGAGGAAGAGTAATTCATGCAGGGAACTCATTCAGATGGCAATGTAGAATGTGCGGCTGTTATCTTTTGTACATCTTAAAATAAAATTTAAAAAAACTTAACTAGCAACAAGTGTTCTGCTAGAAATGACCTAGGTTTTCAAAATGATATTTACTACGTCCAAAATTACACCTTATTCCCTAAATTAGTGCACTACTTTTGGACCAGGGTCCAATGCACTTTTATATGGAATTAGGATGCCATTTAAGACAACCAACCATTCATTCCCTGATACCTTTTGAAACCCTCTCGCCCAAAAATACCTGCGATAGAAACTAAATAGATTTTACAAAAATCAAAACAAAACTAAAAAAAAAAAAAAAGACGCTGTCAAATTTAGTTACCAAACATGTATTTTCAACTTAATTAACCGACAAAAGCACAGAAGTTCAGTGGTTGCCATAGTTTTTCCTCTTTTGAGTTATACCACCTTCCGCCCGCTGTTCATAGAAGGCTTCACTTAAAAAGGGCGACAGTATTAAAAAAAGATACATCTCGAATGGCACCCTATTGCAATACTTTGACCACAGCCCTTTTGGGAACCTGGTCAAAAGTAGTGCACTATTATAGGGAATAGGGTGCCGTTGGGACGCACAGCACACTATATCCTATAGCTCGCTTGGCATGGCCAAGACTTTGTACAACAATATAAGGGCCACAGGACATTCTCTCAAGGGGGCATTCGTTCATCGTAAACAAAATGTAAAAAAATTTGTTCCAAATCAAACTGTACACATTAAAATGACAACCTAAGAAATGTAAATAGAAATAACACATGGAACAATCTCGCTCTCTGAAGATAAATCTGTGTATATTCTACATTTCTACCTGTATCTTTGAAAATAAAAAATTAAAAAAACATTAATTTCACTCTGCTGAATGAGCCCCAGGTGTATATGGTTTTCAGAGAATAGGCTACCCCTTGGTGCCCTATCACCACCGAAATTAGTGGAGCTGTTCTGCTCAACCCTTTGTTTTGTCATTATTGGATAGGTCAGAAACGGTGCCCTGGTTATTCCCTGTACAGTGCACTACTTTTGACCAGAGTCTACAGGGATTCGGCAAAACTTCAGCCTACGGGGCTCTGGTCAAAAGTAGTTCACTACACAGGGAACAGAAATGGACAAAGCCATAGTTTTTGCTCAAGCTAGTCCGAGGAGGATGGAGGTTGATCGGGTAGCATTGGCTTGCTCCCCATAGGTGTAGTGGTGATGCCTCTCTACTCAATCAGCTTCTTTGCCTTGAAGAAGCGTCGCAGATAGAAGACCTGCCAAGTGGCCAGGCCAATCAGACAGCACATAGAGAAGATGCTGAAGTACAGGACGCGTGTGTTGGTGGACTCTGGAAGAAGGAGTACAGAGAGTTAAAAATATAGAAATATTGATGATAATGAGTAATGTAAAAACATGTTGCCGATGAGCTAAGACTATGCATCAGAATAATCACATGTATAACTTGAAATTCTGCATAAAACAATGTATTGATGGTCAAGGGAAGATTTCTCAAAAATGGACGGACTGAGAAGTTGACAACCACACAACACAGGTCCACGTCAGACTAGTAAATGGAACGACTACCATCAGTACTGTTCTCTTCTTACCATTGGTATCTCTCATCTCCTCTTCCCTCCTCTTCATGTAGGCAAAATCATTGACGATGGACTCTGATAGGTCCTCCATTCGCCTTAGCTCCACCTCCAGAGGCTTCAGCTTCTCCACTTTGGCGATCTGAGTGGACGAGAGAGGCGGCAATCAAAAAAACAATGCAACGCTACAATTCATCCCTTTGCTGGTAGATGTTTATTGGATTTAGGATCTCAACTTGTTCTGTTGGATTAGTGCAGCAGGAAATGGACAAACATTTATAAGTAAAAGGAAATTCTAGATAGAAGCTTGGACTGTGCTGTCCTGTGTCCCAGTTTGTCCAGTAGGTGTCACTCTTGAGCTGTGCAGTAGCAGAGGCAGTTTTTGCCCAATAGTTCAACATGACCAGGAACACGATGCAATCGGTCTGGTATGCAGAACGCTTCGCCCCTCCTCTCTCTAGTTTTACAGAATTTCTCTTCCCACAAGCTACAGCTAAAACATAGAAACTCAGCAACAAAAAGAAACGTCCTCTGCCTGTCAACTGCGTTTATTTTCAGCAAACTTAACACAAGACTCAACAACAGACATAAACTGAACAAGTTCCACAGACATGTGACTAACAGAAATGGAATAATGTGTCCCTGAACAAAGGGGGGGTCAAAATCAAAAGTAACAGTCAGTATCTGGTGTGGCCACCAGCTGCATTAAGTACTGCAGTGCATCTCCTCCTCATGGACTGCACCAGATTTGCCAGTTCTTGCTGTGAGATGTTACCCCACTCTTCCACCAAGGCACCTGCAAATTCCCTGACATTTCTGGGGGGGAATGGCCCTAGCCCTCACCCTCCGATCCAACAGGTCCCAGACGTGCTCAATGGGATTGAGATCCGGGCTCTTCGCTGGCCGTGGCAGAACACTGACATTCCTGTCTTGCAGGAAATCATGCACAGAACGAGCAGTATGGCTGGTGGCATTGTCATGCTGGAGGGTCATGTCAGGATGAGCCTGTAGGAAGGGTACCACATGAGGGAGGAGGATGCCTTCCCTTTAACGCACAGCGTTGAGATTGCCTGCAATGACAACAAGGTCAGTCCGATGCTGTGACACACCGCCCCAGACCATGACGGACCCTCCACCTCCAAATCGATCCCGCTCCAGAGTACAGGCCTCGGTGTAACACATTCCTTCAACGATAAATGCAAATCCAACCATCACCCCTGGTGAGACAAAACCGCGACTTGTCAGTGAAGAGCACATTTTGCCAGTCCTGTCTGGTCCAGCGACGGTGCCCATAGGCAACGTTGTTGCCGGTGATGTCTGGTGAGGACCTGCCTTACAACAGGCCTACAAGCCCTCAGTCCTGGGCATCTTTCTTTTGGTGTTTTTCCAGAGTCAGTAGAAAGGCCTCTTTATTGTCTTAAGTTTTCATAATTGTGACCTTAATTGCCTACCGTAAGCTGTTAGTGTCTTAACGACCGTTCCACAGGTGCATGTTCATTAATTGTTTATGGTTCATTGAACAAGCATGGGAAACAGTGTTTAAACTCTTTACAATGAAGATCTGTGAAGTTTAGATTTGAACGAATTATCTTTGAAAGACAGGGGCCTGAAAAAGGAAATTGGATCAGGACAATATTGAAAATCAGGATTTGGGCTAAGGGATAGGGCAGTTTCAAATATATATATACACCGCCATTGGAAATGATGTACTTCTGGTGTACCAAAACGCAATGACGTTGTCGGTCTGATCGAGGCGTAAGAAGAAAAAAAAAGAGAGCAAGTGAAATGAAGCTGACCAGACAGACCGGGTGACCAGACAGACCGGGTGACCAGACAGACCGGGTGACCAGACAGACGTCACAGTAGCAGGACATTGCGTTGGTTACAGACAAGACAGGGATTCTAGCCAACTTGCACTTCCTGGTTTCCTTGCCAACTAGGCTCTACTCTAACACCACTCGTTGACGTTACGTAGCTAAGTACGCATGTACTGTACAGTATTCACCCACATAGGCATGCCCACATTAACACAGACACCAGTAGCTGGCCTAGTCCTCCAACCCACTCATGAGCTTCGGGCTCAATCAGTATGTGTGGGGTGTGGGTAGAGTGGATGATCAATTCCCAATACAAGTCAGCAGAACAGTGTGTGCAGTGTTTACTCTTGTGCCTTCAGAAAGGGTTCACACCCCTTGACTTTTTCCACGTTGTTGTTACAGCCTGAATTTAAAATGAATTGTGTCACTGGCCTACACACCATACCCCTTAATGTCAAAGTAGAATTTATTTGTTCTTGTTGTTTTTTTTCAAACACAGATTCAACCACAAAGACCAGGGAGGTTTTCAAATGCCTCGCAAAGAAGGGCACCTATTAGATGGAGATGGATGGTGTGTCAACACACCCAGTCACTACAAAGATACAGGCGTCCTTCCTAACTCAGTTGCCGGAGAGGAAGGAAACCCCTCAGGGATTTCACCATGAGGCCAATGGTGAGTAGAGCTAAGCACAGGAAAAATCCCAGAGGAAAACTTGACACTGGTAAATGAATTCACCTTTCAGCAGGACAATGAACTAAAACACAAAGCCAAACCTACACTGGAGTGGCTAACCAAGAAGACAGTGAATGTTCCCAAGTGCCCGACAGGGCATCACATTTTGTATTTTTTTGGTCCACCAGCCACTGTGGGAAGTAGATTATTATTTGTTTTTAAATCTACCAGCCACTCAGATTTTTTTACTAGCCAAAATATCTTTTGCCCACTAAAATTACAACCAACAAAACACACAAAAAATAGATGAACATGCTTTGTAATGTTTCTAAAACAATAAATGTATTACTAGTAAGAAGTAATTTGGTATATCGTTTAATTTCATCTTTTTGTGACCTGGGTCTTTTAACCCCCCCAAAAAATGTCACCTGCCCCTTTAAGGCCAGGAGGTTACCGTGGTAACGTGACTCCAGTCACGTTTCTACCTGTGAGATTGAGTCTGACTAGTAGAAACGCTGTCTTTCTCTTCTCTAGCAGTTGAAACTCAAAAATGTAGAAACACAACCTTTAGCTTGTGAACAAAACAATGTAAATAGACCAAGAAACACAAGGACAAAGTCTCACTTTCATTTCAAGTAAATTAAACCTATTTTTATGCCTGTGAGCAGCGCTTCTAAAAATCAATATTTCCCTCAGCTCTCCAGGTGCGCACAGCCCCCAGCCAGGTAGTGTTGCAGCACGAGGTGGGGAAGGCTATATAGGATTCCTAGTTCTTTGACTTTGGGCGATTGACATACCAGCTGTGAAACAAAACAGCGGAAATACATTGAAAACAGCTACCGCAGCATTTATGTTACTATAAAATGTGATCATGCATGACTTTTTAATTTTTTTTGATACACAAATGCGAGTGAAACGCTCACAACAGTGGAGTCCAGACTGCCCACCAACATGGCTGGTGAAATAGACATCTTACCCGCCCGCCAATTTGAAAGATGTTCATTTTAAGCACTGGTGGCCGAAGTTACAGTTTTGACTTAAATCTACGGCAAGACTTGAAAATGGCTGTCTAGCAATGATCAACAACCAACTTGACAGAGCTTGAAGATTTTTTTTATCATGTGCAAATATTGTACAATCCAGGTGTGCAAAGCTCTTAGAGACTAACCCAGAAAGACTCACAGCTGTAAATCGCTACTAAAAAGGTGATTCTAACATGTATTGACTCAGGGGTGTGAACACTTATGTACAGTGGGGCAAAAAAGTATTTAGTCAGCCACCAATTGTGCAAGTTCTCTCACTTAAAAAGATGAGAGAGGCCTGTAATTTATCATAGGTACACTTCAACTTTGACAGACAAAATGAGGAAAAAAAATCCAGAAAATCACATTGTAGGATTTTTTATGAATTTATTTGCAAATTATGGTGGAAAATAAGTATTTGGTCACATACAAACAAGCAAGATTTCTGGCTCTCACAGACCTGTAACTTCTTCTTTAAGAGGCTCCTCTGTCCTCCACTCGTTACCTGTATTAATGGCACCTGTTTGAACTTGTTATCAGTATAAAAGACACCTGTCCACAACCTCAAACAGTCACACTCCAAACTCCACTATGGCCAAGACCAAAGAGCTGTCAAAGGACACCAGAAACAAAATTGTAGACCTGCACCAGGTTGGGAAGACTGAATCTGTAATAGGTAAGCAGCTTGGTTTGAAGAAATCAACTGTGGGAGCAATTATTAGGAAATGGAAGACATACAAGACCACTGATAATCTTCCTCGATCTGGGGCTCCACGCAAGATCTCACCCCGTGGGGTCAAAATGATCACAAGAACGGTGAGCAAAAATCCCAGAACCACACGGGGGTGAATGACCTGCAGAGAGCTGGGACCAAAGAAACAAAGCCTACCATCAGCAAGGGCATTGAAGATGAAACGTGGTTGGGTCTTTCAGCATGACAATGATCCCAAACACACCGCCCGGGCAACGAAGGAGTGGCTTCGTAAGAAGCATTTCAAGGTCCTGGAGTGGCCTAGCCAGTCTCCAGATCTCAACCCCATAGAAAATCTTTGGAGGGAGTTGAAAGTCCGTGTTGCCCAGCGACAGCCCCAAAACATCACTGCTCTAGAGGAGATCTGCATAGAGGAATGGGCCAAAATACCAGCAACAGTGTGTGAAAACCTTGTGAAGACTTACAGAAAACGTTTGACCTCTGTCATTGCCAACAAAGGGTGTATAACAAAGTATTGAGATAAACTTTTGTTATTGACCAAATACTTATTTTCCACCATAATTTGCAAATAAATAAATTAAAAATCCTACAATGTGATTTTCTGGATTTCTTTTTCTCATTTCGTCTGTCATAGTTGAAGTGTACCTATGATGAAAATTACAGGCCTCTCATCTTTTTAAGTTGGAGAACTTGGTGGTTCTCTAAATACTTTTTTGCCCCACTGTAAATGAGGTATTTCTGTATATACATTTTCAATACATTTTCCACCCCACCAAAAAAAATTATAACATGTTTTCATTTTGTCATTATGGGGTATCGTGTGTAGATGTATTAAATAAAAAATAAAAATCTCATCCATTTTGAATTCTGACTGTAACAACAAAATGTGGAATAAGTCAATAGGTTTGAATTCTTTCTGAAGGCACTATACACCATGTTCTAATACTAGCCCAGTGACTCAATCGTGAAAATCAATGGGAGCCCCCCATGCCATGACATTTTCTTTCCATTTTTAGATTGTCTAGATTTTATTTTGTTAGTTGTTAAAGATGATCTTATAAATATATTGTATATCTCCATTAACTTTTTGACAAACTTTATATCTGTTTACTTTACATTCGCTCGGTTTCCATCCAAATGACGACAGATTTTCACTCGAATATTTAAAACAAATCTACATTAAAACAATATTTTCCAACCAGAGATGTTTAAATCAAACATACTTTTTTTTGCAGATAAAAAGCTGTGCGTGATGTAGTGCACATAAAAATAACTTTAGTGATTCAATTCTTAAAAAAAAATAATTAAGAAGTTAAATGGGTTTCCATCTAATTTAACTCTACTGTGTTATATAGCGAATGTGCCCACTCTGGTCTTGGCATGTGCACTCTGGCCAACAGCTTCGCTGATACAAGCTACCTACATACAGTACATGAGATTATTATGGACAAAAGTGCTAGATCATTTTTATTTGTCAAAACGGCAGCCAACCATCGATTATCACCAGAATAAGACTCTCGATCATCACCGTGCACATTCACCACCTTGTGAAATTCATCATCATTTATTTAATCTGTAGCCTGATAAACTGCATGCCTTTCCCCGAGTCGTAGAGGGAGGACCACACACACACACAACATGTCATCGCGTGACTCCAAGTTCTCTTCAATATTCGTTATTATATCAATATTTGCGCATAAATGACGTTTCCACCACCATTTCACTCAGAATAAATTTTACAGACAAAAAATAAATAAAGTGTCTAGCGTGGTATGGTATGTTTACCATGAAATTTGCTGTTTCCATCAGGCCTGTCGTGACATTTTTATCCGGCGTACTTAACTCGCATAAAAACATTGAAAGGAAACCTGTTTACTGAAAACGTTCTGCCATCTGCCCCCCCAAAAAAGAAAATTGTGGCAGCACCTTACATTAAATTAAACATTTTGTCCTTCAAAATCTGATTAAATGCTTCCTAAGTCCCTACAGAAATGTTGGCACCAAATAAACAAGTTATACTATTCCAGCCCAGTGTGCAGGGGCTTCTTTAAACAATTTCAACTATCATTTAACATTTCCTAGACACTGGGCCTGCAAAGCAAATAACCAATCCCTTAATGGTGCAAGAGTGTACGTGCATTTCAGTTTCACTTTGACGCAGTACCAGCAGCACCACCACCACCACCAGCAGCAGCACCACCACCACCAGCACCACCACCACCAGCAACTCACCTCTTCATAGTTCTTGGCCTCCACTCCGTGCTTCATGTCCAGATTAACCAGCTGGTCCGGGATCCTCCCAGTTCCTGGGTGACATAACAAACACATTATTTACAAGGCACGGATGGCTTTACTCAGCTCACGCAATACCTCATCTGTGGGTGCATTCAAGATCCAGTTGAAGACATATCTGTTTGACATGCATTTTGGGTAGTGTGTATCCTATGTGACTGTGATGTATGTGTGGGTGTTCTGAATGTATTGTAATGTGCAATGTAAAGCGACCTTGAGCTATGGAAAGGCCCTATATAAATAAAACTTCTTCTTCTTCTTCTTCATTCAATAACAGCAAGCAACAATACAAGTTGGAAGGACTCCTTCCAGTCACATGGAGCGCGTTCGAAAGGACACAGTGTTTTGTTTCATTCAGATAGAAATATGCTATGTAGAACAAACAATGTTTTGTTTCATTCAGATAGAAATATGCTACGTAGAACAAACAATGTTCCCATTTCTATCTAAAAACGTTTAACAGAGTTTGGGTACTGAATGTGGCCCAGCTATAAACCTATCCCGTCCAAACGTATCCCCTGCTGCTTCATTCACTTATTGGTTGCTGACTGACTGGCCTCCATTAAGTATTTAAACAGAGTAGTGTTCTTTGCAGTGTAATCTGACTGACTGGCCTCCATTAAGTGTTGAAACAGACTAGTGTTCGCGGAACCCTGACCCAAATGTTGCATGCGCTGGCCAGCTACAGCCTGAAATCCAGAACAGATGGGTACTCCGACAAATCTGTCAACAAATGACTACTTGTGGAGTAATGCAGTCAGGCTATCAATTGCATTGAACAATGTCTGCTCCTCGCAAACATCTAGGTTTAAGGATTACCATCACTTTAAAGTACCACAACATAAATATACTATGCACTTTGACTTACCCATGGGTGACTTGCTCTCAAAGCACACTTCAAACATGTCGTAGTCCTCGGTCGTGAAGGCAAACTTCCCTTTCGTTGCATCTTCCTTCGAGTAGAGGATGTGTCCCGACGAGTCTGTGATCTAACGTTAAAAACACAGGTGATTAAACAACATTAAAAAGGCAGAAAATACAACATGTGTATTGACAGCTGGTGCATGACAGGTTGCAATGGGCAAATGTTTACCCAAATGGCGTGTAATATAAACTCTCACACACCTTTCTTTTTTTTTTTACTTTGTCCATGTGGTAGGCAAATTAAAAAAAAAAGACTTTTAATGATTATGATTTTGTAGGAGTTGTCAAGTCTTATTCTAACCTGCATCCATTTTGTTGGCATTATTCTCAGAGGAGTATGATTGCACAGCATGTTTAACATCATCAGACTGACCTGCCTCTATAGAGCCATAGATAAAGCTACTGACATGCCTCTATAGAGCCATAGATAAAGCTACTGACCTGCCTCTATAGAGCCACAGATAAAGCTACTGACCTGCCTCTATAGAGACATAGATAAAGCTACTGACCTGCTTCTATAGAGCCATAGATAAAGCTACTGACCTGCCTCTATAGAGCCACAGATATTCTAACCTGCATCCACTTTGTTGGCATTATTCTCAGAGGAGTATGATTGCACAGCATGTTTAACACCATCAGCTGGCTCATTGAGGAACTTACACGTTTCACACAGTGGATGGTGGAGGCGTTAAGACTGACGTGTCTTAACATCCTGGAGGACTTTTTCACCAACTCAAAATTGAAATCAAATAGTTGCGTTTTAAAATACCTTTACGTATTTAATACTATACACACTTCGTTTGATAACAACAACAAAAAAATAATACAATTCTGCCATTTTCAATCAAAACTATTTTTTTTTAAAAGGCAGCAAGAACCAGGTAGGACCTAAATCCCAGGGCCAACCAGGCTAACATTAGCCAGCAAGCAATCCATTTATAGGAATAATTCGCTAGGGTTACATTTCCCACCTATTGGGGTATGGCCTTTTTTTTACAGTTAGTAGTTAGTTTGGTTTAGTCGTCAGTGGCGTATTGCTGGCAGCAGAAACCCAACTCACCTTCAGCTTGGTGTTGGACTCCTCGCTGATTACATACTCCCCGGTGACAAGCACGTCTTTGTGAATCTCTTCCCGTAAACATTTCCTTGAATTTACCGGTAAAAAGAAAGAAATGGATAATACCGATTCAATGAGAACCGGTATTAGCAGCAGGGAAGCGAACCGAGCCATGGCCTACTAGCTGAAACAAACACGGTCCACCACCACCACCTCTCTAGATAGAGCAGTCACTCTACGCCTGGGATCTCTCCACAGCGACGCAACTGGACAGGAGGTCTGCTGTAAAATATGTTTTTATTCGAGGATGGAGTTAGGCATAAGGTTATAAATGTTAGGGTTCATGTTAAGGGTTAGTTTTAAATCCGATAAAAAAATATATATATATATATATATAAATTGCAGAAATTGGGTTTATGACTTTGTGGCTGTGGTAACTAGTGATGACCGTGGCTTTAGACCGATGGATCGATAGATTGATAGATTACACAATGACTTAACCAGACAGTACAGTAAGGTGTTTAATCTTCAACAGCATTATGTAACAGGTCATATCACATTCACAGTTACTGGGCTATTCTAAAGATCCCCAAAACTATTATTTTTCTTGTCAGCAGCAGCTCAGGGATTAACCAATTAGGGTTTTGATGGAGTTTATTCGGTTTCCAGAGACACCTCCCTTTCCCGATCCCCCCTAGAGAGAACACAACACTCCACACAGGTAGCTTCTCAAATGGCACCCTATGCTCTATCTCAGTGCACTAACTCCCGCTAATTACGTCAGACAACCCCTCTGAATGTCACTCTCTCCCCCTGACAGTTTTCTGAAGTGCCATTAAACCGCATGTTGGATGTTATTTAACCACTATTTATCTAGGTTAGTCTCACTGACTAGGATCCAATCTATTACCACGAGAGATCGGGATTGGGGTCAATTCCATTTCAATTCCAGACAATTCAGAAAGTAAACCAATTTACAAATGACCCAACATTTCCTAATTGAAAATCAATGAAGAAAATTCCTGAATTGACTGAAATTGAAATGGAATTGACCCCAACCCCTTCAAAAAAAAAAGGCTCATGAACAGCTTCTACCCCCAAGCCATAAGACTGCTAAGTAGATAGTAAAATAGTTAACCAAATTGCTACCCGAACTATCGCCATTGATCCTTTTTGCACGAACAATTTTTTGACCCTATGCATACACACTGGACTATACACACACACACACACACACACACACACACACACACACACACACACACACACACACACACACACACACACACACACACACACACACACACACACACACACACACACACACACACACACACACCTTACCCCTACCTACAGTATACTGCTTTTACTGTATATTATCTATCCTGTTGTCTAGTCACTTTACCCCTACCTACAGTATACTGCTGTTACTGTCTATTATCTGTCCTGTTGTCTAGTCACTTTACCCCTACCTTTAGTATACTGCTGTTACTGTCTATTATCTATCCTTTACCCCTACCTACAGTATACTGCTGTTACTGTCTATTATCTATCCTGTTGTCTAGTCACTTTACCCCTACCTTTAGTATACTGCTGTTACTGTCTATTATCTATCCTTTACCCCTACCTACAGTATACTGCTGTTACTGTCTATTATCTATCCTGTTGTCTAGTCACTTTACCCCTACCTACAGTATACTGCTGTTACTGTTTATTATCTATCCTTTACCCCTACCTACAGTATACTGCTGTTACTGTCTATTATCTATCCTGTTGTCTAGTCACTTTACCCCTACCTACAGTATACTGCTGTTACTGTCTATTATCTGTCCTGTTGTCTAGTCACTTTACCCCTACCTACAGTATACTGCTGCTACTGTCTATTATCTATCCTGTTGCCTAGTCACTTTACCCCTACCTATATGTACATATCTACCTCAATTACCTCGTACCCCTGCACATCGGCTCAGTACTGGTACTACATGTACAGTGTATATAGCCAAGTTATCATCAGCTGAGTACTGGTAACCCATGTATATAGCCAAGTTATCATCAGCTGAGTACTGGTAACCCATGTATATAGCCAAGTTATCATCGGTTCAGTACTGGTACTACATGTACGGTGTACATAGCCAAGCTATCATTGCTCTTTGTGTATTTTTTTCTTATATTATAATTATTTAAATTGTTTTATTGTATTCTGCATTGTTGGGAAGGTGCCCGTAAATAAGCATTTCACTGTTAGTCTACGCCTGTTGTTTACCAAGCGTGTGAAAAAAACATTTTATTTTATTTTATTCTGCTGGCAAAGTCAGTCATAGATCAAGCTACTGACCTGCCTCTATAGAGCCACAAATAAAGCTACTGACCTGCCTTTATAGAGCCATAGAATAATCTACTGAACTGCCTCTATAGAGCCATAGATAAATCTACTGAACTGCCTCTATAGAGCCATAGATAAAGCTACTGACCTGCCTCTATAGAGCCATAGAATAATCTACTGAACTGCCTCTATAGAGCCATAGATAAATCTACTGAACTGCCTCTATAGAGCCATAGATAAAGCTAACGACCTGCCTCTATAGAGCCATAGATAAAGCTACTGACCTGCCTCTATAGAGCCATAGATAAAGCTACTGAACTGCCTCTATTGAGCCATAGATAAAGCTACTGACCTGCCTCTATAGAGCCATAGATAAAGCTACTGACATGCTTCTATAGAGCCATAGATAAAGCCACTGACCTGACACTATAGAGCCATAGATAAAGCTACTGACCTGCCTCTATAGAGCCATAAATAAATCTATAGAAATAGTATATGGACCTGGTCTTCACCTGGGAGTGATAATAAGGGTAATAGACCTGTTATGACCTGTTACGGCCTGTTATGACCTGTTACGACTTGTTACGGCCTGTTATGACAGGTTACGACCTGTTTTGGCATGGTATGACTTTTAACAACTTATAATGTGTAACGACCTGTTATGACATGTTATGACCTATTACGGCCTTGTTATGACCTGTCAGGACCTGGTATTACCTGTTATGACCTGTTACGACCTGTTATGACATGTTATGACCTGTTATGACCTCTCTAATCACTGGTTCCATGGCCAACATCATAATCCAAGCCAGATGTTGAGGATTATGACATCTCTCACAAGTACGGGATACGGATGGTATACATCGTCCAACTAAATGCTTACTTGCAGGTTCTTTCTCGACAATGCAACAACAATAAGAAATAATAAAGATAAGAATAGGAACATAAAGTAAAGGACTCAGTAAAATATAACAAACATTTTTAGCATTAGTATAATACAGGAAGGCACAATTTATAGTCCAATATTTACACATGTTTTGATGAAGGGTAGAAGTGTATAAATTGTTCAGTATAATAAGATTCTGGTAGCAGCAGTTGTGATGTGTGTGTCAGGCCCTGATCTGTGTCACCTGTCTTTGTGATTGTCTCCACCCCCTTTCAGGTGTCGCCCATCTTCCCCGTTATCCCCTGTGTATTTATACCTGTGTTCTCTGTTAGTCTGTTGCCAGTTCGGTTTGTTCATTAAAACCTACCAGCGTTTGTTTCCCTGGTCCTGTCTGTTTTCCCGCTCCTGTTTTCCAGTCTTTCCCGGTTTTGACCGTTCTTGCCTGCCCTGACCCTGAGACTGCCTGCCGTTTTGTACCTTACCCCACCGTTCTGGATTATTGACCCCTGACTGCCCTGGCCCTGAGACTGCCTGCCCCTGTTGTTGTAGTAATAAACTCTTGTTACTTCTACACCGTCTGCATCTGGGTCTTATCTAATACGTGATAGTGTGTGTAGCATGAATGAGTGCATGTGTGCTAAGGTGCAGAGAATCAGTGCAGGTGGTCAGTCCAGTTCAAGTGTTCAGCAGTCTGATGGCTTGTAGATATAAACTGACTCTGAGCCTGTTGGTATCAGACCTCATGCTCCGTTACCATCTGCCCGACAGTAAAGAAGTGAACAGCTCGTGGCTGGGTTGAGTGGGGTCCTTGATGATGCTGTGTTCCTTCCTCAGGCACCGTTTCGAGTAGATGCACTGGGCCGTCTTCACCACCCTCTGGAGGGCCTTGCGGTCGTGGACGGAGCAATTCTAGTACCAGGCCGTGACGCAACCGGTCAGGACGCTATCGAATGTGAAGCGGTAGTATTTGGAGAAGACCCTCAAGCAACCCCAGGGTGTTGTCCAGACCCAGGGCTTGGTGTCCAGACCCAGGGTGGTGTCCAGACCCAGGGTGTTGTCCAGACCCAGGGCTTGGTGTCCAGACCCAGGGTGGTGTCCAGACCCAGGGCTTGGTGTCCAGACCCAGGGTGGTGTCCAGACCCAGGGTGTTGTCCAGACCCGGTTCTTGGTGTCCAGATCCAGGGCTTGGTGTCCAGACCCAGGGTGGTGTCCAGACCCAGGGCTTGGTGTCCAGACCCAGGGTGGTGTCCAGACCCAGGGTGGTGTCCAGACCCAGGGTGTTGTCCAGACCCAGGGCTTGGTGTCCAGACCCAGGGTGGTGTCCAGACCCAGGGTGTTGTCCAGACCCAGGGTGGTGTCCAGACCCAGGGTGGTGTCCAGACCCAGGGTGTTGTCCAGACCCAGGGCTTGGTGTCCAGACCCAGGGTGGTGTCCAGACCCAGGGTGTTGTCCAGACCCAGGGCTTGGTGTCGAGCTTGAAGGGAACAATAGTGTTGAATGCTGAACTGTAGTAAATGAACAGCGTACTCACATACACTGAGTGTATAAAACATTGCTCTTTCCATGACATCGACTGAACAGGTGAATCCAGGTGAAATCCATGATCTCTTATTGACGTTACTTGTTAAATCCACTTCAAATCAGTGTAGATGAAGGAGAGGAGACGGGTTAAAGAAGGATTTTTAAGCCTTGAGACAACTGAGACATGGATTGTGTACGTATGTGTGCCATTCAGAGGGCGAATGGGCAAGACAAAAGATTTTTGTCACTTTGAACGGGGTGTGGTAGTAGGTGCCAGGCGCACCAGTTTGAGTGTGTCAAGAACTGCAACGCTGCTGGGTTTTTCCACACTCAACAGTTTCCTGTGTGTATCAGCAATGGTCCACCACCCGAAGGACATCCAGCCAACTTGACACAACTGTGGGAAGCATTGATCAACTTTGGGCCAGCATCCCTGTGGAACTCTCAACACCTTGTAGAGTCCCACGCCCCGACGAATTGAGGCTGTTCTGAGGACAAAAGGGGGGTAGTGCAACTCAATATTAGAAAGGTGTTCCTAATGTTTTGGACACTCAGTGTATGTGTTCCTCTTCCACAAGGACTAGATGGCGGGATGACGCAATCATGTCTCCACACCCTCCAGATATATTGCCCTCCCTGTCTGAGTCAATGAGCTTGATTACTGGAGCTCCTGTACAAACAACTATTATGGACTCCAGTCATTGATAGTGTATGTCACTCACGACGTCATCTCTCGTTGACAGACTACGTAGCGTAATTGGTATCGTGCATCCGATCAAATTAAGCAAAGTGTGTTAGTTAACTGAGATTACTCAATGTGCTGTGGATTACTGTACTGCCCTAGAATGTATTTTGACACCAGATATCAGACTGGTCATGCGTGGTCATTGCATGGTGACAGCATGGAAAGTTTTTATTTTATATAGGCCTAGATATAAAAATATAATCACAGGTATCAAATATGACGCAGACATCATCTCCCTTGACAGTGTGTATGAGAAAAAGGTCATTCAGAGGAAAAATGGACATATGACACAAATCACATTTGTGTCATTATACATTTATATATGAGACATTACCAACAGTGGCCTGTGGAGATTTTTCTCAGTGTGTGTGTGTGTGTGTGTGTCTATTTGATATAATAAGCAAACTGTATCATTTTGTGATTGAGTCAGAAAACACAGAGACAGGAGATGTAAATTATTTTTTTCTTGGATTTCTAAAGAATTCCATGTCCATGTCCTGACTCCTGGGAGTTAAGAGGTGTCAAAGGATGAGGATGGGTCTACCAATGAAAATGGAGATGGCAGGGAGACGAACTCAGCTCTCCCCCTCTCCATCATCACTGCACTCAGAATTACATCCAGCCGCTCATTCTCCCTCTCTCTCTCTCTCTCTCTCTCTCTCTCTCTCTCTCCCTCTCCATCCTTCTGCTCTCTCTCTCTCTCTCTCTCTCCCTCTCCATCCTTCTGCTCTCTCTCTCTACCTCTTCCTCTCTCGCCCTCTCTACATCTCTCTCTCTCTCCCTCTTTCCCTCTCTTACATCTCTCTCTCCCTCTTTCCCTCTCTATCTCTCTACATCTCGCTCTCTCCCTCCTTCTTTTCCTTTGTTCCCTCCCTCCCTCTGTTCGTTATTCTCATACACATACGCTGCTGTCTGCTTCCTCCCCTGGCTTGCAGCATCGACGCAGGTTGGCGTCAGAGAGTTCTAATTTTACTGCTGTTGATGCTGATGTTAAAAGAAGCGACGAGCACCTGCTATTCCTGCCTCCGCTCCGTCTCCCTGGAGCTGGCAAGGCATATTAATAGTGGCAGTTATTACTAACACACTGTTTGAGCTGAGAGAAACATTGGGGCATCACTCGCTGCTGAGAGAAAGAAATGTTCAAAAAAAATGTCTACTTTTGTCGGGGGACAGGTATTTTGTCAGATCTTAAAGGTGTTGAATGTGGGCGCTGAATGCTTACAACATGAAGAGGACATCGTCAGTAGGACTAGTCTCTCTCTCTCACATACGTCAAAGCAAGACGCTTGTGATTGTGAACATGAGTTCCAGCAAGAGATTTGAACAGAGATTTTGATTACAGCAACAGGGTTAACCATCAATATTGGTGCAGTTTTAACCCTTAACTACACTGGGGGGGGGTTGAAAAACATTCTAGGAAGAATTCACATTAAGATCAGGAGACGTAAATAAAGAACCAATTGTGTAACAGCTGTGATACTTTTTAACTATTGCACAGAAGGGTGTGTCTATGATAGACCAGTCAGTCAGAGTGAAAGCGGAAGTTCATTGTGTCTTTCAGTGTGTGATTGCCGACTTCCTTACCACGACCCGCCCTCCTCTCATTCACTAGATCACCGCACTGAGCCTTTCCTGAGTACAGTCATGGAGCAAACTGCCTCCATTAAGTCTATACAAGAAGAAATATGAGGACAGTGAATGGGTTTGATAAATGACAGTTTCTTATTTATTTATTTAACTTTTATTTTAACTGGTATTGGCGTGGGGGTTGGGAAGGGGGTGGATGAGAGTACATGATAAGCAGCGAACATCCATATCTCGGGCCTGTCTCTTATAGCATGTGAGTGATACTTGTAAATTGAATATGATATGTTGTAGTGACAGAGATGTGAGATGAATAGGCGTAGGCATAGTGGTCAAGTATAGCATAATTAACCTCGTGATCATGGCACAGATTTCTAAAGACTACCTGACCCCACCTGTCAGTTAAGGCCATTACAGACCTCTCTGAGCCTGGACGCCTTCTCTTCCAGACCACCACAGCCACAACTCCTCCTGATATGTCTTCCCAACAAGTTACTTTTCCCTATGAATGAAAACTCATTCTCTACAGTGTGACCAGACTGTGTGCCCTGTACTCATTCTCTAACAGTGTGACCAGACTGTGTGCTCTGTACTCATTCTCTAACAGTGTGACCAGACTGTGTGGTCGGTACTCATTCTCTAACAGTGTGACCAGACTGTGTGCTCTGTACTCATTCTCTAACAGTGTGACCAGACTGTGTGCTCTGTACTCATTCTCTAACAGTGTGACCAGACTGTGTGGTCGGTACTCATTCTCTAACAGTGTGACCAGACTGTGTGGTCGGTACTTTAAAAAGCCAAGTTTAGCATCAGAGTAGAGTACGATTGTGGGATGTATGAATAATTTAATAAAACATCGCTTTGCTCTTAAAGGTCTTCTCACAACCCCACCACTCTAGTTCCCTCCCCTGTTATAGCTGTCTGTGGTCTGTGGCCCTACTATGTCCATTATGTCCAGAACAGTAGACCTAGTCTAAAAGTTTCTGCTTTCAAATATAGCCCATATCAGCAGCCCCAATGCCCCACTATTTTATAGAGCAATTCTCTTCTTTAGTTCATAAGTTAGACATATATATATATATATATATATAAAATACCTTTTCTGTATGGGGGTAAAGATGACAAAATAATCCAATTGAATATCCCCCATAGAGACATTTTCTTTACAACAAAATACAAGTGGATAAACTATGCAACACATGACATGAATCACTTTTAGAGTGTCAGATACAGACCTAAACATTCTGCAGGTGCACAGACTAAAGAGTGATACACTGGCAATGTTGCTGGGCAACGAGATGACAGAAATCCTGCCATTTTACCTTTCAGGATTGCTTCATGCAAAAGCTTAAGGCTATATTGTTGAAATCTTTGCGAACATTTCCCAGACTGAACTCTCCAGCTGTTTCAGTAGCCTACTAGATTGCGCGACCAGTCCCGAGGGATCTAATAGCGATAAGCACAGCCCTTCATAATAAAAACATAAGATTGCATCTAGTTAGTACACTGTCAGACATTTTTGTTTTGCTAAACCATAATTAGCTCCAAATGCGGCACGCTGTTGTTGCGTGCATGCATCCCCGACAGCGAGAGAGAGCATCCTGTTGATGCAGAAGAGAAGATATCAATCTTCTGATTAGACATAAAGTTGTTAATGTACACGGGTTATAAAGTGGAAAGCAATTGGGATTGCCAACGCGGTTTATGCCGAGTATGTTCCAGAAATATTATCAGCCCGGTTTGGGTTGAGCGCAGCAACATCTATATTTGGGCACGGAAGTAGAGGTCACCGCGCAGCGTTCCGTTGCCCGGTAAAAAAAAAAAAAAAAACGGACGTACTGACGTCAGAGCGCTCTGACGTCGAGTCGACCTTGGCAACAGTGCGATGGAACAATAAATAGATAGACAACACATGGAGATCCTAGAGAGGGGTAGACTGGACACCCCTCAGAGCCTGGTTCCTCTCTAGGTTTCTTCATAGGGTGTTTTTTTTAAAGTTTTTTTCCTTTTAGCCACCGCGCTTCTACATTGCTTTCAGTTTGTGGTTTTAGGCTGGGTTTCTGTAGAGCAATTTGTGACATCTGATGTAAAAAAAAAAATATTATAAATTAATTTGAGTGATTACCATCTTTTTATGGTCCAATTTTAGACAATTGTGTAAATGCTCCCTATAGAATACTGTTTTTTGATATTCTATATAAAGTATTTTTCAGTGCAGATTGTGTGTTTATTTAGACACAAGTGGGAAGGAACAAAGAGATATTTCTTTAATATTTCATATACACTTTATTTGTTACAAGGTTTGCAAAGGTTCAGTTTGCTTTGTAGTTCATTTAAATTAAGTAAAAATACATTTACATTTTATAAATTAAATACTAGCGTTTTCACAGAAAACTCATACTAGGATATAGACCACTCAGACCATGGTTAGACAAGCTCATCATGTTTTTATACAGCAAACAAGTTCACATTCCATCAACCAGAAAACTATATTGCGCTGAAGAACAAGTCAACAACTGTTACCTATTGCCATAAAAAAAAAAAAAAAAAATCAATATACGGTTTGTAAACCCAAACTATTATGTGTTACAAGTTAAACATGCTTTAACTTGCTACATAGTTGAAAGAGGCAAGTAATAACCTATTATGGTCGAGACAACTTGGTAAACAAATCATACACGTTGCTTCCTGGTTGTGTGTCCAAGTCCATAGCCCTGCGATCATTCTGCACATCTAACACTGTACATGAAGTGCCAAATGTTTTCTAGAGGAAGTCGTGTTGTGTGGAGGGGGGGGGTCCCAAGTGCACTGCTTTTGACCAGAGCCCTAAGCAGTACACTATATAGGGAGCTATTTGGGACTCAACTCAAAGTTCTCCTCACAGGGCTAGGAGGGTAGGGGAGCTGAGGGAATCAGAGGACTGGTCATTACTGGTGCTGCCTCTCCGGTGGGCTACGCCACAGGTAGGGAAAGCCTCAGCCTCTGGGTAGGTAAAGGTGAATGAAGACTTATAGGTAGTGCAGGATGGGGTGCAGGTGACCACAGGGGTGCACAGGGGCTCAAAGTCATTATTGGCTGTACTGTAGAGAGGCTCCCAGTCCTGGGTGTACAGGGAGCTGGTCAGGTCGACATCGGGCACCGACCGGGCCGTCGCCAACTCAGACTTGGCGAGGAGAGACAGGGACTCCAGGCAGGCTGTGTCCAGGTCGGCCAACTTGACGTCGGAGACAGAGATGGAGGCAGTGGAAAGGAAAGGACTGCTGGAGAATATGGAGGCAGAGGTTGAGAGGGTGGAGGTGGACTGGATAGAGGTGAGGGGAGCGGCGGAGCAAGTGGAGCTGGAGACCATGCGCCGAGGCGGGGACAGCTGGATGGAGACCCCGTGGGAGGGGGAGACGGAAGGGAAAGCCGTGTCCATATCAGAGGGGATCTTGCAGATGGGCTGGTGGGCTGCAAGGATAAACTCTAACTTCTCCTTCTCTTTAAGCAGGTTGGCGATGTCATTCTGGAGGGCGGACTTCTCGTCCTCCAGCTCGTCAGTTTCACCCTGCAGTGTGTCGGTGAGTTCCTTTCTCCTGTTGCGGCATTTAGCTGCTGCCTGCTTGTTCCTCTCCCTACGGACTCTCTTCTTCTCCTCCTCCTCAAGAGAAAGCTATAGAAGAGAAAAAAACAAGAAAATTAAGTCCCTGCAGTCCTCCAATTTAATGCAAATATCATTAAACTCTACATGCACGGTTTTCCATATTCAAAATGAAAGCAGTGTACATTAATTGTTGTAACACTATAGTCCCATAGACAAGCTTTAAGATCAGTTAGGAGAATTACCTGTTCCATTTTGCCTCTGCGCCCAGAGCTGTGGCCCTTGTTCCTCATGGCTCTAGTGTAGGTTGGGGGGCTGGCGCTGTAGGGATGGGCTCTGTGAGAAGGTGCCACAGAGGATAGTGGCTGGACCATCCACTGCAGGTCTGGGCTGGCAGAGATGGCTGTAACAGTAGGGATAAAGGACGGACCACTGGACACTGAAGTCGGGTCTGTGCAGTCCTGTTGCAGAAGGAGGGTAAATCAGTCAGTACAGTAGAATAATATAGGCAGAGGGTCAGCTACTAAGGAGGGTGGGTGATGCTGCTGCTGCAGAAGCAATGCACCGCATCATTTCACTCATGCATATGAATGAAGCCAGTTGGTTTGGTCGGGTCTATTAAAAACCATAGGGTTTATAAATATCCCTAGTGATGTAGGCTATGACGCTTTAACTTCTATGGAGTTTCCTCGCCGTTTGTTAAATGAATGAACTACAGGAGCGTGTAGTCAGTGCTCTGTTGCAGAGCAGAACAGTGATATTTTAGAAGCCTCTAGATTTACATGCTTCAACATCTACTATAAAAAGGAAACTTCATGCACTGTTATAACATGTTAAAGTTTATAAGATACGACATTAATAAGGTTTAGCTGCATACAGTATCGCCGGAATTGCATGGTGTATAAATCGACCATTACTTCGTGGTTATTACACTTATAAACAGGTATTTAATAATGAAATTGTAAAAGCAATACGCCAAATTGATTGATCAATATACCTGAGATTGGGGAGAGCCCATGCTGGAGTAAGATCCCTCAGGAGAGTTGAAGTAAACCAGCTTGTCGCCGGATGGAGAAGCGGTACTACAGCGAGAAGAAGAGTCACAATCGGTGTTGAAAGCAGAGTACATCATCGTTTTAGGAGATCACGAAGGAACTCGATTCAATTCCAAATAAAAGTGAAACGAAGAGTAAGCGTCGGCTAAAGCTGTCCAAGTCAAGTAATTCTCCCTTTTTTTTTTTAGGCAGGTTCGTGTATTTCGTTTGCTGCAATATTTCTCTTCTGCTGCGGAAAGTTAGACTACCGACTCTGACAGTTCGCATGGTTTTTATAGGCTTGCTGAGCGTCTTGGCCAGAGGAAATAATCGTGACGTAGGATTGGACGGTACCTTCCTCGAATGGGTGAGGAGCACAACATAACAACGATTTATTAGCATTACCTTAAACGCAAATTATGAGACTTGTAGCACTTTTTGTTTAAAGTATCGAATACATTAATTAACGATGTGCGATAAAAGTGCTTTTATTGTGTGTGTTTTTTTTTGGGGGCATAAGATAAAAAGTTAGAACTTCAGAGTTCCCCCTTTTTCCAAAGAAATGGAACGTTCCACAAGGAGATCCCGTCGACGTCATTTACCTTATATGGTGCATCCTGTTAAATGGGCGGGCCCTGCTGGGAAACGCAGAACTATTGAAGATGGCAAGGTTGAAAGACGATGAAGTAATAACCATGCAGAAGCGTCCGAAAATAAACTAATTCATAGGATCAGCTCCATTGACAACTACTACTAACTACTACTAACTAGCAACGCTGGTCCCATGAATTGCAAAGAGATCTAGGATATTAGAATCCTTCTCTGTCTTAACCTGTTTATTTTGAACCTAGACAGGAACATGACGTTAAAGGAAAGACAACACAGAACTTGGCTGTTGTGGAAACTGGAATATGGGATACTAATGGTCAGCCAATGGCAGAATATAACAAAGTAAAGCTATTTACGGTTAACATTATTTATAGTCACTTTCAACACACTACTATAGTTTATACAGGATTTAATGCTGTGTTATTTGTGTTTTACCAGAGGACCTATATTGTCCCATGGTGATGATGTTGAATATAGGCTAATTCTCCTATCTAGGTTAGTTTCACAGCCTATAGGCCCTATGCCTATTTTAAATACCAATGTGGTGCACACCCTAGTCCTAATCTAGACCCCATAATTATTGATGATAAGGGATATATGGCAGGTAGCCTAAAACGTTGGGCCAGTAACCGAAAGGTTGCTGGATCGAATCCCCGAGCTGACAAGGTAAAAATCTGTCGTTCTGCCCCAGAACAAGGCAGTTAACGCACTGTTCCACGTCATTGTAAATAAGAATTTGTTCTTATCTGACTTGCCTAGTTAAATAAAGGTTCAATTATTTTAACAAATATAAATATATACGCAAGTTCCCTATTTGTGTAAGAAAATATTGAACAACTTGACATTGTGAACACAACTGGTAGGCCTAATGACGTGTAAATATGTTATGTCCTTAATTTAGGAGGGTCCCGATGCCTATGTAGTATTTAACATTACATACGATTTCAGTTGGGTCATTGAAAATATACTATATAAATATAAAATATAAGTTCCTCACGAGTGTAAAATGATTCAACAATGTACAGGTGTTACTAATACCCGAACGTATCAATTACGTGTATGCATATAGAATAGGTCTATAGAAATACGGCCATTCTAGAACTATTGCACAAATCCTAAACAGAGAGGAATAATAACACCATGCAGCTGCTGAACTGAAGCCAACATCATGTACTTTGGCCCGAGGCAATGTTTGTACCTGTCGGTTACAGGTGAGGCGATGGGAGGGCGTGGCAGCAAGTGAAGCAACAAGTCGGACATGAAGTACTTTTCCATCGTTGTGGTTGAGTACAGTTGTCTGACCTCGCTTAGATGGTCGTAACAAAGGTGTTCCCTAGGAATGCTTTATATACAGTAGCCTAGTGACTGTCGGGGATCCCTGTTCTTCAGATCTCCTGGTCATTGTAGTGAGAAGGCATGTTGGGAGACGATGTGTATCATCAGTAGAAAACAACACATAAGTAAATAAATGCTACAATGTAGACAGCTTTTTAATGATTACAAGTCCTGGATAGGCATGAATGTCCTAGAGAAAATCTCAAACTATTATTCATAGACCTAATGTGCAAAACAAAACAAATATTTTGCTTCTATTCTGCTTTTAAATAAACATGTTTAAATATGGAAAACGCCACTCTAATAGGCCAGTAGTCTACAAAAGGGTTCCCTCTTACCCCCACGCATTTAAATGTGCCCTATAAGCGTTCCTGCGGAGGGACTATAAACGTGCTTTGGCGGTGTTTCACTGGCTCATGTTTTGTTGAACAGTCTGGCGTTGTCCCGGCAACGCTCCAGCCCTTCGCGTCAGTGACGCCCTGGCTTTGCATAGCAGAGTCTTTTCAGAGCGGAGCAAATGGAAAGCAAGGCATAGTTCGTTGACAACTGTTTATTTAGCTAGCCAGAGTGGTTGGCAAGACTCAATATAGGCCATACACAACGTCGGATTACGGACTAAGTGCATGCGTTAAATGCAATGTTTATTTTGAGCGGATTTCAGATGTTATGAATTTACAGTCAATTGCAAGTTATTTCGGCTCTATTGCCAGTCATTGTATAGGCCTAAATACAATGTGTGTTGTCAAGGTTCTGCAAAAGCTGAGCCTACTTTATAGTCACCGACAGCTTTTACGAACTTATTATACAGATCAGAGCAAGCTCATTGTATGCCACAGGATCAAATGCTTGAGATCAAATGCTTGAGTTATAGGCTATAATGGGAAAAATTTAGCCTATATCAGAATTAGCTTTCCCATAAATGTAACTTAAAAGTAATCGGAAAAATAAGTCCGTTGAAAAGTGTTGCTTCTTTTCAACAGTGTACAAAAAGTTGCCTATTCAGGCGGGTCGGCTTAACGTTGTGATCTGTCACTCTGTTTCCCAAAATCCCAGTGATGTCATCTATAGACCCCCCTAATAAGCTCTAGATCTAAATATAGCGTTTCCATAGTTCCAAAGCATTTCCCACATTCAAGCTTGAGTGGCCCCAGTGAAAACATTTATTTGACCTGAACTTAGGGCAGGGGTCTATAATTGTCTGAAGCTCATATCTCAGCCCCTAAAACCGAGCAGCGATCTGGTGACCGAATGAAAGACAGTGCAGACCACCCTAATGAACTGCCAGTAAATATACAGGGGGCGTGGTTGCCGGGAAGCGAGAGGCAGACCCCCATTCACAGGGAGGTCCCTGTCTGTCTGTCTGTCTGTCTCTTTATTCTATTCTCACGTTTCATCGTTCCATGGTTCTATCGCCGCTACTTCAGAGGAGTCGTGAGGTCATCCGAAATAAAAGAAGAAAAACAATAATAGATGTCCGTAATATTTACTGAAGTACCTGTTGAGAAAAAGACCATTCATGTGCAAGAGAATGAAAAAGAATTACGTGCCAAATATGGGCTCTGCTCAAAATAAGTGCACTTTATAGGGAATAGGGTGCCATTTGGGACGTATTCCAGGACACGCTGCCTCCAACTCCTTGATTATAATAGTCTACAGCAGCTGTCACGAAATTGCAAGAATAAGATTTAATCATTATTATATGCATATATTATACAACTCTATTTATAGAATGAATGACGGACACGGGTTAATTTCAAGGCATAATTTTAGTTTTTTTTCTCCCTCTAGTCTATGCTACAGTGTTTGAATGGTCGAATTTTAGCCCATCACTCAAGTATGACGCAACGTGTGAACCGGAAACTCCACATATGGTCCTAACGGTCTCCTCTCTGATTGGTTATCTGTCTGCAGCGTAAAGTCTGTTGCTGGAGCTATAGTTCAAGTTGTGGGCCATGCATTAATAATTAGCACAGCTAAAATCTCACAACTAGAGAGGTGATTGCTGTAGCAGGTGTGTAAAGGTACAAAACCTCAACCAAGACCTTTTCAATGTATGTTATAACACGAATAAAACTTTATTTATTCGCTGTGAAAAAAACCAAAAAAAAACAAAACATCAATAACATCAGTTTAATTGTGGATGTATTCGGAATAGAATAGCAGATGTTTTCTGCATCCACTCAGGTAATGAACGATTATAACAAAGAACACAGGTTATCAAATATTATAAGACTAGGTTTGTGTGGATACAGAAGCCAACAGAGTATTGCTGTGTTTTGGAGGACATTGGACGTCAGTGCTGTAGCCAGTGGTTCTCATACCACTCTTCGGGGACCCCCAGATGTTTCACCATGTTGTTGTTGCTCTGAACTAGCTCACCTGATTCATCTCATCTAGGGCTCGATGATTAGTTGACTAGTTGAATCAGGTGTGCTAGTTCTGGAATAGATCACAAACATGAAATGGCTGGGGGTCCCTGAGGAGAGTTTTGGAACGGCTGGGGGTCCCCGAGGAGAGGTTTGGAACGGCTGGGGGTCCCCGAGGAGAGGTTTGGAACGGCTGGGGGTCCCCGAGGAGAGGTTTGGAACGGCTGGGGGTCCCCGAGGATAGGTTTGGAACGGCTGGGGGTCCTCGAGGAGAGGTTTGGAACGGCTGGGGGTCCCCGAGGAGAGGTTTGGAACGGCTGGGGGTCCCTGCGGAGAGGTTTGGAACGGCTGGGGGTCCCTGAGGAGAGGTTTGGAACGGCTGGGGGTCCTTGAGGAGAGGTTTGGAACGGCAGGGGTCCCGAGGAGAGGTTTGGAACGGCTGGGGGTCCCTGCGGAGAGGTTTGGAACGGCTGGGGGTCCCTGAGGAGAGGTTTAGAACGGCTGGGGGTCCCAGAGGAGAGGTTTGGAACGGCTGGGGGTCCCTGAGGAGAGGTTTGGAACGGCAGGGGGTCCTTGAGGAGAGGTTTGGAACGGCAGGGGGTCCCAGAGGAGAGGTTTGGAACGGCTGGGGGTCCCTGAGGAGAGGTTTAGAACAGCTGGGGGTCCCAGAGGAGAGGTTTGGAACGGCTGGGGTCCCTGAGGAGAGGTTTAGAACGGCTGGGGGTCCCAGAGGAGAGGTTTGAGAAACACTGCTGTAGTCTATATGAAATACAAGATTGGCAAATGATTTTCAAAGCTATTTCAGTATTGGCTATATATAGTGTGGTACATCCAGTATATGTTCGGTGCATGATCTAAAACGTGGCCATGTGTGTATTATGCAACAATGTTTTTTACAAAGTGGAAACAAGTTATAAAAGTGTGTAATGCAAACGCTGCACAGGATATAGCCTATGATGTGACGTAGTTCATTCACACGGTGGGGATTACATTGTAGGCATCAATTTTCTTGAAGAGGGGGGGCCTCAACATACAAACATGTGATCCTATTTGAGTAGTACAATTCCTCTGAATTACATTGAGACTGCTAGCATCTCAGTTAAAGTGTGTGTGGGTAATATTGCAGCTCCGTTGCTAAAAAACAAGCCTGTTTATTCTAGCCTATAACACCCTTTCCTCTTGGTGGAATGGTACCGTCTCTCCACACATATTTCATTAATAAAATTCAAGCTCACAATAAAAGGAGACGCGCTCCACTATCCGCAGCTACTACCATTCATTTGAAAGCAGTGAAAGTAATGCACAGAGGTGACTACAGCAGGACAGTAGATCATAGAATACCGTAATATAATAGGGATAGTGATTTATTTTGCAAAGCTTTATTAATACATTTTGTTGATAAGGCATCATCATGTATCCGGACTCGAGCCCAGACTACGATGACTCCTCGAGCTCGTCTATCAGCAGCAGCAGCACGAGCAGCACCTGCGCATCATCGCCTACCGGAGATATCCCCCGGTGCAGCCAGCGATCTCCAGACTCACCCACGAACGCATCATCAATGGACAGCAACATGTCGCAGGTATTTTGGACCATAGCAGAAAAAAAAGAAAATAATTGAATGGAATTGCGTTTGGTATTTTTGAAGATGTTCATTATGTTTGTGTTGCATTGAGTTTGTGGCAAAATCAATAATTTATTAAACAAATATATATATATATATATATATTAGGTCTAACTAATAGACACGGTGATTGTAGCCAACTAGATCGTGAACCGCTCCTGTGAAAGGTAGTATTGTCAGCACCATTACCTATTACCTATTCAGATGTTTATGGCATGTTGAAAATGCCTTTATTGGGTAGGTAGGTAGGTACCATACAGTCTAAGCCTACATGGCACCGTCAGACTGTTGGCTGACCACCTTCAAATTCCTGACATTCCTAGCGTGGTATAGGAGGTCCATGTTGACCAAATTATAATTGAAGACTTGACTGATGCCATCATGCCAATAGATGATGATGGTGGTGGTGATGATGGTGATGGTGATGATGATTGGTGTAGCTATTTTTGGCATCATGAGATGGACTGTCATTGATTAATTATGTCAGAAACCATTTAAAATACTAATAAAAAAAAACATTCTACATGTAAATTAGTACAGAATTATCTTTGTAGATACACCATAAATTGTGCTATAAATTTCACAAACCAAATCATTGATGCACATCACACCCCTTTTGGAAAGGTCAACCATGCACGTCATTGGATTCAATTGATTCGAGTCAATAAATTCAACATTCCTTGTATTGTTTTTGCAGGATGTCTGTGGAGAAACAGACTCTCCATGGCAGTCTTCCTTTGTTCCAACGGTGACTGCAATCTCAACCTCACTGGATCTGCACTGGATGTTCCAACAGACCACCGTCATCACATCAGCATCAGTCTCCTCCTCCTCCTCTTCCTCCTCCTCCCCCTCCCCCTCGTCCTCTTCCTCCTCCTCCTCCTCCTCCTCCTCCTCCTCCTCCTCCTCCAGTGGACGTGCAAAGCTTAGCAGAGCGCATGGCGAAACCCAGTCGTCTTCCAGAGTGGAAGGCAGCAAGAAAGGGAAAAAACAGGCAAGCCTTGTTAAATATCAAGGAGAATTTTGATACATCTTTAAAAAAAATAGTCTTGGATGTCTGATGTGCGTGCGTGCACGGGAATGACCAGATTGGCACAGTCTATGTTGTAGCATTTTACGCACGTCTCTGTGTTTGATTGGGTCTAGTGTAGAGCCAGTTACTACGCATTACATTTGTATCCTAGCCAAGGAGACTCTACATTCGGTGAACAATGGCATATTTTCTGTGACACTGCAATTGAAGGATGTGTAGGCTTTTTTTTTTTTTTAGGGCTATAGCCTTTGCCAAATATTGAATTAGCCATGTGATGAGATGGCAAGGTTCCTCATGCAGGTCACGATATGCATTTGATAGGGGTTCTCATTTGTTGTGACTGACCTAGCCTTCGTCAGAAGAGGACGAGAGGAGGAAGATCAGGAGAGAGAGGAATAAAGTCGCTGCGGCCAAGTGTCGCAACAGACGGAGGGAGCTCACCGACACCCTGCAAGCCGTACGTACACCTTGTTTTGTCATCTGAAAAAAAAACGACTGTCATGTCCTTATAGAGATGCTTAGCAGAATGGATTTTACCCAAAGTGATTGAGGCTCTCTCCATTCTTCTTACTAGACCAGGTATCTTCTTTTAATTGTCATTTCATAAATGTGTTAATTGATTGATTGTGTGGTTCTCCCCTTATAGGAAACTGATCAGCTTGAGGGGGACAAAGAGGCCTTGCAGATAGAGATCACCCACCTCCTGAAAGAGAAAGAGAGACTGGAACAGATCCTATCCACCCACCAACCAGCCTGCAAACTAGCCGTCGCTGAGGACGATGTCGAAAATGAGATTGACGATGACATTGAAGGCATTCTACAAGACGCCCCAGATTCTGCCCAGCTGCTCTCCATCTTGGAGAATGCAGACAAACTCCAACTCCCAGAAGGCAATGCGACAGTAGTGACTGTGTCCAAGAGCCCCTTGTTCCAAGAAATGGACACCGTCCCCATCCCAAGCATCTCCATCTCTGCCTCGGCCATCTTGGGTAACTCCAACATCCTACTGTGCTCCAGTGCTGAGGAAGAACCCATGGAGGACCTAGACTTCGACCAGGGTGACCTACAGGACCTGGTCCCCAGCCTGGAACTCAACATGGCTGTGGCCCCTGAGACCGCCCCGTCCGTTCCCGACATCGACCTCCTCGGGGGGCCCTTCTGCCTCTCAGACTGGGAGACCCTGTACAAGTCTGTGGCCAATGATCTGGAGCCCCTCTGTACCCCCACAATGATGTCTTCCAATGACAGTCCTACATGTAGCAGTTATTACCACTCTGTGTTTTCGTTCAATTACTCCGAGATAGATCATGTGGCTGAGGAGGAGGAGGAGGGGTGTTGTGAGAGCTCCGAGGGTCTCAAAGGAGTTGTTGGCGGTAGATCTGATTTGATTAACGGTAATCTCAATTCTCCCACTCTGTTGGCCTTGTGAATCTGTTATGAACTGGTTGGAGAAATAAGGCCGGTACCCCACACACAGATCAAGCCGAGTCTTATTAAAAAGTAATAATAGCATGTTCAATAATGATTCTCCATTGAAAGTTCTTATCAGTCCAGGACTAGGACTAGATCTGTGTCCGGGAAACTGGTCCATGAGGTTGATATTGAATCAATAAGCTATGGTCTATTTATGTATGTATGTATGTATGTATGTATGTATGTATCTATCTATCTATCTATCTATCTATCTATCTATCTATCTATCTATCTATCTATCTATCTATCTATCTATCTATCTATCTATCCCCTGATGTTTTGTTAACCTTTAACCTTTAGCACCAAATTAAATGGTTATTGTGACAGTGTTAACTTCTTCCAGATCTATTGGTGCACCTGTGAGGGCTGTTCACTCTCTTGAGCAATGGCGGGAAAAGTACCCAATTGTCATACTTATTAGGTTTTAAATATACTTAAGTATCAAAAGTAAATGTAATTGCTAAAATATACTTAAGTATCAAAAGTAAAAGTATAAATAATTACTTATATTAAGCAAACCAGACGGCACCATTTTCTTGTTGTTTTTTAATTTACGGATAGCCAGGGGCCACACTCCAACCCTCAGGCATCATTTACGGATAGCCAGGGGCCACACTCCAACACTCAGACATAATTTACGGATAGCCAGGGGCCACACTCCAATACTCAGACATCATTTACAGATAGCCAGGGGCCACACTCCAACACTCAGACATAATTTACAGATAGCCAGGGGCACACTCCAACACTCAGGCATCATTTACAGATAGCCAGGGGCCACACTCCAACACTCAGGCATCATTTACAAACAAAGCATTTGTATTTAGTGAGTCTGCCAGATCAGAGGCAGTAGGGATGACCAGGGATGTTCTCTGTTTAGTGAGTCAGCCAGATCAAAGGCAGTAGGGATGACCAGGGATGTTCTCTTCATAAGTGTGTGAATTGGACTATTTTCCTGTCCTGCTAAGCATTAAATATGTAACTAGTACTGTTGGGTGTCATGGTAAATGTATGGAATAAAATACAGTTTTTTTGGGGGGGAATGTTGTGAAGTAAAAGTAGTCAAAAAGATAAATAGTAAAGTAAAGTACAGATACTTCCAAAAAAGTAGTACTTTAAAGTATTTTTACTTAAGTACTTTACGTCACTGCTCTTGAGAGAGATACATGTGTATATTGTTTGCCTTGTATCAAAATTAAATGCATGAAAAATCATACCATTTGATTCAAAATGGTGCTACCTTTTTGTGTTTCATCCTAAAATATAAATGTGAAACTAGAGTGTGGTTTGTGTGGATGGCGTTTTATCAGATTGTGTCTGAACAGGTGAAATTACAGTTTAAGTAATGTGGACATTATTTTTACTGTGAAGTGAGATTTCTTTCAGGTTTTCGCTGAAAACACAGTGCCATGTATTTTATTAAGATGTATTTTATAACATAGCTTATTTTTTTTTACATTCAAAGTTTTGACTAATTGTTTGTCAGATGCAAAAAAATATATATATATAGAATACAGACAAATAAAAATATACCATTGACAAATCTCAATTGTTGACTGTTTTAATGGAATACATTGCATTCTCATATATAGGCTATTGTTCTGGTCTGTATAGACCTATAATGATTTTTCTGCCAGAATAGGTCATATAAGCTACTTCTTATATGAAAGCCTACAGCTTTGTCAAAATACTCTTTCCATAAATAGTTATAATCTTGGAACTGTATAAATTCATCAAGGATAACATGTATTTTTAAACAACAAGATCATGTTAATCATTTATTATCGTTCATCTCTTGCCAATATTCTCACTGTCAAGGCAATTTCAGATAAGCGCACACATCCACGGAGTGTACGGTTGCAGTATTTTACGTCACGGCGTGTTTACGCTGCACACGATTGCGTTGCACTTCCATGTCCATATTTGGAGAGTTCAGACGTTTTGTCTCCATGGAGACGTTTTGGCAGTGTCGGGTTTCTCTCTGGAAGATTTTCCCGGAAAAAAAAAGACAAAAGCAGGGCAGGCAGAGGGAGTGGAGGGAGAACCCGAGAGAGCACCTTGTTATCAGGAAACTAACAGTCCTTCACAGGAATTCAATCACAATAGAGTGCTCTGGAATTCATTTTACATTGCCTGTAGCTGTGCGTGTTTATGATGGTTTTAGTTGTTATTATTAGCTTGTCTGCCTGCTCCTACCCACGCAAAAATATAATTACATGTTCTATTCTATTCTGTTCTGTTCTATTCTATTCTATTATGTTCTATTCTTTTTTGTTCTGTTCTATTCTGTTCTATTCTATTCTATTCTGTTCTATTCCATTCTGTTCTATTCTATTCTATTCTATTCTATTATGTTCTATTCTATTCTGTTCTATTCTATTCTGTTCTGTTCTGTTCTGTTCTATTCCATTCCGTTCTATTCTATTCTGTTCTATTCTATTCTATTCTGTTCTGTTCTGTTCTATTCTGTTCTATTCTATTCTGTTCTATTCTGTTCTGTTCTATTCTATTCTGTTCTGTTCTGTTCTATTCTATTCTGTTCTATTCTATTATGTTCTATTCTATTCTATTCTTTTCTGTTCTGTTCTGTTCTGTTCTGTTCTATTCTATTCTATTCTGTTCTAGAATTGCCTCTTCTTGCCGTGCCACCTAATGCAGACAGTGTCAGACAACTAAACATATATTTTTTCCTAAATAAAATGAATGCACATTTCTGTCTAATATATATCACTTCTTCTTCTTCTTCTTCTTCTTCTTTTACCATAATAAATTACATTGCATGTTATACATCATGTTTAGCTCTGCATGTCTGTAAGCTCATCATCATTGATTGACTGACAATGTCAAGGCCACAGGATAGTGAAGCCATTGAAGAAAGTGTCTTCATGTGTAGGGCCTCTGTAACATAGTTAGAAAAGCATCCTTATTTATAGCTCAGAGTTAAAATGTATTCGTGCCAGAAGACTGTCATCTGGGCATGAAATTCTGCTGAGCTGAGCAATTATGCAATAGAGTGAAAATACTTCATCTTGATTCACAGTCTCTGATGCCCATTCCAGTCCCTAACATCTCCCTGTAGCCTTCATCTTTATTCACAGTCTCTGATGCCCATTCAAGTCACTAACATCTCCCTGTGGCCATCTTTATTCACAGTCTCTGATGCCCATTCCAGCCACTAACATCTCCCTGTGGACTTCATCTTTATTCACAGTCTCTGATGCCCATTCCAGTCACTAACATCTCCCTGATGTGCATGAGGTTGGCTATATGCCATAACATAGTGTGTAAGTGTGTGTGTGTTTGTGTGTCTGTGCATTTTCTGATTCAGTTAGCCTCAAATAAGAGCAGTAGAGGAAGCTGTGAAGGGGATTCTGTTCTACCACAAATCTTTTCTTATTGTAAGTAGTCCTACTACTGGGCAACAACAGCTGAATTATACTCTCGCTAGTAGCCTACCTACACGGTCAACCTACCTCTCTACTGTACAAATACCCCACAGACAGTTACTGGGGCAACCACCACACCCACAGAGTGGAGTGAGGAGTGAGGCTTAGTGGGAAAGTTTCCACAGGTTGGGAGTGGGCCACTGACAGGTTTGGAACGGGGCCTCAGATTGCCCTTTGCCTGAGGCCTCCAAATCACTAAGTCCGCCCCCTGGACACAGCCTTGGATTTAACCCACATTAAACTGTCATGAAGCAGTGACCTTTTTTTGTTACCGGGCACAAATGTCTATATTAAATCAGTATTAAGTGGAACCCTTGGTAGGAAGGTATGCATGTGGATTTTTACACCCCCACAGCCAGTCAAATGTGTTTATATTTGGCGGGTCATGAAACAGTTGCACTTGGATGGATGTAATGTAGGGGTATTTCAGTATGTTCAGTATTCTACATACTATTCAGTATTCTATATACTATTCAGTATTCTATATCATGTTCAGTATTCTACATACTATTCAGTATTCTATATACTAATCAGTATTCTAGATACTGTTCATATTCTACATAATATACTATTCAATATCCTATTCAGTATTATATATACTATTCAGTATTCTATATACTATTCAGTATTCTATATACTATTCAGTATTCTATATCATGTTCAGTATTCTACATACTATTCAGTATTCTATATACTACTCAGTATTCTATATACTATACACTATTCAGCATTCTATATACTATTCAGTATTCTACATATTATTCAGTGTTCTATATACTATTCATTATTCTATATACTATTCAGTATTCTATATACTGTACTTTTCAGTATACTATATCCTAGTCAGTATTATATTCAGTATTCTATATCCTATTCAGCTTTCTATATAATATTCAGTATTCTATTTCCTATTCAATATTCTATATGCTATTCAATATTCTATATGCTATTCAGTATTCTATATCCTATTCAGTATTCTATATCCTATTCATTATTCTATATCCTATTCATTATTCTATATCCTATTCATTATTCTACATTTTCAGATACTGCACATCATAGACATTAGGGGATAGGTGGAAATATTACCTAATTAAAGTTTTAAAAAGCTATTACTTTTTATCGTCTATTCCAGTATGATAGGTCTGTATGTAACAAGAGTATGACAAGGTCCAACCAAAACTTCAGCTTTTAACCCAACCCCTCTGAATTTGGAGAGATGTGGGGGGCTGCCACATTGGGCACCCAGAGAGCTGTTATTGTGGGGGTGTAAAACCTCTACAGGATCGGTGGGCCCACCGCGGGACAGTTGAGATAACATAGGCTAATGTGATTAGCACGAGGTTGAAAGTAACAAGACAATTTCCCAGGACGTAGACATACTCTAACTGCACTGTCCAATTTACAGTAGCGATTACAGTGAAAGAATACCATGCTATTGTTTGAGGAGAGTGGTGCACAGTTATGAAATTGAAAATGTATTAATAAACCAATTAGGCACATTTGGGCAGTCTTGATATAACGTTTTGAACAGAAATGCAATGGTTCATTGGATCAGTCGAAAACTTTACACATACACTGCTTCCATCTAGTGGCCAAAATTAAAATTGTGCTCTGGGCTGGAATAATACATCATGGCCTTTCTCTTGCATTTCAAAGATGATGGTACAAAAGAAAATACAAAACAACGCATATGTTTTCTTTTGTATTATCTTTTACCTGATCTAATGTGTTCTATTCTCCTACATTAATTTAAAATTTCCACAAACTTCAAAGTGTTTCCTTTAAAATGGTATCGAGAATATACATATCCTTGCTTCAGGTCCTGAGCTACAGCTATGTCATTTTTGGCGAAAATTGAAAAAAAAGGGTCGGATCCTTAAGAGGTTTTCTCAAAGGGCGTAAGGATATATTTTCCACCTTGTCGGCTCGGGGATTCAATTTAACAACTTTAACAACTTATCTAACTGGAATAGTGTTCCCATTACATAGTCCTATCATAGTGGAATAGTGTTTCCATTACATACAGCCCTATCATACTGGAATAGTGTTCCCATTACATACAGTCCTATCATACTGGAATAGTATTCCCATTACATACAGTCATATCATACTGGAATAGTATTCCCATTACATACAGTCCTATCATAGTGGAATAGTACTCCCATTACATACAGTCCTATCATAGTGGAATAGTATTCCCATTACATACAGTCCTATCATAGTGGAATAGTGTTCCCATTACATACAGTTCTATCATACTGGAATAGTATTCCCATTACATACAGTCCTATCATAGTGGAATAGTGTTCCCATTACATACAGTCCTATCATACTGGAATAGTGTATGATCTCACCCTCCCATTCCTCGTGATCGGTCTCCTATCCCCCACATTGTGATATTCCTAAGCATGTGCTATATTTACAGGTATAAATCAATGTCATCTGAGTTTGCAAGGCGTCGTCACTAGACACGGGTGACGTCAAACAGCTCTGAGAACATGGAGAAGTGAAAAGGTACGACGTTGTGTGTGGAACGAGACGGTATACGGAATCAGACGATAGTGAACGGAGAGAGGCTAGGCAAAGCAATACACAGCAACATCTTTGTTGTCGTAAGCTACACGTAAAACATGTTTCCAGACCCTAATTTAACTTTGGATGACATCGTTATGGTCACCATTGAAGCCACATCAGTATGACAACTGTATTAGGAGATTAATAGGTACAGGTAGGTGGCAAAAATAAATGTTTACCATCTGTTTTCCCACTACTTCAGCTTTTTGCTTGGTAACTGAAGCTAGATTGAATGTGCTAGAGCAATGAGTGGAAATACTCATGTACCTCATGGAGGGTCTCTAACCTGAAGAATAGATGCTGAGCTGGGGCGGCATGCACCAAAACATGTTTGAGGGAGGACGGATGAACAAATTCCAAATGTCTTTGCATTTATTATGTTCACATCTTGTGTATTTCTATCTTAAAATGGATGAAATTGAGGGGGCACGTGCACTTGAGTCCTTGAGAGGTCTGAACAGCTTATAAACTTTAGGCCTACTGTTATCCACTACTTATTCTCAGTTCCTTAATATCATATTAGAGTTTGACGTTTGTCATCGTGCCCAGCTAAGAATGGTCAAATATAGAACTGCTGTTAATAGCGCAGCCAGAGACTCAAATAAAAATGTCTGTGAAGACTCATCCTTACAGACAGATGTGTTGACATGTCTGACAGACAGATAGATGTGTTGACATGTCTGACAGACAGACAGATGTGTTGACGTGATTGACAGACAGACAGACAGATGTGTTGATGTGACTGACAGACAGACCTATGTGTTGATGTGACTGACAGACAGACAGACAGATGTGTTGACATGTCTGACAGACAGACAGATGTGTTGACGTGACTGACAGACAGATGTGTTGATGTGACTGACAGACAGACAGATGTGTTGACGTGACTGACAGACAGATGTGTTGATGTGACTGACAGACAGACAGACAGATGTGTTGACATGTCTGACAGACAGACAGATGTGTTGACGTGACTGACAGACAGATGTGTTGATGTGACTGACAGACAGACAGATGTGTTGACGTGATTGACAGACAGATGTGTTGATGTGACTGACAGACAGACAGATGTGTTGAAGTGATTGAAGGTGTGTTGACATGATTGACAGACAGACAGATGTGTTGACGTGATTGACAGACTGACAGACAGACAGATGTGTTGATGTGACTGACAGACAGACAGATGTGTTGACGTGATTGACAGGCAGATGTGTTGATGTGACTGACAGACAGACAGGTGTGTTGAAGTGATTGAAGGTGTGTTGACATGATTGACAGACAGACAGATGTGTTTACGTGACTGACAGACAGACAGAGTGTTGACGTGACTGACAGACAGACAGACAGATGTGTTGATGTGACTGACAGACAGAGACAGACAGACAAATGTGTTTACGTGACTGACAGACAGACAGATGTATTTACGTGACTGACAGACAGACAGACAGATGTGTTGACGTGACTGACAGACAGACAGACAGACAGATGTGTTTTACGTGACTGACAGACAGACAGACAGATGTGTTGACGTGACTGACAGACAGACAGACAGACAGATGTGTTGATGTGACTGACAGACAGAGACAGACAGACAAATGTGTTTACGTGACTGACAGACAGACAGACAGACAGACAAATGTGTTTACGTGACTGACAGACAGACAGACAGATGTGTTGACGTGACTGACAGACAGACAGACAGATGTGTTTTACGTGACTGACAGACAGACAGACAGATGTGTTGATGTGACTGACAGACAGACAGACAGATGTGTTTACATCACTGACAGACAGACAGACAGATGTGTTGACGTGACTGACAGACAGACAGACAGATGTGTTGATGTGACTGACAGACAGACAGACTGACAGACAGACAGACAGATGTGTTTACATCACTGACAGACAGACAGACAGACAGACAGATGTGTTTACGTGACTGACAGACAGACAGAGTGTTGACGTGACTGACAGACAGACAGACAGATGTGTTGATGTGACTGACAGACAGAGACAGACAGACAAATGTGTTTACGTGACTGACAGACAGACAGATGTATTTACGTGACTGACAGACAGACAGACAGATGTGTTGACGTGACTGACAGACAGACAGACAGACAGATGTGTTTTACGTGACTGACAGACAGACAGACAGATGTGTTGACGTGACTGACAGACAGACAGACAGACAGATGTGTTGATGTGACTGACAGACAGAGACAGACAGACAAATGTGTTTACGTGACTGACAGACAGACAGACAGACAGACAAATGTGTTTACGTGACTGACAGACAGACAGACAGATGTGTTGACGTGACTGACAGACAGACAGACAGATGTGTTTTACGTGACTGACAGACAGACAGACAGATGTGTTGATGTGACTGACAGACAGACAGACAGATGTGTTTACATCACTGACAGACAGACAGACAGATGTGTTGACGTGACTGACAGACAGACAGACAGATGTGTTGATGTGACTGACAGACAGACAGACTGACAGACAGACAGATGTGTTGACGTGACTGACAGACAGACAGACAGATGTGTTGACGTGACTGACAGACAGACAGACAGATGTGTTGATGTGACTGACAGACAGACTGACAGACAGACAGATGTGTTTACATCACTGACAGACAGACAGACAGACAGTTGTCTGGGATTATTTTAATGGAAGAAAAGGGAAGGAAGGAGTGAATTCTGGAAGAGTGACATAAATAAAGAGGTCCGTCCGTCTGTTGTGGCTGCAGCTGGTGTGATGATACGATAGACAGAGAGTGAGTCAGAGAAGTGTCTGGGCTGGAGGTTTGTGTTATATGGGGTACCCCCCCCCAGAGACATACACAGATACAGCTGCAGCCAACCAATGTCAGCATGCAGAATGCATTTAATGCAGAAGTACCATATCATATCACGACTCATGGGTTCATTGAGTGTGCTGGGCAGTAGGCACATAACTTGAACATTAACCTGGAACTATTAACTTTTATGAGCAATAACGGTAGTTATAACAAGGGTACATTTCCGGAAGTTAAACACTGTTTCACTTACAGTTTCTACTTTCGTTTTGTCTACTCTCCCACCCACACAGAACAAAACGCAAATGAATTTGGCTTTACACCTTCCTATAGAACCACAGGTTGAGATTCTCATCCATCATTCCACTTTTTGGGCAGATGCTGGCGAGAGCTGCCAACCTCATGTATATAGAGGTATTTTCAACCTGAGGCTGAATCCCCAAATGCCAGCCTATTTATTCCCTATTTAATGCACTATTTTTTTGACCAGGACCCATAGGGCTCTGGTCAAAAGTAGTGCACTATTTAGGGAGTAGGGTGCCATTTGGGACATAAGCAATCTCACACCACAGCCTTGATCGCAGTGCAGAAAGACGTCAAGGGCAGATGCTTTTAAAGTGGGCAAAGGAAATGTAATCTTTAAACAGTAATTTGTCATTTCTGATTCCTAGACAGATTTTTCTAATTGAATGAAAATGGTTCTATTCATTTTTATGGCCTTTGCAAGAGATGAGAGAATCTCTCTACACTGTAATATAACCAATGGAAGTCTGATAAATTAACACCGGTTCATATTACTTTGATTTGTCTCTATTAAATGTATATTAATTAACTGGTGGCATATTTGAACTTCATCATGCCCAGAGAGAGTGGTATATTTTCACAGAAATTTCATTCTGAAAGCTTACTGTTTTTGGCAGCATAGCGTTATACTATAGGGCTTCTCCCCAGTGAGACCCTACAGTGCTGACTCGGCACACGGATCGTGTGTGTTCCTCTACTGATTGATATCTCTGGCTGGGTTGCCTCCCTCCTCATCTGTTGAAAGCCTTTGCCCAGACAGACAGACAGAGGGAATACAGAGCCTTGACTCTCTGGGTGCCTACAAAATGACACCCTATCCCCTATAGAATCCATTACTTTTGACCATAGCCCAGGGCACTATATAGGGAATAGGCTGCCATTTGGGATGCAGGTAGGGAGTAGACTAGAGCCAGCCAGATAGGGAGTAGACTAGAGCCAGACAGATAGGGAGTAGACTAGAGCCAGACAGATAGGGAGTAGACTAGAGCCAGACAGATAGGGAGTGGACTAGAGTCAGACAGATAGGGAGTGGACTAGAGCCAGACAGATAGGGAGTAGACTATAGCCAGACAGATAGGTTGTGGACTATAGCCAGACAGATAGGGAGTAGACTAGAGCCAGACAGATAGGGAGTGGACTAGAGCCAGACAGATAGGGAGTAGACTAGAGCCAGACAGATAGGGAGTAGACTAGAGCCAGACAGATAGGGAGTGGACTAGAGCCAGACAGATAGGGAGTAGACTAGAGCCAGACAGATAGGGAGTAGACTAGAGCCAGACAGATAGGGAGTGGACTAGAGCCAGACAGATAGGGAGTAGACTAGAGCCAGACAGATAGGGAGTGGACTAGAGCCAGACAGATAGGGAGTAGACTAGAGCCAGACAGATAGGGAGTAGACTAGAGACAGACAGATAGGGAGTGGACTAGAGCCAGACAGATAGGGAGTGGACTAGAGTCAGACAGATAGGGAGTGGACTAGAGCCAGACAGATAGGGAGTAGACTAGAGCCAGACAGATAGGTTGTGGACTATAGCCAGACAGATAGGGTGTAGACTAGAGCCAGACAGATAGGGAGTGGACTAGAGCCAGACAGATAGGGAGTAGACTAGAGCCAGACAGATAGGGAGTGGACTAGAGCCAGACAGATAGGGAGTGGACTAGAGCCAGACAGATAGGGAGTGGACTAGAGTCAGACAGATAGGGAGTGGACTAGAGCCAGACAGATAGGGAGTAGACTAGAGCCAGACAGATAGGTTGTGGACTATAGCCAGACAGATAGGGAGTAGACTAGAGCCAGACAGATAGGGAGTGGACTAGAGCCAGACAGATAGGGAGTGGACTAGAGCCAGACAGATAGGGAGTAGACTAGAGCCAGACAGATAGGTTGTGGACTATAGCCAGACAGATAGGGAGTAGACTAGAGCCAGACAGATAGGGAGTGGACTAGAGCCAGACAGATAGGGAGTAGACTAGAGCCAGAGAGATAGGGAGTAGACTAGAGCCAGACAGATAGGGAGTGGACTGGAGCCAGACAGATAGGGAGTGGACTAGAGCCAGACAGATAGGGAGTAGACTAGAGCCAAACAGATAGGGAGTAGACTAGAGGCAGACAGATAGGGAGTAGACTAGAGCCAGACAGATAGGGAGTGGACTAGAGCCAGACAGATAGGGAGTGGACTAGAGCCAGACAGATAGGGAGTAGACTAGAGCCAGACAGATAGGGAGTAGACTAGAGCCAGACAGATAGGTTGTGGACTATAGCCAGACAGATAGGGAGTAGACTAGAGCCAGACAGATAGGGAGTGGACTAGAGCCAGACAGATAGGGAGTAGACTAGAGCCAGACAGATAGGTTGTGGACTATAGCCAGACAGATAGGGAGTAGACTAGAGCCAGACAGATAGGGAGTGGACTAGAGCCAGACAGATAGGGAGTAGACTAGAGCCAGACAGATAGGGAGTAGACTAGAGCCAGACAGATAGGGAGTGGACTGGAGCCAGACAGATAGGGAGTGGACTAGAGCCAGACAGATAGGGAGTAGACTAGAGCCAAACAGATAGGGAGTAGACTAGAGGCAGACAGATAGGGAGTAGACTAGAGCCAGACAGATAGGGAGTGGACTAGAGCCAGACAGATAGGGAGTGGACTAGAGCCAGACAGATAGGGAGTAGACTAGAGCCAGACAGATAGGGAGTAGACTAGAGCCAGACAGATAGGGAGTAGACTAGAGCCAGACAGATAGGGAGTGGACTAGATCCGGCCAGATAGGGAGTAGACTAGAGCGGGCCAGATAGGGAGTGGACTAGAGCCAGACAGATAGGGAGTAGACTAGAGCCAGACAGATAGAGAGTGGACTAGAGCCAGACAGATAGGGAGTAGACTAGAGCCAGACAGATAGGGAGTAGACTAGAGCCAGACAGATAGGGAGTAGACTAGAGCCAGACAGATAGGGAGTGGACTAGAGCCAGACAGATAGGGAGTGGACTAGAGCCAGACAGATAGGGAGTAGACTAGAGCCAGACAGATAGGGAGTAGACTAGAGCCAGACAGATAGGGAGTAGACTAGAGTCAGACAGATAGGGAGTGGACTAGAGCCAGACAGATAGGGAGTAGACTAGAGCCAGACAGATAGGTTGTGGACTATAGCCAGACAGATAGGGAGTAGACTAGAGCCAGACAGATAGGGAGTGGACTAGAGCCAGACTGATAGGGAGTAGACAAGAGCCAGACAGATAGGGAGTGGACTAGAGCCAGACAGATAGGGAGTAGACTAGAGCCAGACAGATAGGGAGTGGACTAGAGCCAGACAGATAGGGAGTGGACTAGAGCCAGACAGATGGGGAGTGTACTAGAGCCAGACAGATAGGGAGTGGACTAGAGCCAGACAGATAGGGAGTAGACTAGAGCCAGACAGATAGGGAGTGGACTAGAGCCAGACAGATAGGGAGTAGACTAGAGCCAGTCAGATAGGGAGTAGACTAGAGCCGGCCAGATAGGGAGTAGACTAGAGCGGGCCAGATAGGGAGTGGACTAGAGCCAGACAGATAGGGAGTAGACTAGAGCGGGCCAGATAGGGAGTGGACTAGAGCCAGACAGATAGGGAGTAGACTAGAGCCAGACAGATAGGGAGTGGACTAGAGCCAGACAGATAGGGAGTGAGTAGACCTGGGCCTTGACTCTCTCTCTCTCTCTCTCTCTCTCTCTCTCTCTCTCTCTCGCTCTCTCTCTCTCTCTCTCTCTCTCTCTCTCTCTCTCAAATTCAAATTCAGATTAATTTATTTGCATGAAATACAATTTCAGTAAATCCAGAACAATGTGATGAGGATAATGAAATCCAGTTCATTTCAGTAGTAACAATAACAGTACATATAATCATGTATACAGGTACAACACTACTGCTGTTGTATTGGGGAATCTTCGGATGATACATTTAATTAAATGTATTGACCACCATCTCTCTCTCTCTCTCTCTCTCTCTCTCTCTCTCTCTCTCTCTCTCTCTCTCTCTCTCTCTCTCCCTATCTATCTATCTCTCCCTCTCTCCCCCTCTCCCCCTCTCAGGAACTGGACATTAAATCACGGATGGAATCGTAAAAATGGAATCTATAAAAATAAACAGAGGTGGAAATCCAGAGAGAAGTACAGTTGTACCAAGTGGCCCACGGCTGAGGACATTACGATCGTGCAGGACTGTCGTCTGAATCAAGACCCAGACAGACTCCTGTCTTGTGTAGAAGTACAGCTGCTCTTGATAGAGGGGATTAAGGATAAATACTTCAGTTACCCGATGCCAAACAAACATATATTCTATTTTTAGTTCATCTGTTGATATTGTATACGTTACATCGTATTGGCATTGTAGTTGTTTAGCATCGACTTAAAGTATAATCATTGATCAGAGTTGGTATATTGGGTTAATAGCCTAATGACCAGTTTCATGTCACAATACCCAAAAATACATTGTCCCACTAGAGGGCGCTAATACTGCAAGGAATATTCCTGAGTGGCTCTTCAAATAAACAACCAGCGTTGTCACAACCAACCAAGTCATTGATTTATTTATTCGCTTATTAAATTGCCTTGCACATTTCTCTTGCAGATGCCCAGCCCTTTAGGGTCTTAGATTAGAATAGAAGACACTATATCAGGTATAGTCTGTGACGTGTGTATATATCATGAAGTATACGTGAGCCTAGGTTAAGTTAAAGTAGCCTCTTGAAGTAATAAAGCAAAGACCAGCGGATCAAAACATCTGTTGCAAAACATCTACATTCTAAATATCTTATTAGTAACAGTTGAAATATATATTCCCTGGAGTCGTAAGAGGGCACCAATAGATTTCCCAAACCCTTTCTTTAAATAGGATCTCAGAACACAGAATAGGAGCAGGTGCGACCATAGTGCGACATGGCTGAAGGGAAATGATCTCTCTCTCTCTCTCTCTCTCTCTCTCTCTCCGGTACCGTCGCTCGCGTGCGTGTGCGCGCACAACATGGACACTGTGTCAACAACAACAACAACAACAACGAAGCACTAATTATAGTCCATCATGTTTCCAAAATCCCTTTCATTGCTAATGCATATATATATATATATATATATATATATGTCAAATTCATAAATAAGTAATACATTTATGTTTATAGACACAATTTGGCGTTTAAAAAAAAAATGAACATGATAATAAAAAATATTTTTTTTGTCTTAATTTAATGTTCGTGTTAGGCCTAATGTTAGCAGTGTGTGGTTAAGGTTAGGGTTAAGGTAAAACGTATGTCTAAAATCACATTTTAATAAGACGAGAAATTGACTTAGTGTCTATGGTAACTAGTGAGGAGCCCTCCAACAGAGGCAGCTGAAAGTTTCCTGACATCAGAATGTTGTGTGTGTGTTTTTTGGTCGCTAGGGGTGGAACGAGCGATGCCTTTTTCTCTTATTTCCATTCAGCCCTGCGGTCTATTTCTATCCACGCTTACGTCTGGGACGTTCCGCATTCCCGTACCCTCCCAGATACTGATCCGTATTTCAACGGACTGACGCAACCATTTTTGGATTTTTAGTCTCAAAACGTAGCTACATCCGATTCACAAATTACAGACACACGTTATATCACTTCGGATATTGGACCTAATAAAGGTAAATTAACCTGTTACTTCTGGCTTGGTTTATGAAACTTCGACTAAGTCGATTAACAGTAAAAAAAAAAAAAAAGTACACTTTTTTTTCAGATTTTTTAAATCTGAAAAGTTTAGTTTTTATCTTTTTCATAATTGTATTATTTTACAACGAGGATATTTTACTAGTTTTAGCTTGCAATCCCGAGACTTACAGCACTTCTACTATTGTAATTTTTTGTTGTCGTGGATATGTTTTGTTTGTTGATTTCATGTGCACAATATCTCTTTGTTTGTTAGGTAACGTTACATTGTTACAACTGCGTTTTAAATCTCCATCAAACGGACACCAAGTAGCGAATGAATATCCCATGCAGTTTTGAACACTACTGTAGAATAGACGGTAGAAATCTGCGAAAAAACATATTTCGCTGTTACATTAACGAAGCGGTTCAACGTTACGTAAATCTGTTATACACGAAACATTACTGTGGGCAACCGGCGGTAGCCTATTTAGAACCGATCGTCTAGAATAGACCGAAAAACATTCTTTCGTAGGATGGGGAGAATGTTTGCTTTAGTTTTTATTTAATTAATGTAATTGTGTGGGGAAGCAGCAAAATTGCATTCGCATTTGTTTCACTTTGCTTTATAAGGCTACTGTAGCAGAGTAGAAGCGCACTCAAGTGTACATGTTTCACACACAAACAGTCTGATATTTCTGTTTGACTTAAAAGTTCCAAAAAGGGCTAATTTGTAAACACATTGCCATGTTCATGGGAATTCATTCGATTGTGCTTATGCTATGTTTATTATGATGAAGATGATGAATCATTATCAGCCTCATCATCCCTCCTCACCATCATCTTCATCATTTAGATATATATATCTGAAGAATGTTTATCCTATTTTGAAACAGAGGGTATATGAGTTAAAATAACTATTATTCATATGTTTTTTGCAGTGTCCAAAACACTGCCCCACCATTGGTAGAAGAGGATTGCAGTCCAACTTGTGAGTAAGCAGCCTTTTCAAGTCTCATCATCTGTATCAAAATGACTTTATAAAAAGGCTGCAGGCATATCCAGGCTGTCTCTCTCTTTCTCTCTCTCTCTGACATAACCATATTACAGTGTTTTATATGGCCTCTGGTTATACAGTGTTTTGCATGGCTGTTAGGGTTCCATCAGTGAAACAAACTGCCTGGTGCAGTAGTTCATCTTGGAAATGGTCTCCGTCACTGGTTGTGTCTGAAATGGTACCCTATACCCTATATAGTTCACTTCTTTTGACCAAGGCCCATAGGGTGTTCCATACATGGGTAAAAACAAAATTGAATCAAATAACAGGGTGGCTAGATTGAAGAACCTAAATAAATTATATTTTGATTTAACACCTTTTTTTTTTTAGGTTACTACATGATTCCATGTGTGTTATTTCATAGTAGAAAATAGTAAAAATAAAGTAAAACCCTTGAATGAGTAGGTGTGTCTAAACTTTTGACTGGTACTGTACATGTAGGTAGGGGTAAAGTGTGTGTGTGTGTGTGTCAGGGTAATATGTTAGAGTCCAGTGAGTGCAAATAATAAGAATAAAATAATAAATGTAAAATAGTCTGGGTAGCCATTTGGTTAACTGTTCAGCAGTCTAACGGTTTGGGGGTAGAAGCTGTTAAGTAGCCTTTTGGTCCCAGACTTGGTGCTCTGGTACTGCTTGCCGTGAGGTAGCAGAGAAAACAGTCTATGACTTGGGTGGCTGAAGTCTTTGACAATTTTTAGGGCCTTCCTCTGACACCGCCTGGTTTAGAAGTCCCGGATGGCAGCAAGCTTGGCCCCGGTGATGTACTGGGCTGTACGCACTACCCTCTGTAGCGCCTTGCGGTCGGAGGCTGAGCAGTTGCCATACCAGGTGGTGATGAAACCAGTCAGGATACTCTTGATGGTGCAGCTGTAGAACTTTTTGAGCATCTGAGGTCCAATGCCAAATCTTTTCAGCCTCCCGATGGGGTATAGGTGTTGTCGTGTGTGTAGACCACGATAGGTCCTTAGTGATGTGGACACTGAGGAACTTGAAGGTCTTGACCCGCTCCACTACAGCCCTGTCGATGTGAATGAGGGCTTGCCCGCCCTTCTGTTTCCTGTAGTCCACAATCAGCTCCTTTGTTTTGCTCACATTGAGGGAGAGGTTGTTGTCATGGCACCACACTGCCAGGTCTATAACCTCCTCCCTATAGGCTGTCTCGTCATCGTCGGTGATCAGGCCTACCACCGTTGTGTCATCGACAATCTTAATGATGGTTTTGGAGCCGTGCGTGGCGACGCAGTCGTGGGCGAACAGGGAGAACAGGAGGGTACTAAGCACGCACCCCTGAGGGGCCCCCGCGTTGCGGGTCAGCGTGGCGGATGTGTTGTTGCCTACCCTCACCATCTGGGGGCGGCCCGTCAGGAAATCCAGAATCCAGTTGCAGAGAGAGATGTTCAGTCCCAGGGTCCTTGGAGGGCACTATGGTGTTGAACGCTGAGCTGTAGTCTCAACAGCATTCTCACGTAGGTGTTCCTTTTGTCCATGTGGGAAAGGGCAGTATGGAGTGAAATAGAGATTGCTTCATCTGTAGATCTATTGGGACGGTATGCAAATTGGAGTGGGTCCAGGGTTTCTGGGATGATGGTGTCGACGTGAGCCATGACCAGCCTTTCAAAGCATTACATGGCTACAGGGCGGTAGTCATTTAGGCAGGTTACCTTGGAGTTCTTGGGCACAGGGACTATGTTGGTCTGCTTTAAACTTGTAGATATTACAGATTGGGTCAGTGAGAGATAGAACATTTTATTGAAGACACTTGCCAGCTGACGCATGCTCTGACTACGTGTCCTGGTAATCCGTGTGGCCTTGCGAATGTTAACCTTTTTTAAAAGGTCTTACTCACATCGGCTATGGAGAGCGGGATTACAGTCGCCCGCCCTGCCTGTTTGATGGTTCGTCAGAGGGCGTAGCAGGATTTCTTATATGCGTCCGGATTAGTGTCCAGCCCCTTGAAAGTGGAAGCTTTAGCTCACTGCGGATGTTGCCTGTAATCCATGGCTTCTGGTTGGGATATGTACGTACGGTCACTGTGGGGACGACGGCGTCAATGCTCTTGTTAATGAAGCCGGCGAATGATGTGGTAAACTCCTCAATGTTATCGGATGAATCCCAGAACATATTCCAGTCTGTGCTAGCATCAGCTTCATCTGACCACCCTTCGGTATTGAGCGTGTCACTGGTCCTTCCTGTTTGAGTTTTTGCTTGTAAGCAGGAATCAGGAGGATAGATTTATTGTCAGATATGCCAAATGTAGTGAACTACATAGGGTGGGAACTATGGACGGGGTTCTTCAATGAAGTATTTGTTGTCATTCAACAAGAGATGACTAGTTTTCATACAAATATGTTCACTTGAAAAATTATGCAAAAAACATTTGTTAGATGTAAATTTGCTTGACTAAGATTTCTTCTGCAAAAAAGTTGAAATTAATGACAGATTTCTTGATTTATTTTAGATTAATTTGGTCTATTTTGAGGAAATGTACCGGCTATGTTGTTGCTATGGTGGCTCAAGAGGGACAAACAACAGTAAAATTTCAGCATTTATTTTCATTTTTTTCAAGCGAAGCTCTTCAGGGAGAATGCGTGCACAGATGTTCGATTCACCTAGCCGAGTTCTGCTAGGAGGAAACCAAACCGAACGCCTTGAGTCTGGTTAGGTTTGTCATTATTATCTGATAACATTTCATGTCAGTGAACCTGACACTTTTATATAGCCTGGTCTGAATGCAGTGGAGACACACAGGGGGGACATTCTCTTTGGACCGGCACACGTTCAGCATGTGGGCCAAGCTTATTGTGTTCCCCAAAAGACCCAGAGGACCAAGTGGAAAAAACTGTTGTTACAGTAGGTTCTAAATAAACAGAGTAAAAACGCGCGCAATAAAAGCTAAAACCAAGTTTATTCGCCCACTGGAACATACAGCTGCATAAAACAAATAACATTTTCACACGAGCACTGATATTTAACCCTCTCTCCTATGCTGAGCCCCTCTTTACACATCTGAACAGCCAATACACCTCTGTTGCTATGCAGAAGATTAGTGATATCTGTTCTTCCTCACTTCATCTAACCTGACCTCTGCCCCCCAAATTCCTCACTCCTGCCCAACTCACGGCCGTCATGGTGACTTTTACCAGACTGTGTGTCTCTTCTCCTCCCATATGATGCCTGATGGCTAACAATAACATATCCTGACATAATGTAAATATTATACATTCCCCTCTCTCCCTCAGCGAAATGAATAAGTGTATTTCATGATTTCAAAGGTTAAGAAATCAGAACCCATCACAGTAATAGACATGCTCATGCTCCCCTTAGTTTAAAAAGTAACTTAATTGACTGTAGAATGTTCCTACACACCTCTCCTGTCTATTGAGTAACTAGTATCGGTAGATCTCTATAAGACTGTCATTGTGTCTATATAGGCCAGAGGCGACTAGTTGTCTCTACTTAGTAGAGGTGGTAGTAGTGTGACATCTGCATGGGGAAAATGCTGCTGTGGACATGCTAAAATAAGCTATGGGGAGTGACCTGTGTGTGTGTGCCCCTTCGTATATGTGTGTGTGTGTGTATATATGGCTTTGTACGAGTGTGTTTGTGTGTGAGAGACTACATGCCTTCACCTCGTATGTGTATGCATTTCTTCCTGTAATTGTGTGTCTGAGTGTTAAGGTCTTTAAATGCCCCAGCACCTGCCTGCCTGCCTGCTTACAGTACCTACCTGCCTGCCTACCTGCCTGCCTGCTTACAGTGCCTGCCTGCCTACCTGTCTGCCTGCTTACAGTGCCTGCCTGCCTACCTGCCTGCCTGTTTACAGTACCTACCTGCCTGCCTGCTTACAGTGCCTGCCTGCCTGCCTGCTTGCTTACAGTACCTACCTGCCTGCTTACAGTACCTGCCTGCCTGCTTACAGTGCCTGCCTGCCTGCCTGCCTGCCTGCCTCATCTGTGGGATGGTTTCCACATAAATGGAACACTGCTGTGGATTATCTGCGCCCCCTCTAGTCATAGACTGTTCTCTCTGCTACCGCACAGCAAGCAGTACCGGAGCGCCAAGTCTAGGTCCAAGAGGCTTCTAAACAGCTTCTACCCCCTAGTCATAGACTGTTCTCTCTGCTACCGCACAGCAAGTGGTACCGGAGCGCCAAGTCTAGGTCCAATCGGCTTCTAAACAGCTTCTACACCCTAGTCATAGACTGTTCTCTCTGCTACCGCACTGCAAGCGGTACCGGAGCGCCAAGTCTAGGTCCAAGAGGCTTCTAAACAGCTTCTACCCCCTAGTCATAGACTGTTCTCTCTGCTACCGCACGGCAAGCAGTACCAGAGCGCCAAGTCTAGGTCAAATCGGCTTCTAAACAGCTTCTACCCCCTAGTCATAGACTGTTCTCTCTGCTACCGCACAGCAAGCGGTACCGGGCGCCAAGTCTAGGGTCCAATCGGCTTCTAAACAGCTTCTACCCCTAGTCATAGACTGTTCTCTCTGCTACCGCGGACAGCAAGCGGTACCGGAGCGCCAAGTCTAGGTCCAATCGGCTTCTAAACAGCTTCTACCCCCTAGTCATAGACTGTTCTCTCTGCTACCGCACAGCAAGCAGTACCGGAGCGCCAAGTCTAGGTCCAATCGGCTTCTAAACAGCTTCTACCCCCTAGTCATAGACTGTTCTCTCTGCTACCGCACAGCAAGCGGTACCGGAGCGCCAAGTCTAGGTACAAAAGGCTTCTTAACCCCAACCCCCCACCCATTTTACGCTGCTGCTACTGTCTATTATCTATGCATAGTCACTTTACCACTACCACATGTACATATTACCTCGACTAACCTGTGCCCCCTGCACATTGACTCTGTACCGGTACCTCCTGTATATAGTCGTGTTACTGTTATTTTATTGTTGCTCTTTAGTTATACATTTTTCTTTTAATTTTCTTCTTTTTGAATTTGTATTTATTTTTAACTTCAGTTTATTTTAGTAAATACTTTCTTAGCTCTTATTTTTCTGTATTGTTTGTTAAGGGTTTGTAAGTCCGCATTTCACTGTAAGGTCTACAGCTGTTGTATTCAGCATTTCACTGTAAGGTCTACACCTGTTGTATTCAGCATTTCACTGTAAGGTCTACACCTGTTGTATTCAGCATTTCACTGTAAGGTCTACAGCTGTTGTATTCAGCATTTCACTGTAAGGTCTACAGCTGTTGTATTCAGCATTTCACTGTAAGGTCTGCACCTGTTGTATTCAGCATTTCACTGTAAGGTCTACAGCTGTTGTATTCAGCATTTCACTGTAAGGTCTACACCTGTTGTAATTCAGCATTTCACTGTAAGGTCTACACCTGTTGTATTCAGCATTTCACTGTAAGGTCTACACCTGTTGTATTCAGCATTTCACTGTAAGGTCTACACCTGTTGTATTCAGCATTTCACTGTAAGGTCTACACCTGTTGTATTCAGCATTTCACTGTAAGGTCTACAGCTGTTGTATTCGGCGCATGTGACAAATAACATTTGATTCAATTTTTTTTATTTGATTAATGGGGAGGGTTGGCAAGCAGCACTGTGTTGTCTTGCTCTCTCTGGGTTTATTTTAAGTAGAAACGTCTTTCTCTCTGGAGAGATTGGATAGCCAAGCTGCCTGCCTGCCTGCTCCCTCCCCGACACTAGACTCATTACGGCTAGCCATGCAACAACTAGACCTAGCTAACAGGCATTACAGCTAGCCATGCAACGACTAGACCTAGCTAACAGGCATTACAGCTAGCCATGCAACAACTAGACCTAGCTAACAGGCATTACGGCTAGCCATGCAACAACTAGACCTAGGTAACAAGCATTACAGCTAGCCATGCAACGACTAGACCTAGCTAACAGGCATTACAGCTAGCCATGCAACTAGACCTAGCTAACAGGCATTACGGCTAGCCATGCAACAACTAGACCTAGCTAACAGGCATTACAGCTAGCCATGCAACAACTAGACCTAGCTAACAGGCATTACGGCTAGCCATGCAACAACTAGACCTAGCTAACAGGCATTACAGCTAGCCATGCAACGACTAGACCTAGCTAACAGGCATTACAGCTAGCCATGCAACGACTAGACCTAGCTAACAGGCATTACAGCTAGCCATGCAACTAGACCTAGCTAACAGGCATTACGGCTAGCCATGCAACAACTAGACCTAGCTAACAGGCATTACAGCTAGCCATGCAACGACTAGACCTAGCTAACAGGCATTACAGCTAGCCATGCAACAACTAGACCTAGCTAACAGGCATTGCAGCTAGCCATGCAACAACTAGACCTAGCTAACAGCTAGCCATGCAACAACTAGACCTAGCTAACAGGCATTACGGCTAGCCATGCAACAACTAGACCTAGCTAACAGGCATTACGGCTAGCCATGCAACAACTAGACCTAGCTAACAGGCATTACAGCTAGCCATGCAACAACTAGACCTAGCTAACAGGCATTACGGCTAGCCATGCAACAACTAGACCTAGCTAACAAGCATTACAGCTAGCCTGGCCATGCAAACGACTCAGACCTCAGCTAACAGGCATTACAGCTAGCCATGCAACAACCAGACCTAGCTAACAGGCATTACAGCTAGCCATGCAAACAACTAGACCTAGCTAACAGGCATTACAGCTAGCCATGCAACAACTAGACCTAGCTAACAGGCATTACAGCTAGCCATGCAACGACTAGACCTAGCTAACAGGCATTACAGCTAACCATGCAACAACTAGACCTAGCTAACAGGCATTACAGCTAGCCATGCAACGACTAGACCTAGCTAACAGGCATTACGGCTAGCCATGCAACAACTAGACCTAGCTAACAGGCATTACAGCTAGCCATGCAACAACTAGACCTAGCTAACAGGCATTACAGCTAGCCATGCAACGACTAGACCTAGCTAACAGGCATTACAGCTAGCCATGCAACAACTAGACCTAGCTAACAGGCATTACGGCTAGCCATGCAACAACTAGACCTAGCTAACAGGCATTACAGCTAGCCATGCAACTAGACCTAGCTAACAGGCATTACGGCTAGCCATGCAACAACTAGACCTAGCTAACAGGCATTACAGCTAGCCATGCAGCGACTCAGACCTAGCTAACAGGCATTACAGCTAGCCATGCAGCGACTAGACCTGGCTAACAGGCATTACAGCTAGCCATGCAACTAGACCTGGCTAACAGGCATTACGGCTAGCCATGCAACAACTAGACCTAGCTAACAGGCATTACAGCTAGCCATGCAACGACTAGACCTAGCTAACAGGCATTACAGCTAGCCATGCAACAACTAGACCTAGCTAACAGGCATTGCAGCTAGCCATGCAACAACTAGACCTAGCTAACAGCTAGCCATGCAACAACTAGACCTAGCTAACAGGCATTACGGCTAGCCATGCAACAACTAGACCTAGCTAACAGGCATTACGGCTAGCCATGCAACAACTAGACCTAGCTAACAGGCATTACGGCTAGCCATGCAACAACTAGACCTAGCTAACAGGCATTACAGCTAGCCATGCAACAACTAGACCTAGCTAACAGGCATTACGGCTAGCCATGCAACAACTAGACCTAGCTAACAAGCATTACAGCTAGCCATGCAACGACTAGACCTAGCTAACAGGCATTACAGCTAGCCATGCAACAACTAGACCTAGCTAACAGGCATTACAGCTAGCCATGCAAACGACTAGACCTAGCTAACAGGCATTACGGCTAGCCATGCAACAACTAGACCTAGCTAACAGGCATTACAGCTAGCCATGCAACAACCAGACCTAGCTAACAGGCATTACGGCTAGCCATGCAACAACTAGACCTAGCTAACAAGCATTACAGCTAGCCATGCAACGACTAGACCTAGCTAACAGGCATTACAGCTAGCCATGCAACAACTAGACCTAGCTAACAGGCATTACAGCTAGCCATGCAACGACTAGACCTAGCTAACAGGCATTACGGCTAGCCATGCAACAACTAGACCTAGCTAACAGGCATTACAGCTAGCCATGCAACTAGACCTAGCTAACAGGCATTACGGCTAGCCATGCAACAACTAGACCTAGCTAACAGGCATTACAGCTGCAGCATAGACCTAGCTAACAGGCATTACAGCTAGACCTAGCTAACAGGCACAGCTCTAGACCTGGCTAACGGGCATTACAGCTGGCCATGCAACAACTAGACCTAGCTAACAGGCATTCAGCTAGCCATGCAACAACTAGACCTAGCTAACAGGGCATTACAGCTAGCCATGCAACGACTAGACCTGGCTAACGGGCATTACAGCTAGCCATGCAGCTAGACCTGGCTAACAGGCATTACAGCCATGCAACAACTAGACCTAGCTAACAGGGCATTACAGCTAGCCAGGCTAGACCTGGCTAACAGGCAACAGACTAGACCCTGGCTAACAGGCATTACAGACCTGGCTAACGCCATGGCCATGCAGCAACTAGACCTAGCTAACAGGCATTGCAGCTAGCCATGCAACAGCTAGACCTAGCTAACAGGCATTACGGCTAGCCATGCAACAACTAGACCTAGCTAACAGGGCATTACAGCTAGGCCATGCAACGATCAGAGACCTAGCTAACAGGCATTACAGCTAGCCATGCAACAACTAGACCTAGCTAACAGGCATTACAGCTAGCCATGCAACAACTAGACCTAGCTAACAGGCATTACAGCTAGCCATGCAACAACTAGACCTAGCTAACAGGCATTACAGCTAGCCATGCAACAACTAGACCTAGCTAACAGGCATTACAGCTAGCCATGCAACAACTAGACCTAGCTAACAGGCATTACAGCTAGCCATGCAACAACTAGACCTAGCTAACAGGCATTGCAGCTAGCCATGCAACAACTAGACCTAGCTAACAGGCATTACAGCTAGCCATGCAACAACTAGACCTAGCTAACAGGCATTACAGCTAGCCATGCAACAACTAGACCTAGCTAACAGGCATTACAGCTAGCCATGCAACAACTAGACCTAGCTAACAGGCATTGCAGCTAGCCATGCAACAACTAGACCTAGCTAACAGGCATTACAGCTAGCCATGCAACGACTAGACCTAGCTAACGGGCATTACAGCTGGCCATGCAACAGCTAGACCTGGCTAACGGGCAACAGCTAGCCATGCAGCGACTAGACCTGGCTAACAGGCATTGCAGCTAGCCATGCAGCAACTAGACCTGGCTAACAGGCATTACAGCTAGCCATGCAACAGCTAGACCTGGCTAACAGGCATTACAGCCATGCAACAACTAGACCTGGCTAACAGGCCATGCAACAACTAGACCTAGCTAACAGGGCATTACAGCTAGCCATGCAACAACTAGACCTGGCTAACAGGCATTGCAGCTAGCCATGCAACAACTGCAACGGCTAACAGCTAGCCTAGCTAACAGGCATTACAGCTAGCCATGCAACAACTCAGACCTAGCTAACAGGCATTACAGCTAGCCATGCAACAACTAGACCTAGCTAACAGGCATTACAGCTAGCCATGCAACAACTAGACCTAGCTAACAGGCATTACAGCTAGCCATGCAACAACTAGACCTAGCTAACAGGCATTACAGCTAGCCATGCAACAACTAGACCTGGCTAACAGGCATTGCAGCTAGCCATGCAACAACTAGACCTAGCTAACAGGCATTACAGCTAGCCATGCAACAACTAGACCTAGCTAACAGGCATTACAGCTAGCCATGCAACAACTAGACCTAGCTAACAGGCATTACAGCTAGCCATGCAACAACTAGACCTAGCTAACAGGCATTACAGCTAGCCATGCAACAACTAGACCTAGCTAACAGGCATTAGCTAGCCATGCAACAACTAGACCTAGCTAACAGGCATTACAGCTAGCCATGCAACAACTAGACCTAGCTAACAGGCATTACAGCTAGCCATGCAACAACTAGACCTAGCTAACAGGCATTACAGCTAGCCATGCAACAACTAGACCTAGCTAACAGGCATTACAGCTAGCCATGCAACAACTAGACCTAGCTAACAGGCATTACAGCTAGCCATGCAAACGACTAGACCTAGCTAACAGGCATTACAGCTAGCCATGCAACAACTAGACCTAGCTAACAGGCATTACAGCTAGCCATGCAGCAACTAGACCTGGCTAACAGGCACACGGCCAGCCATGCAACAACTAGACCTAGCTAACAGGCATTACAGCTAGCCATGCAACAACTAGACCTGGCTAACGGGCATTACAGCTAGCCATGCAACAACCAGACCTAGCTAACAGGCATTACAGCTAGCCATGCAACAACTAGACCTAGCTAACAGGCATTACAGCTAGCCATGCAACAACTAGACCCTAGCTAACAGGCATTACAGCCAGCCATGCACGACTAGACCTGGCTAACAGGCATTACAGCTAGCCATGCAACAGCTAGACCTGGCTAACAGGCATTACAGCTGGCCATGCAGCAACTAGACCTGGCTAACGGGCATTACAGCTAGCCATGCAACAACTAGACCTGGCTAACAGGCATTACAGCTAGCCATGCAACAACTAGACCTAGCTAACAGGCATTACAGCTAGCCATGCAACAACTAGACCTAGCTAACAGGCATTACGGCTAGCCATGCAACAACTAGACCTAGCTAACAGGCATTACAGCTAGCCATGCAACGACTAGACCTAGCTAACAGGCATTACAGCTAGCCATGCAACAACTAGACCTAGCTAACAGGCATTACAGCTAGCCATGCAACAACTAGACCTAGCTAACAGCTAGCCATGCAACAACTAGACCTAGCTAACAGGCATTACAGCTAGCCATGCAACAACTAGACCTAGCTAACAGGCATTACGGCTAGCCATGCAACAACTAGACCTAGCTAACAGGCATTACAGCTAGCCATGCAACAACTAGACCTAGCTAACAGGCATTACAGCTAGCCATGCAACAACTAGACCTAGCTAACAGGCATTACAGCTAGCCATGCAACGACTAGACCTAGCTAACAGGCATTACAGCCAGCCATGCAACAACCAGACCTAGCTAACAGGCATTACAGCTAGCCATGCAACAACTAGACCTGGCTAACAGGCATTACAGCTAGCCATGCAACAACTAGACCTAGCTAACAGGCATTACAGCTAGCCATGCAACACAACTAGACCTAGCTAACGGGCATTACGGCTAGCCATGCAACAACTAGACCTGGCTAACGGGCATTACAGCTAGCCATGCAACAACTAGACCTAGCTAACAGGCATTACAGCTAGCCATGCAACAACTAGACCTAGCTAACAGGCATTACAGCTAGCCATGCAACGACTAGACCTGGCTAACAGGCATTACAGCTAGCCATGCAACAACTAGACCTAGCTAACAGGCATTACAGCTAGCCATGCAACAACTAGACCTAGCTAACAGGCATTACAGCTAGCCATGCAACAACTAGACCTAGCTAACAGGCATTACAGCTAGCCATGCAACAACTAGACCTAGCTAACAGCTAGCCATGCAACAACTAGACCTAGCTAACAGGCATTACGGCTAGCCATGCAACAACTAGACCTAGCTAACAGGCATTGCAGCTAGCCATGCAACAACTAGACCTGGCTAACAGGCATTACAGCTAGCCATGCAACAACTAGACCTAGCTAACGGGCATTACAGCTAGCCATGCAACAACTAGACCTAGCTAACAGGCATTACGGCTAGCCATGCAACAACTAGACCTGGCTAACAGGCATTACAGCTAGCCATGCAACGACTAGACCTGGCTAACAGGCATTACGGCTAGCCATGCAACAACTAGACCTAGCTAACAGGCATTACAGCTAGCCATGCAGCGACTAGACCTGGCTAACAGGCATTACAGCTAGCCATGCAACAACTAGACCTAGCTAACAGGCATTACAGCTAGCCATGCAGCGACTAGACCTAGCTAACAGGCATTACAGCTAGCCATGCAACAACTAGACCTAGCTAACAGGCATTACAGCTAGCCATGCAATGACTAGACCTAGCTAACAGGCATTACAGCCAGCCATGCAACAACTCAGACCTAGCTAACAGGCATTACAGCTAGCCATGCAATCCACCAGACCTGGCTAACAGGCATTACGGCTAGCCATGCAACGACTAGACCTAGCTAACAGGCATTACAGCTAGCCATGCAGCGACTAGACCTAGCTAACAGGCATTACAGCTAGCCATGCAACAACTAGACCTAGCTAACAGGCATTACAGCTAGCCATGCAACAACTAGACCTAGCTAACAGGCATTACAGCTAGCCATGCAACAACTAGACCTAGCTAACAGGCATTACGGCCAGCCATGCAACAACTAGACCTGGCTAACAGGCATTACAGCTAGCCATGCAACAACTAGACCTAGCTAACAGGCATTACAGCTAGCCATGCAACAACTAGACCTAGCTAACAGGCATAACAGCTAGCCATGCAACAACTAGACCTAGCTAACAGGCATTACAGCTAGCCATGCAACAACTAGACCTAGCTAACAGGCATTGCGGCTAGCCATGCAACAACTAGACCTGGCTAACGGCCAGCCATGCAACAACTAGACCTAGCTAACAACAGCTAACGGCATGCAGCCATGCAACAACTAGACCTAGCTAACAGGCATTACAGCTAGCCATGCAACAACTAGACCTAGCTAACAGGCATTACAGCTAGCCATGCAACAACTAGACCTAGCTAACAGGCATTACAGCTAGCCATGCAACAACTAGACCTAGCTAACAGGCATTACAGCTAGCCATGCAACAACTAGACCTAGCTAACAGGCATTACGGCTAGCCATGCAACAACCAGACCTAGCTAACAGGCATTACAGCTAGCCATGCAAACGACCAGACCTAGCTAACAGGCATTACAGCTAGCCATGCAACGACTAGACCTAGCTAACAGGCATTACAGCTAGCCATGCAACGACTAGACCTAGCTAACAGGCATTACGGCTAGCCATGCAACAACTAGACCTAGCTAACAGGCATTACGGCTAGCCATGCAACAACTAGACCTAGCTAACAGGCATTACAGCTAGCCATGCAACGACTAGACCTAGCTAACAGGCATTACAGCTAGCCATGCAACTAGACCTAGCTAACAGGCATTACAGCTAGCCATGCAACGACTAGACCTAGCTAACAGGCATTACAGCTAGCCATGCAACAACTAGACCTAGCTAACAGGCATTACAGCTAGCCATGCAACAACTAGACCTAGCTAACAGGCATTGCAGCTAGCCATGCAACAACTAGACCTAGCTAACAGCTAGCCATGCAACAACTAGACCTAGCTAACGGGCATTACGGCTAGCCATGCAACAACTAGACCTAGCTAACAGGCATTACGGCTAGCCATGCAACAACTAGACCTAGCTAACAGGCATTACAGCTAGCCATGCAACAACTAGACCTAGCTAACAGGCAGGAGGCGACTCACTTACTGGCATGAATACAGTAGGAGTAGTATACAACTGTCCCAAATGGCACCCTATTCCCTTTAAAGTGCACTATTTTTGACCAGGGCCCTATGTAGGGATTAGGGTGCCATAGGGCCCTGGTCAAAACTAGTGCACTATGTAGGGATTAGGGTGCCATTTGGAACCTCTGGTTAGGCTGAGAACCTAGCCTAGATGGACAGTACGGAAGTGGACACTCAGAAGTGAGAGGGTGTAAAATAGACTGTGTAGTCACTGGAACTGCATCTTTAATAGAAAAAAGAAATGAGAGACAACCGAGACGGCAAGAGACCGAAAGCCATTGAGAGGTCACGAAATGCCCTGAGACAGCAACAACACCTCTAGAACTATATCCAGATTTCACAATTCCTTTGTGTCAACGATACAGTACCTGCTTCTGTTTTGTAGTGCTACTACCTGGTCCAAATGGAACCCTAATCCCTATATAGTGCACTACTTTAGACCAGGGCCCTATGGAACCCTATTCCCTATATAGTGCACTACTTTAGACCAGGGCCCTATGAAACCCTATTCCCAATATAGTGCACTACTTTTGACCAGGGCCCTATGGCAATCTAATCCCTATATAGTGCACTACTTTTGATGGAATAGGGATGCCATTTTGGACACACCCTATGAGTTCTGGTTTCTGCAACTGACCACACCAAGATGGTTAAAGGGAGTGTGTGTCTGTGTGTGTGTGTTGTGGGGAGGACAGTCTAGATGAGGAAATATTAGAGAATAATGATTAAACATCATGGAATCCTCCTTGGCCAGAGTTACATAATCGACTGATTGCTTAAACAAAGAGAGACAGCATTAAATCTGTTTCTCTGGCTGGCTGGGGTTGTTGGCCAATGTGTTAATTTCAAGCATTGCTCAAATTGTCAAGGTTATGTTGTATAGACCTACAGGGAACTCCATACAGTCAGATGGCTGTTTATCTTGTACTGCAGAGGCTACGGTCTCATTACTCCATACCTGAATGCAGCTATTCACACAAGTCTGGTTATGAGTGTATCTGACCATCACTCTAGTGATTTATAGCCAATTGAGATGAGTGCAAACCACTGGTTTCTGTCAGCCTTCTCCACTCCTGGACCATCCCACAGGTATAATGCCAGTGTCTGTAGAGAGAGACACGGGGACGTTTGGAAAACACTCAGCCACTGATAATCACATGGCCCAGTGCTTTGCCTTAGTCAGGATTTGACTGGAAAATGAATTGCAAGGATGCTTGGACTGCGTTCCAAATGTCACATTATTCTCTACATGGTGTACTACTTATAGGACCCTGGTCAAACGTAGTGCACTACTTATAGGACCCTGGTCAAACGTAGTGCACTCTACCTCCCTGCCACAGAGCCAGGCTAACGAATACCAAAGCCTCTACCTCCCTGCCACAGAGCCAGGCTAACGAATACCAAACCCTCTACCTCCCTGCCACAGAGCCAAGCTAACGAATACCAAAGCCTCTACCTCCCTGCTGCAGAGCCAGGCTAACGAATACCAAACCCTCTACCTCCCTGCCACAGAGCCAGGCTAACGTAATACCAAACCCTCTACCTCCCTGCCACAGAGCCAGGCTAACGAATACCAAAGCCTCTACCTCCCTGCCACAAAGCCAGGCTAACGAATACCAAAGCCTCTACCTCCCTGCCACAGAGCCAGGCTAACGAATACCAAAGCCTCTACCTCCCTGCCACAGAGCCAGGCTAACGTAATACCAAAGCCTCTACCTCCCTGCCACAGAGCCAGGCTAACGTAATACCAAACCCTCTACCTCCCTGCCACAGAGCCAGGCTAACGAATACCAAAGCCTCTACCTCCCTGCCACAGAGCCAGGCTAACGAATACCAAAGCCTCTACCTCCCTGCCACAGAGCCAGGCTAATATTTGGCTATTGATAACTAGCTCATGATCGTAACCTAAAGGACTCATTGAGTACATTTACATGCACAGGAACAATTAGATATGAAACGAATTGAAGGCAGTAGGCTGAGTATGGCATTAGTCATGTCAACACCTTAATCGGTGTATTTGATCTGCAGCATGTGCCATCAAATCAAATGTTATTTCACATGCGTCGAATACAACAGGTATAGACCTTACAGTGAAATGCTTACTTACAAACCCTTAACCAACAATGCAGATGAATAAGAAATAAAAGTAACAAATAGTTAAGAGCAGCAGTAAAATAACAGTAGCGAGGCTATATACAGGGGGTACCGGTACAGAGTCAATGTGGAGGCTATATACAGGGGGTACCGGTACAGAGTCAATGTGGAGGCTATATACAGGGGAGTACCGGTACAGAGTCAATGTGGAGGCTATATACAGGGGTACCGTTACAGAGTCAATGTGGAGGCTATATACAGGGGAGTACGGTACAGAGTCAATGTGGAGGCTATATACAGGGGGTACCGGTACAGAGTCAATGTGGAGGCTATATACAGGGGAGTACCGGTACAGAGTCAATGTGGAGGCTATATACAGGGGGTACCTGTACAGAGTCAATGTGGAGGCTATATACAGGGGGTACCGGTACAGAGTCAATGTGGAGGCTATATACACGGGGCATCGGTTAGTCGAGGAGCCTCCCTCTTTAGCCACACAGTGAACTGAGTTTGGAACAACTGAATGTAGCATCCTACAAGTCGTTTTCTGACTCAGAGTCAAATATTCTTCCCAAAAATAACAAGTTCACTGTGGTAGAACGTTTATTTTCTACATTTATCAGAGTGCCATCAGGTAGCCTGATTTCAGATGTGTCCATGGAAACAGGATAAGGTAGCCTGATTTCAGATGTGTCCATGGAAACAGGATAAGGTAGCCTGATTTCAGATGTGTCCATGGAAACAGGATAAGGTAGCCTGATTTCAGATGTGTCCATGGATACAGGATTATTAGGGGGAATTGTTCTCCCCGCAAAGCATTTCAGTGTTTAAATCAAACTATTATATTAATCTGACTATCCACAATAATCACATTATACCCCCACTCACTGACTGTTGTTGGGGTACTGTCCTCTCTTCATCGATATAGCCTGGTCCCAGATCTGTTTTGTGCCGTCCTGCCAACTCACGCATGTCAATGACCATAGGAGTTTGAAAGAGAGCACAAACAGATCTGAGACCAGAGTACCATTGGTAATGAATGAATGGTGGGGATTGGATTGTTTAGTCACCACGTCTTCAATGTGGTTTTGAAACGCTGGTTTCCCAACGTCGGGCCTGCCAAAGACCGGTTCGCATGCTGCATGAAGCCTGATCGAACCGTGAGAGGAACATCAGGAGAAATGAAAGCTGTCTGCTGAGTTCCTGTTTTCTGTTCACAACTTACTCTTCTCACATGTTTTTCCTCTGAGTTGAATGACCCAAGATGAACCACAACAGAGCAGAGCACATCACGGCCCTGGACAGCACCATAACATACCACATCACGGCCCTGGACAGCACCATAACATACCACATCACGGCCCTGGACAGTACCATAACATACCACATCACGGCCCTGGACAGCACCATAACATACCACATCACGGCCCTGGACAGCACCATAACATACCACATCACGGCCCTGGACAGCACCATAACATACCACATCACGGCCCTGGACAGCACCATAACATACCACATCACGGCCCTGGACAGCACCATAACATACCACATCACGGCCCTGGACAGTACCATAACATACCACATCACGGCCCTGGACAGTACCATAACATACCACATCACGGCCCTGGACAGTACCATAACATACCACATCACGGCCCTGGACAGCACCATAACATACCACATCACGGCCCTGGACAGTACCATAACATACCACATCACGGCCCTGGACAGCACCATAACATACCACATCACGGCCCTGGACAGCACCATAACATACCACATCACGGCACTGGACAGCACCATAACATACCACATCACGGCCCTGGACAGCACCATAACATACCACATCACGGCACTGGACAGTACCATAACATACCACATCACGGCCCTGGACAGTACCATAACATACCACATCACGGCCCTGGACAGCACCATAACATACCACATCACGGCCCTGGACAGCACCATAACATACCACATCACGGCCCTGGACAGCACCATAACATACCACATCACGGCCCTGGACAGTACCATAACATACCACATCACAGCACCATAACATACCACATCACAGCCCTGGACAGTACCATAACATACCACATCACAGCCCTGGACAGCACCATAACATACCACATCACAGCCCTGGACAGTACCATAACGTACAACACCACACCACACAGTACAGTACAGTACTCCTGTGCACTGGCCTTTAGGAGTCCACTTTTGTGCCATCTGCATCTTATCCTAACTGTCCTAACCTCCAAAGTCAAAAGAATGAGGGTTTGTGTAAGGTTCCATGTTAGCGGAATTATACTGTATGCTAAACGAGAAACCATTTGATTTCAAAGTTTAACAAACCATAGAACTCTATGCACAATAACTACTTTTATCAATTTCCACAGAATATTTGACAAACACATTTACACGAAGAACTGTGCAGATACAAAGTTTGGTGACAGAATACAACGGAGGGAGATTTTACTAATACTAATAACTAACAAATAACTAACTAATACTAATAACTAATAACTAACTAATACTAATAACTAACTAATACTAATAACTAACTAATAACTCTGTCACCAAACTTTTTTTTTTTGTGTAAATTGTTCAAAGTAGTCATTGTGCATAGAGTATGGCTTGTTAAACTTAGAAATCAATGGTTTTTGTTCGGCCTACATTTTAAAGTGAGAAATTGGCGTCTCAGTCAGTGTAATTCCGTTTATCAAATTCTTCTCCCCAGAGGGTTAAGAAGGAAAGCCTGGGTCAGAAACTCAACGGCACCTACTGTAGAATAGCTTGACTGACTGAGTGCAGAGTCTGTGTTCCAAATACCACCCTACACCCTTTATAGTGCAATACTATTAACCAGAGCTTTATGTTTTCATGTAGTGCACTATAGAAGGTATGTCATTTAGGACTCATCCAGGGAGTAACGGAGCCATGGCTCAGGTCTTGAGGACAGAGGCGTGTGTTTGGATAAGGCATCACTCTCATTGTTCATTTTCACCATGTTATTCTTTCTTTCTCCAGACCAGAGATAGGTTGGCTGTTAGCATGTCACTAAGAGTTGTGCAAGTTGGTATGTGAGGCGAGCAGGCAAATATGCTGAGGCCAAAGTAGGAGGCAAATATGCTGAGGCCAAAGTAGGAGGCAAATATGCTGAGGCCAAAGTAGGAGGCAAATATGCTGAGGCCAAAGTAGGAGGCAAATATGCTGAGGCCAAAGTAGGAGGCAAAAATATGCTGAGGCAAAAATATGCTGAGGCCAAAGTAGGAGGCAAAAATATGCGGAGGCCAAAGTAGGAGGCAAATATGCGGAGGCCAAAGTAGGAGGCGAACAGTGTTGTTCTACAACAAGATAAGTCAAAGAGCGTTCCTGATGAGAAGCATAACTTCATCAAGTTCCACCCTGTCACGGCGAACGCCTCGTTTCCCCTGTCACGGCCAACGCCTCGTTTCCCCTGTCACGGCCAACGCCTCGTTTCCCCTGTCACGGCCAACGCCTCGTTTCCCCTGTCACGGCCAACGCCTCTTTTCCCCTGTCACGGCCAACGCCTCTTTTCCCCTGTCACGGCCAACGCCTCTTTTCCCCTGTCACGGCCAACGCCTCTTTTCCCCTGTCACGGCCAACGCCTCTTTTCCCCTGTCACGGCCAACGCCTCGTTTCCCCTGTCACGGCCAACGACCCGATGGCCCATGCTCCAGGAGGATACATAAGGAAGTAACCTAACCTATAGTGCATGGCTTATCTTCTGGTCCAGGAGGATGGGCCGGGAAACAACTGTGGAAATGGTGCCAACGAATACACCCTGCTTTTAGCCACCTGTAGCAAGGCTCTGGAGCTGCTAGGCTAGGGTATTGATGGTAGAAGAGTCTGGAGCTGCTAGGGTATTGATGGTAGAAGAGTCTGGAGCTGCTAGGCTAGGGTATTGATGGTAGAAGAGTCTGGAGCTGCTAGGGTATTGATGGTAGAAGAGTCTGGAGCTACTAGGGTATTGATGGTAGAAGAGTCTGGAGCTACTAGGGTATTGATGGTAGAAGAGTCTGGAGCTGCTAGGGTATTGATGGTAGAAGAGTCTGGAGCTACTAGGCTAGGGTATTGATGGTAGAAAAGTCTGGATCTGCATCCCAAATGGAACCCTATTCCCTTTATAGTGCACTACTTTAGACCAGAGCCCTATGGGTACTGGTCAAAAGTAGGGCACTATGTAGGGAATTAGAGTGCCATTTGGGACCCAGGAGCTGAATTCCTCAGCCTTGGATTGGGGCAGCTAATTGGCCTCAGGAATGGTGCAGGAAATGGACCCATTTTGTCAACCTGAAGACGGATGAAGTATGTGAGAGAAGGCGAAAACCAAGGCTTCCAGACATATATATATATATATATATATATACACACACACACACTGGCACATTTGCCTGAGTGCACACACACACTTACGAACACACACGCAGGCACATTAGACCTACACACAGCCACGGCTCATATGCCATTGGTCTTGGCCGTGTGCCAGCTAGCCAGGACCTGCCTTGAGTGCAGTTCTATTTCCTAACTAATACATGACATTTCCTCTCCCACCCTGACTGTGCTGTGTGTTTGGCTTCTCCTGTGGCCCTTCAGTCGACTAGGCGGTTCTGTAAATCAGAAATGCCTGCCCTGTCCTACTCTGCTTTGCCCTGTGCTGCCCTGCCTTGCTCTACCCTGCCCTACCCTGTCCTGTCCTACCGTGCCCTGCCCTGTCCTACCCTGCCCTACTCTGCCCTGTCCTACCCTGCCCTACCCTGTCCTGTCCTACCGTGCTCTGCCCTGTCCTACCCTGCCGTGCCCTGCTCTGCTCTGTGTGGCTGTCTTGGGGTACATTATGTTGGCTGTGTGTGGCACCGATTGGCTTTTCTGCTTGACTGCGAGAATACAGAGAGTGTGTTGCATCATCAAAACTGACCAGTAATCCTGGCAAACGCCCGCCAGCCAGCCCGGCGACACAAACTGAGAAAATACGACAACCCCCTTTCGAAAAGGGAGTGGTAAAGGCACTTTTGACCCTTTTGGCTTTTAGGAACCACTACTTTGCTGTAGAAAATGCACGGTTTAGCTTTCATGTCTTCCGAGGGGGTTTCTTGTCTTAACTGTTTCATGTGGTAAACAATCAAGGTTGTTCACAGCAAGATTTGTCTCCGAGGGGGTTAACTGTGTGTTCGTTGTTGGGAAAGGTTGTTGATCTAGCAGTAGATATTTTTGGTCCTTTGCCTCAAACCTCCAAACCTCCAAACTCAGCAGACAGAGGTAAACGTCAGTCTTGTTGATCAGTTTGATATACATCTGGATCTAGTTTGAATGTTTTTATAGTTCATTGTGTAGTTTTTTATAGTTGGAATTAGTTTATTGTGTAGTTTTTATAGTTGGAATTATTGTGTAGTTTTTATAGTTGGAATTATTGTGTAGTTTTTATAGTTGGAAGGAGTTTATTGTGTAGTTTTTATAGTTGAAATTAGTTTATTGTGTAGTTTTTACAGTTGGAATTAGTTTATTGTGTAGTTTTTATAGTTGGAATTAGTTTATTGTGTAGTTTTTCTAGTTGGAAGGAGTTTCTTAGTTTTTATAGTTGGAAGGAGTTTCTTGTGTAGTTTTTATAGTTGGAAGGAGTTGTTCTGCTGTATGCTAGTTCAGTCTGTACTCTGACACCCTCTGACCAATGCAGCTCCTCTGTGGGGGGGATTACCCGTGACTGAATAACATAATTCTTTCCTGTGACTGAATAACCTAAAGAGGCACAACTCCCTGCCACAGACAACGTAGCGACAATGCCTGCCACAGACCTTGGCGCTTTTGCCGATGGTGAAGTTGTCTTGTCGGATGTCGATCACCCACTTCTTTCGTAGCTCATCATCGTCAGGGAAAGACTGGAACGAGACTGGGTTTTTTTTGAAGAAACTAACTAGCTAGCCAATTAATGAAACACACAACACTACTTATGCTATACTACTAATATTACTATTATATACAAAAAAAAAAGCACTATATACATTTAATATATACATACAGTAGTGATGCACCGATCGTCATTTATGGCGATACCGATATCTAATATTTTCCTGCCCCGAAAAAACAATACCGATAACCGATTCTAGTACAGTTAAAGATATACACACAGACACACACACACACACACGGACACACACACACACACACAGACACACACACACACACACGGACACACACACACACACACACGGACACAGACACACACACACACGGACACACACACACACACACGGACACAGACACAGCGGTCTAAGGCACTGCAGTAGACTAAAATAAAAGTAATAATAAAAAGCAACACAATAAGAATAACGAGGCTATATACAGGGGGCACCGGTACCGAGTCAGTGTGCGGAGGTACAGGTTAGTCGAGGTAATTTGTACATGTAGGTAGGGGTGAAGTGACTACGCATAGATAATAAACAGCGAGTAGCAGCAGTGTACAAAAGGGAGGGGGGGGTCAATTTAAATTGTCCGGTAGCGATTTAATTAATTGTTCAGCAGTCTTATGGCTTGGGGGTAGAAGCTGTTGAGGAGCCTTTTGGTCCTAGACTTGGTGCTCCGGTAACACTTGCTATGTGGTAGCAGAGAGAACAGTCTATGACTAGGGTGACTGGAGTGTCTGAACGCTGAGCTGTAGTCAATGAACAGCATTCTCACATAGGTGTTTCCTTTTGTCCAGGTGAGAAAGGGCAATGTGGAGTGCGATTGAGATTGCGTCATCTGTGGATCTGTTGGGGCGGTATGCGAGTTGGAGTGGGTCTAGGGTGTCCCGGAGGATGCTGTTGATGTGAGCCATGACCAGCCTTTCAAAGCACTTCATGGCTACCGACGTGAGTGCTACGGGGGCGGTAATCCATTTAGGCAGGTTACCTTTGATTCCTTGGGCACAGGGACTATGGTGGTCTGCTTGAAACATGTAGGTATTACAGACGCGGCTTTGTGAATGTTGACCTGTTTAAAGGTTTTGTTCACATCGGCTACCAAGAGTGTGATCACACAGTCATCCAGAACAGCTGGTGCTCTCGTGCATGCTTCAGTGTTGCTTGCCTCGAAGCGAGAATAAAAGGCATTTAGCTCGTCTGGTAAATGCCTTTTATTTGTATCGCTTCACTGGGCAGCTCGAGTCTGGGTTTCCCTTTGTAGTCTGTAATAGTTTTCAAGCCCTGCCACATCCGACGAGCGTCAGAGCCGGTGTAGTAGGATTCAGTCTTAATCCTGTATTGACGCTTTGCTTGTTTGATGGTTCGTCTCAGGGCATAGCGGGATTTCTTATAAATTATGCTTTATTACCAACACGGTATTGTAAACACATCATTCGTGGCCATTGTTTGCTTGTTTGCAGACTTTTTTTGTACAGCTTTGACAGTGCTACTGTGTCGTTTTTGACACGCAAAGCCCCAAACGGCGTTCCATAGTATGTATGTCATGAAGCTAATAGCAGTGACGCTATTACTGTGTAACTCCGGTAGGGCAACATCTGAAGAATAGCGCACTTGGTAGTGTGTCCCCGGTGCTCGACCAGTCGGCAAAAGACAACTTCACCCACGACAGAGAACGGTTGGTTGTCAAGGGCAATGAATTCCATTATCTTGGCTTTAATGGATTTCGCCTTTGAGTTGTCTCGCTGAGATGTTCTTACTCTTTCAAATGACTGCTCGATCCACACAGCAGACATTGTGTTGGCTAGGTTAGTGATGCTGTGTTGCACGTGTAGCGCAAAATTTTACGTGGCGTTATTACGTTATGTACCTACGTTAAATAGGTATGCACGGTAGCTTTAACATTGGCGTTAAACTAGACATCGGACGATACCGATGTTGCCATTTTTGGCTAATATCTGCAGATTCCGATATGTTCACTGATATATTGTGCATCCCTAATATATAATACTTCTAGCAATGCTAATATGACCAACAGCTACAAACAGGAGGGAGATGTCTTGAGGCCTGGCTAGGTGTCTAGCCCTGCTATAGGCCTGGCTAGGTGTCTAGCCCTGCTATGGGCCTGGCTAGGTGTCTAGCTACGCTATGGGCCTGGCTAGGTGTCTAGCTACGCTATGGGCCTGGCTAGGTGTCTAGCTACGCTATGGGCCTGGCTAGGTGTCTAGCTACGCTATGGGCCTGGCTAGGTGTCTAGCTACGCTATGGGCCTGGCTAGGTGTCTAGCTACGCTATGGGCCTGGCTAGGTGTCTAGCCCTGCTATGGGCCTGGCTAGGTGTCTAGCCCTGCTATGGGCCTGGCTAGGTGTCTAGCCCTGCTATGGGCCTGGCTAGGTGTCTAGCCCTGCTATGGGCCTGGCTAGGTGTCTAGCCCTGCTATGGGCCTGGCTAGGTGTCTAGCCCTGCTATGGGCCTGGCTTTCATCTTTCATAATCTCCCGAGAGGAGGAATCAGAGAACGGGTAATCGCTAAACTAAACTCTCAGACCATTTTTCAGACAGCAACTCCCTCTCTCGGTCTCTCCCTCCCTCACTCACTCAGTCCAAACACGAAACGCTGTGAGACCAGCTCTTGGCTGGGTGGAGTCACTTAGAATAGGGCTTACATGGACGGTTTTTGTAACCTCTTCTCCTTCTGCCTCTCTTGCTCCTCTGTCTTTCTGTTTCTCGTTCTCTCTATTTCGCTCTTCTGTCTCTTCTCTCCCTCTCTCTTTCTCTCTTTCTCTCTTTCTGGCTTTTGTAATAAACGGTGCCTTTTGAGTGCTGCCGATATTTTCCTAAGAAAGGAACCCAGCCTAGCAGTGTAGTCAGTCAGGAACACGGAGTGTCCCAACGGGCACCCTATTCTCTATAGTCCACTACTCTTGACTACTGTCCCTGGTCAAAAGTAGTGCACTATATATGGAATAGGGTGCCAGTTGGGACACATACAGGCAGTCAGCTGGTCAGCCCCACCGCCAGCAGGCAGTCAGCTGGTCAGCCCCACCGACAGCAGGCAGCCAGCTGGTCAGTCCCACCGGCAGCAGGCAGTCAGCTGGTCAGTCCCACCGACAGCACGCAGTCAGCTGGTCAGCCCCACCGCCAGCTGTCCTGTCCTGCTCACCTCACAATCAGAGTGTGTGAGTTGAGAGGTCAGGAAATCCTGCTCATCGCTCTCATGAAGCGGTGCGCAACTCCGCCACTCCACGTCCTTTCCAACCGCTCTGCCAAACACCGTTCAGCGCTCACAGGAAGAAGAAAAACTGCCACTCCAAGTATTGAAACCAAACCATCTGATTTGAATTATATATATATTTTTTAACAAACAACAGGAAAAGGTGACTAAGGAGCGCTCATCATTTCAAATAGGCCACGTGTCATATTAAACAGCATATAAACACTCTAAATAGGCCAGAGAGACAGATAGAAGGAATTTATTATTTCAAGGCTATAGCCTACAGAGAAATGCATTTGGGAGTGCGACACACTAGGTTGGTAGGGACATAAAGCGCTCAGCGTTTTAAACAACATTTTGTTAGGTTAAGTCATTACAGTCTATAAATTGCACATGTAAGGCTGTGACTTACTTAGAATTAAATACAAAATTTAACAAAAAATACTTTATTAGGCTCCATCTACAGTGCCTTTTTGAATTCATTTTTAAGAAACATGAGTTCGGCCAGAGCCTGTGGCTTCAGGCGACGGCGACGGCATCTGGAGAGCAGGCCAGCAGCGGAGAAAACCCTCTCAGCGCTTGCAGAAACACTGGGGATGCTAAACACCCTTCGGGTCACTCTTGCCAGGATAGCATATAAATGTTTTTTTTTGTTGGTAGGCCTAAAGGATTGTAGGGCAAAATAACCCTATCAAAACGGAAAGCTCTAGGACAGAGGTAATATACCAGACCTATTGGGCCAGAATCAATGACAGCCTATTGTATAGATAATAGAACGAAAATTAACAAAACTTTTTAAGACATTTTTTGTTTATAAATACTTTGCTACCTTGACACACATAGCTTGCTAGCTAGCTAGCTACCTTTCCGTTAGCATGTAGTAAGTACAGCATCGCGCTGCTTTCAGGTTGTGTCTTTTCAGATTCCACAGTGGTTCTTTAGTTGTGGACACTACACCACCACACTCCCTCTCTTGCTCTTGGTTCTCATCATCTTTGTAAGTCGCCTTGATTTTTGCACCGGTGTGTTTTATCAGTTTCTTTAGGAATATATTTAGCCAACTCCATGACAGTAGCTAAAGCACGGGGCTATAGCAGCACACAAGTAGACTACAAATGCATGCTGGGCCAGGCACGCCCTGAGCTAGTGAAGTAAAGCGCTACTGGAGCCCAATTGGAGCTGGCGAGAAGGCCGACGCTCTAGCCTTTTGGGGGAAACTCGTTCCACGTTCCAGTCAAATTGAGAACCCTCCACTCCAGCTCAGCTCACATAGTCTGCTCATAATACACATCTTGGCTGAAAGAACACACTTCATCACCAGATAAAGTTGGTGTGCTGTACTGTCCCTCTCCTGCTAACCCCCAATCCCCATCTGTTGCACTGTTCCATGAGCAACATCTTGTTTTCTGTTTGGCCGTCAGCAGTTTTCCACAGCACAGTCTTGGTTCTAACAGTCATTACAGAAATATATTCATTCTGCAGTCACTTCCTCTAGGCCTGGTCTGTACAGGCTCTCTCTCTCTCTCTTCCCTTCATTTTTCCTTGATTGGCCACAGGACTTCTCAATGCAAACTCTTGAAAATTGCCTGCAATCATTGAAAGAAAAAAATATATACGGTTGGTATGCAATAAATGACGATGAATCATAGCCACAGCCTGAACATGGAGCCAACATACAAATGTAGATGAACATTCCAGAGTAGAATTCAGCAAAGTCCAGTCTGTCAATTCTGTTAAAGCTGTCTGTCGAGGATATGAGGAAATAGCTTTAAAACTGTGAGGGGAAAGGACACAGGGACATGAATAAGGCACGTAAGAAGACCCTATAGCATTGGACAAAGTAGCTGGACATGACTATCAATGACCTTCCATCTCTTCCCCTCTCCCTCTCTCCTTGTCTCTCTCCCTCCATAGCTGTGGTGAATGGTGGCTGGGTCTGAAATGATGCCCGGCCAGATCCTTGACCCCTCCCTGAGGGCCGGCTCCTTGCCCAGCCTGGGCCCACTGGCGGGCATCTCTGCCACTACGCTCACCGACCAGCTCAAACTGGCACAGGACTTCAGGAACCTGGGCGCCATGTTGTCACCGCTGCATTTCCTGGGACGGCTGGGCAAGAGGCCGCTCACTGCTATCAAGGGAGAGGTGAGGAGGGAGGGGAAGATGGCTGGGGAGGGAGATGATGGGGGAGAAGAAGGAGGAAGAAGAGCGTGAGGAGGAATGGCTGGTCCTGTTGAAAACTGGACCAGCCTGCTAACTTTTAGCTCCACCAAGTGGGCAATTTCAGAAGTAGTTTAGATGTTACACAACTTAACCATGTTCAAACTGGGTTCTCTTCAACTATTCACTTTTGCCTCCAAGATGGCAAGCACAGGTATCAAACTGAGGCACAGTTATCTGAAGTTCACTATAAAACAGAAAGTATGGGAGAAGAAACAGGAGTAAAACAGACAGGAAAGATAGAGCCCAGGGTTGTCATCACTATGTTTTAATAATACACAGGCCTTGGAAAAGGTCACCAAATGTAGCTTTTCACACCTCTTCTCCCTGCAGATGGACGAGGACGATGAGAGGAGGAGACGGAGGAGAGATAAGAACAAAGTGGCGGCAGCACGATGTCGGAACAGGAAGAAGGAGAGAACAGACTTCCTCCAAAGGGTTAGTCGCCTTTTCTTTTTCACAATGGCGGCAGCTCTTTATTTATACTTTGGGGTGTTCTTTGCGAAATTGGCTGTAGAAGATGGAATAGATAGTATGAAGACATTATGAATGCTCTGTAAAGCATCTATATAGTGTTTATGAAGACATTATGAATGCTCTGTAAAGCATCTATATAGTGTTTATGAATGCTCTGTAAAGCGTCTATATAGTGTTTATGAAGACATTATGAATGCTCTGTAAAGCATCTATATAGTGTTTATGAAGACATTATGAATGCTCTGTAAAGCATCTATATAGTGTTTATGAAGACATTATGAATGCTCTGTAAAGCATCTATATAGTGTTTATGAATGCTCTGTAAAGCGTCTATATAGTGTTTATGAAGACATTATGAATGCTCTGTAAAGCATCTATATAGTGTTTATGAAGACATTATGAATGCTCTGTAAAGCATCTATATAGTGTTTATGAATGCTCTGTAAAGCATCTATATAGTGTTTATGAAGACATTATGAATGCTTTGTAAAGCATCTATATAGTGTTTATGAATGCTCTGTAAAGCATCTATATAGTGTTTATGAAGACATTATGAATGCTCTGTAAAGCATCTTTAGTGTTTATGAAGATATTATGAATGCTCTGTAAAGCATCTATGTTCTAGTTTGTTTAAAGTGGGACCTCAAGTGGTTATTGCAAAAGAGAAAGTGTTCTCGACTTGCCTGGCTAAATAAAGGTTAAATATATGACTTAACAGTATACCCCCTCCCCTATCTGTCCTCCCTGTAGGAGTCGGAGCGTTTGGAGGTGGTGAACTCTGACCTGAAGTCCCAGATCGAGGAGCTGAGGATGGAGAGACAGCAGCTAATGGTGATGCTCAACCTCCACCGCCCCACCTGCATCGTCCGCACCGACAGCGTCAAGACCCCCGAGAGCGAGGCCAACCCCCTTCTAGAACACCTGGCTGTCGAAAAGCTGACCGCCTCCAAGTGAAACCACAGGGGGGGGGACAAGAAACCGAAGAGCGGGAAAGATAGATCCGTCCCCCCCCCCCCAAAAAAACAACAACTCTTCATCATCGTCATGATGAATGGTGGCCATTTTGGAACAAATTCAAAAAGCAACTGCAGCTTATGTTGTTGAAGCACATACAGTATGTACGGTCTTGACCTCAAAGCCGAAGACATGTTGAGACTCTTGTCTGTCTTTTCCCAAAGACCCCGGGGCAATTTGTTTTTTTTTTGGGGGGGGGGGTCCGTTGCCTCGGTAACACCTTGCTAATGTTACCTGAGTGGGCTCTAAAGGGAAGAGGCAGAAGCCTTATGCCTAACCCAGTTCTCTCTGCGTCATATTAAGTTCTGTTTGTTCTGAAACCCAGTCAGTGACCTCACAGTTTACTTACTTACTTACTTACCAACAATCATTACAATAAAGGACAAATGAAAGAAGGTATAAAGTGGAAACTGTAATGTTGAAGAGGAAACACTAAGGTCAAATCATTCTAATGCTCTGTTACTGGCACTTATCAGCACGGAGACAAACAAAAACGGGCCGTTGGTTTGATATTCTACACCTGTATAACGGTAGAGGCACACAGGTGTAGCCAGCCAGCGTTCTGCACTTTGCCAGTGTACTGTATACCACGTTTAAATATACAGGTGTAGTAGTATTCTAGGATCTGTCCATTACATGCATTCAGTGTATACTAAGTTGGAAACATAGTTGTTTTGTATTTTATATTACAATGGGGATTTTATTATTATTATTATTTTTAATTTACCATTTATTGTATATCCTCTGCCTTGACGATGGCAGTATCCGGTTGATCCGATTTGTGGTGACGCTGGCGTCATAAATAAAAGCACATATAAACTATATGAAATAATGTTTACACTCCTGTTGTTGATTTTTTTTTTTTTAAAGGCATTGTTACGTCAATGTCTGTCTTTCAATGTGCTTATTTTATACCGCTTTATATATAAATGACATGTATTATTAGGAAATGTTCTGTATTGTTCTAATCACTTGATGTGATTCAGCATTTTTACATCTGTCTGTCTGTTCTATTTTTCTATATGAATATTGCGCTGTTTAGCAGCTGTGATAACTAAACAATCCTTCTTTACAGCTGAGCAATATCTCTCAATTACTTATGTATGACTTTCTTACCCCCCCCATATATAAATTATATTTGTCAAACCACGCTACGACTTTCGTTCTTGATCTATTCGCATGACGGTACTACTATCACAATGTCTGCAGCGTGGTCGTGTCAGACCATTTACAATGACACGCCCCTCTCTATTGTCATTGGTTGCACTAATTGCATAGTTTGTCTGGTTCAAGCATTCATGACATCACCCTGAAGGCACAGTGATACCCAAACGGCGGTGGTTTACCCAATAACTGACTGGCATACTATTGGGATACTATTATTGGCATACTATTGGGATACTATCATTGGCTTACTATTGGGATACTATTATTGGCTTACTATTGGGATACTATCATTGGCATACTATTATTGGCTTACTATTGGGATACTATTATTGGCTTACTATTGGGATACTATTATTGCCATTATTGGCATACTATTGGGATACTATCATTGACTTACTATTGAGATACTATTATTGGCATACTATTGGGATACTATCATTGACTTACTATTGAGATACTATTATTGGCTTACTATTGGGATACTATTATTGGCATGCTATTGGGATACTATCATTGGCATACTATTATTGGCTTACTATTGGGATACTATTATTGGCATACTATTGGGATACTATTATTGGCTTACTATTGGGATACTATTATTGGCTTACTATTGGGATACTATTATTGGCATACTATTATTGGCATACTATTGGGATACTATTATTGGTTTACTATTGGGACACTATTATTGGCTTACTATTGGGATAGTATTATTGCCATTATTGGCTTACTATTGGGATACTATCATTGACTTACTATTGGGATACTATTATTGGCTTACTATTGGGATACTATCATTGACTTACTATTGGGATACTATTATTGGCTTACTATTGGGATACTATTATTGGCTTACTATTGGGATAGTATTATTGCCATTATTGGCATACTATTGGGATACTAGCCTTAGTCATCAGCCTGGCTCTGAGCCTTAGTCATCAGCCTGGCTCTCAGCCTTAGTCATCAGCCTGGCTCTCAGCCTTAGTCATCAGCCTGCCTCCAAGAGCAACCACCTCCAGAGCCGGAGCTAAAGTTTCCCATGTGAGATAACAGACAGTTATAATCATAACTGGCACAGGTTGTGTCCCAAATGGCATCATGTTCACTACATGGTGTCTGACTCCTGGGGGAGCCCGGAACCACCAGGTCATCAAAGGAGGGGTGCACCGGCCCAGGTCGGAAACGGAGCAGGCCAAAGCCACCGTGCCGCTCAGTAGTGGGATCGCGCCTGTGAACAGACGTTGTAGTGCAGCCTGAGAAATACAGCGGGCTCATAGGTCACTGGTCAAAAGTAGTGCACTATATATAGGGAACAGGGTGCCGTTTGGGACACATCTAGGGTGTGCTGTTTTTGCGACACATATAGGGTGCAGTTTGGGACTACAGTCTCTCCCTCTACGGTGCTGAAGGGGTGTGTGACCCTGTTGGATGTAAAGCATTTTGAGACATAATGAAAAGCTCTACTTAAATAAACACTATCACTTTATTATGTGAAAATGTACAATGTGCTACAATGTTACGTTAAAACAGAATGATAAAGTCCTTCAAGTTGGTGGATTTGATACAACTAGTCCTGTTCAGGCAGACGTTAGGTTAGACGTCTTTTAGACGTTAGAGGGCCTTTTTACTGAAGAATGGCATGGTTTCATATGTTCAGCCCTTTATAGACTCCTCCAACCAGGATTTATTGAAAACCTGGGAATTTTGGCAAAGTTAAACGTAACCCTATGTGGAACGTTACAGGAAAAATAGGACATGTTCAGATAAAAACATGGGACTCTCTGCAATTAGATTGTCAGCTAGTAGCGTTCTGTAGAAAGTGAATGTGTACACATTAGATTGTCAGCTAGTAGCGTTCTGTAGAAAGAGAATGTGTACACATTTGGCTCAGTTGAGTGTATGTCCTATCCTTGTAGGCTTGATCCCAGATGGAAGATTCCCTGCTGGGTAATTTATTTTTTTCCAACTTATCTGAATAAGTGCAAACATAACACGAGCTGAGCAAGGACAAGAATTTCGCTACACTCGCATTAACATCTGCTAACCATGTGTATGTGACAAATAAAATTTGATTTGATTTGACACTACAGTTGAAAACATTTATACTGAAAACGTGTTTATCATGTTTTCACAAAACTAAAACTGATGGATTTAGTGTGAACCTGTGGGCATGAGATAAGGCTAATAACCAGATTTGGTCAGGAATCCAACATGGTAGCTATTAAAAGGCTGTCTGGCTGGGGGTATAGATCTCTGTAGCATATTTCTTTATTCATTTACAGTTCATGAAATAACCAGGCCATATTTATTGACTTTTCAAGTAGGAATACAATTGAAATTACCATGAAATAAGAAACATATGTGCTGTATTAGAAATTGTTGCAATACATTTTTATAATCACAGGACGGCGCTACAGACCACATTGGGAGTCGTGTGACGTCACGAATGTAACTTTAAATTCTCCATAAACCCTCTCGTCTCTCGCCGGGCGCGGTGGCGCGCGCCTGTAATCCAAGTTGCTGGGAGGCTTAGGCTGGCGGATCGTTTGAGCTCAGGAGTTCTGAGCTCCGGTGGACTATGCCGATCGGGTGTCCGCACTAAGTTCGGTATCGATATGGTGCTCCTGGGGGGAGCCCGGGACCACCAGGTCGTCTAAGGAGGGGTGCACCGGCCCAGGTCGGAAACGGAGCAGGCCAAAGCCCCCGTGCCGCTCAGTAGTGGGATCGCGCCTGTGAATAGACGCTGTAGTGCAGCCTGAGCAACACAGCGGGACCCAGTCTTTTTAACATGTTTTTTCCTGGGGGGGGCAAAATATTTATATCCGTTTTGTAACATTCGTATATATTTTTTTCTTCGAGTTTGAACGTGTGTAAAGGACGTTTAAAAAAACGTCCATAAAACGTGTGTGAAACGTTGGTGGTGTTACTTACCAATGTCTCTAGTATTCTAGTATAACTGTCATTGTTTTCTGTTTTTCATCTCATTAAACTACTGAAATACATGTTTTTAAACTACTGAAATAACGTTTTATTTTTAATGGAAAGACAGCGCCCACACTGACCTTGTCTACCGTATCTATATTGCCTCCTACCGGAATAAAGGTTTAATAATCAGTATGACTTAGAATTACTTAGAATGTCCAAACGGGGCCGCTATTGGACCGTCGACTGGTAAAGACTTCTATTTGTGGGTTTGGTGGATGAACGTCTATCAAACTCAACTCTGGACCTCGAAGCCAGTTTCGCTGCTTGTTCCCCTCTAACCCGGGACAGATTTAAACCTGGGACACCAGCTGGCTGCAAGTAAGTATCCAAACCTCATAGGGGGTTGAATATCACATCGTGTTTTTTGATTGGTTATCGAACCATCCAAAGGTGATTTATAGCCCCTCCCCCATGTGGACATTCAGATTCCCGGATGAAAGCCAGTACTTTACCGTAATGCGTCGGCGTTTGTTTGTCCGGTTATTACATATTACTACCGAAATGCCAAGTAAATAAAGGTTTATAAAATAAGAACTTCCTTCCTACATTTTTAAAGAGTATGTCCCACGATTAATCCACATAGTTTTTGAACAATTATTATCTCTTTGATTCATCTTTCCACATTTGTGTACTCTGTACAAATACATTCAACATCATGTTGAAGAAATCAATTCTTCCCAAAATGATAAAAAACAAACAAAAACAATGGTTTACTTTTTTTTCAGACACCAACCAAGCATAAAGGTAAAGATAGCCTACTATTCGAATTGTCATAAATTCCATAAGAGGGTCTTATAGCTCAATATACTGAGTTCCATTTAATTGACTTGCCTAGTTAAATAAAGGTTAAATAAAAAATAAATAAAATGTATTTGAATCAAAGAAATATATCAAAGCACTATTATAACTGCTTTACATTGTATGGAGAATAAACTCACCTCAACAACCACCAATTAGTGTTTTCACTTTATGTTGAAGTTAGAGTAAAAGCCAACTAATCCATAGGCCAAGAAAGGACACGCCTGGTGCCCAAATTGATGACATATGTCATTCAGCAAGAGTCAAACGGAGTCAAATGGAGACGAACGGATTCGGGTTCAGCCAGGCGTCCTGATGAGCCCTTCTCAGTTAGCGATTTTATTCTTGTGCTAGAAAACTTCAGCAAGAATTTGAATGTATGTTAGCTAGCTAAATTAGAAATGAATTGCCATAGTAACGACTGACGCCAAAGCATTTTGGTGCAGGGACTGAAAGTGAATGCTTCCATGCCTCGCCTCGACTGGACCTGAAAGGTTTCTCACAACTTTGACAGCTTTGCTATTGAGATCAGGACAACAATATTAAGATAAGAAACTGCATACAATTCGTTGTTATGTTCGTAATGATGTTTACATTTGACAGTATTTTTTTCCAGATAAGATGAGTCTGTGGAAATGAACTTCTGATAAAGTGAGACACTGTAAATTACAGTCAGCCAAAAACGAGGCAAGGGTAGCTAGATTAGTTTATATAAATTATGATTCCTAAAAAATAGTAAGCCTGCTGGCTGTTGATTGTAAGAATGAACGTAGCCTGAAGCCTAACCCTTAAGGCATCAGCACGCTTCAGCTAACCCTTATGATGATAGCTAGCAAATAGACTTTTGAAAGCTCAGGCTGCTAGTTGCAATTAATTGGAACGCTGTGATTGGTTACCCAACATTTTGGGGTGGGGCTTAGCGAAGGGTCAATTATTAGGCCTAAATGAATTAAAATGAAGTTCTCAGATCATTTGCAATGTTAAAACTACACCTTTGTTAATAAGATCTACTGGTCAGTGGTTAAGTTCTCTATAGTGAATATTCTGGTTTTGGTTACTTGAAAAGTTTGGATGCCTCCTACAGTGATTTCCTAGGAATGGAGTGACCACAACACAGGGACTTTTCTCTGAAGGGGCGCTTCAGTTTCGATACAAATCGACACCAACCAGGGCCTGACCCATTCCATATAGTGCAGTACTACTGTCACTATGGGCCCTGGTCAGTAGGGTATTAAAAAGGCTGCCTTCCGGATGGATTCTGGTCTTGTCCATTAAGCTCTTCTGAATTCCTGCGAAGACGAGAACATGTTTCTCTGGGGTGGACTCTTCCATCTGCTAGCGGACGCTGTTTGTGTCTCTTTTCAACCACAACAACCCAAAACAACAGCAACAATAACTTTAAAATGGAGGAGACATTATGAAGTGCAGGTCACGTGTTGCCTGTGGACTAGACTAAAGGACGTAGAAAATACAGTGTTTCATGGTGTAGCTTTCTGCTGAAATACACAGTAACGGCAAGCGCAAAAAAAGATGATGAAACGCACACACACACGCACGCACACACACACACACACACACACACACACACACACACACACACACACACACACACACACACACACACACACACACACACACACACACACACATTCCAGTATTTACCAGTGTAGTCTGTACTCTGATTGTAAAAATGGTACGTTTGAAAGAAAAAAAATATCACAAATTTGCCCCAAAAATTCCTGACTTAAGTATCGACATAACTTCCAGTTGGTTACCTTACACATCGCCCATTACAGTAAAGCAGAGAGGAGTTTTTTTTTTTTTTAGGGTAGGGACGTGGGGAGCCCCACTAGTTCTCCCCACACATTCCTGGATGGTTGACTGGGTCTCATCTCCAAAACCCGTACCCTATTCCCTTTATAGTGCACTACTTTTGACCATGGTCCATAGGGTCCATAGGGCCCTGATCAAACGTAGTGCACGGTAAAGGGAATAGGGTGTCGTTTGGAATGCATGCTAGGTATCACCTCCTGTGACTATCCCCCTACAGCTGGTGAGGTCGCTGCTGAGATAGGAGTCGTGTAGGCCGGTGGAAACCCCAAAGTTCACCACCTGTGACTATCCCCCAACAGCTGGTGACTTGGCTGCTGAGATAGGAGTCGAGTAGGCTGGCGGAAACCCCAAAGCTATGTGCAAATGTGTGAGACCCAGTCATCCATGAGGAGTGTGTGTCTAAACTACACTGTGGTCGATGCTCTGTTAGCAGGTGAAGGAATGCCCATCCTTCTTCTTCTTATAGCCAGTAGGTGTTAGGCTGCTGTCAGATCTGTGCTTGTTTGGCTTGACAGCGACCACAGTGGAGTGTGCAAGAGCACGAAACAGATCTGGGACCAGGATAAGGATTTGTATCTAATATGGAACAATTAGATTTCTTCATCCCTGGCCCATTTTAGTGCTGTATTCTCATTTCATAATCACCATCCCTATCTATGAAACTGTATTTAACAGTCACAGGAGGCACCTTCATTTGGGAGGATGGGCTCGTGGTAATGGCTGGAGTGGAATCAGTGGAATGGTATCAAATACATGGTTGGATGCCATTCCATATGCTTCGTTCCAGCCATTATTATGAGCCCGTCCTCCCCTCAGCAGCCTCCACTGGTAACAGTGTCTCATTCTAGCATTCTACCTCCTAATATCCCAGACAGGCTAATATCAGTCCATTTATTGAAAATATGATATAGTCTCCCTGTAAATTGAAGAATGGACTTCCTGTGAGGTTTGCTTGGTAGTAGATATGCCCCTATAGGTGCAACATTTCCAAGGGTCATGTGACTTCCAGTCTGGCGTCACTAACCCTGTTTCTTTTGTTTATTTTTTTTAACCAGAAACCACAACAGACGCTGGCTGCTAATTAGGCAGACACAGTGTGTGTGTGAGATAGAGAGGAAGGAAGGAAGGAAGGAAGGAGGGAGGGAGGGCAGGTGGGAGAGAGAGGTATATATATAGAGAGAGAGGTATATATATAGAGAGAGAGGTATATATATATATAGAGAGAGGTATATATATATATAGAGAGAGGTATATATATAGAGAGAGAGAGGTATATATATATAGAGAGAGGTATATATATATAGAGAGAGAGGTATATATATATAGAGAGAGAGGTATATATATATATAGAGAGAGGTATATATATAGAGAGAGAGGTATATATATAGAGAGAGAGGTATATATATAGAGAGAGAGGTATATATATATAGAGAGAGAGGTATATATATATATAGAGAGAGGTATATATATAGAGAGAGAGGTATATATATATATAGAGAGGTATATATATATAGAGAGAGAGGTATATATATATATATAGAGAGAGAGAGGTATATATATAGAGAGAGAGCTATATATATATAGAGAGAGAGGTATATATATATATATAGAGAGAGGTACAGTGGGGAAAAATTGTGCAAGTTCTCTCACTTAAAAAGATGAGAGAGGCCTGTAATTTTCATCATAGGTACACTTCAACTATGACAGACAAAATGAGGAAAAAAAATCCAGAAAATCACATTGTAGGATTTTTTATGAATGTATTAGCAAATTATGGTGGAAAATAAGTATTTGGTCACATACAAACAAGCAAGATTTCTGGCTCTCACAGACCTGTAACTTATTCTTTAAGAGGCTCCTCTGTCCTCCACTCATTACCTGTATTAATGGCACCTGTTTGAACTTGTTATCAGTATAAAAGACACCTGTCCACAACCTCAAACAGTCACACTCCAAACTCCACTATGGCCAAGACCAAAGAGCTGTCAAAGGACACCAGAAACAAAATTGTAGACCTGCACCAGGTTGGGAAGACTGAATCTGCAATAGGTAAGCAGCTTGGTTTGAAGAAATCAACTGTGGGAGCAATTATTAGGAAATGGAAGACATACAAGACCACTGATAATCTTCCTCGATCTGGGGCTCCATAAGATCTCACCCATGGGAGTCAAAATGATCACAAGAACAGTGAGCAAAATATATAGAGAGAGGTGTATATATATATAGAGAGAGGTATATATATAGAGAGAGGTGTATATATATATATATATATAGAGAGAGGTGTATATATATATATATATATAGAGAGAGGTGTGTATATATATATAGAGAGAGGTGTGTATATATATAGAGAGAGGTGTATATATATATAGAGAGAGAGGTGTATATATATATATAGAGAGAGAGGTGTGTATATATATATATAGAGAGAGAGAGGTGTGTATATATATATATAGAGAGAGAGAGGTGTATATATATATATATATATATATATATATATATATAGAGAGAGAGGTATGTATATATAGAGAGAGAGAGGTGTGTGTGTGTATATATATATATATATATAGAGAGAGAGGTGTGTATATATATATAGAGAGAGAGAGAGAGGTGTGTGTGTATATATATATAGAGAGAGAGAGAGAGAGAGAGAGAGAGAGAGAGAGAGAGAGAGAGAGAGAGAGAGAGAGAGAAGAAGGAAGAAAGAGAGAGAGGTAGAGAGAGAGGTAGAGAGAGAGAGAAGGAAGGAAGGAAGAGAGAGAGTGTGAGTGTGTGAATAGAGGTATAGAGAGAGAGAGAGTGTGAGTGTGTGAATAGAGGAGTGAGAGAGAGAGAGAGAAGAAGAAAGAGAGAGAGGTAGAGAGAGAGAGAGAAGAAGGAAGAAAGAGAGAGAGGTAGAGAGAGAGAGAGAGAGAGGTAGAGAGAGAGAGAAGGAAGGAAGGAAGAGAGAGAGTGTGAGTGTGTGAATAGAGGTGTATATAGAGAGAGAGAGTGTGAGTGTGTGAATAGAGGAGTGAGAGAGAGAGAGAGAAGTTCTTTCTCATTAAGCGACCAACCAAGTGCAGCTCAGCACACTGTCTCTCTGCTGAACACACACACACACACAGCGACACACACACAAATAAAAAGCAGAAGTGGAGAGAGGCACAGGGTTTACGCGCAACGTGGTTGGCTATGGCTCACGGCTCTGACAGCAATGATTCCAGTTACACAAAGTCTCCCTCGCCAGCGGGCAGCAGGCGGGTAAGGACAAACCTTTTGACTATTTATTACCTCCTCTCGTCTTGGCATTTATGTAGTTATGAAGTGTTATCGTTGGGATGTGGGGCATTATAATCACACGTTATCCAGTAACATATTTTTTTGTGGAGGAGTAATTATCACAAAACGTTCTCTGTCATATGCTCTGTATGGGGTTATTGCTCGCTTTTGTCTTTACTCTGGTGACTCTCATCTCTCACTGGCTCGATAAATGACATGCTTTGGCGTGTCTGGATGTTCATCTACGACTGGGCGTCCAGGACGTCTTCTCCATAGTATTTTGCTTGAGATTGAAATGTAGAATCATGCATGACAACACAATGAGGAGTTTCCTTGACGACAGTTATTTGTAAATTATAGGTGTGTTCATGGGGATTCAAGGCCGTTCGATGAAAGGGGTGAAGCTGATTGACTTAACAGTGCAGTATTTCACCAGCGGTGAAGGGTTGGGTCGGGGTGGGTCTCAGATCACGCCTTGTTTCATGTCCCGAATACTTCAGGTCTCATGGTATCAGAATAACTCAGCTTTGTAGAAATGCCGCGTCAGTCAAGTCATGCACCAAAGTCTCATCCTAGAACTGTCTAAACATTGTCATGCATGGCTATACATTTTCAATCTATAATATCTACTGTATACTAGAATGAACTCTAATATTCCACTCCCGTTAGTGTTACGTTAGTTAGGGTGAGCAACAGTTAGCGTCCTGTCAGGAAGATGACTGCCCCGTGTCTCTCCCCAGGGCTCCTCAGACAACATAAAGAAAGTAATGAGAAGAGAGAAGAACCGTATCGCTGCCCAGAAGAGCAGAATGAGACAGACCCAGAAGGCAGACAGTCTACACCTGGTGAGGATGACTACCCACAATGCAACACACTGAGGCGTGCACCATGTCTGGCTATGAGTTAGGATGACTATCCACCAGGCCAAATGCGTGTTACCATATCCAAGTACGACTGGACTTGTCATAAATACACAGTCCACACATGCAGTGTTCCCAAAACCTGCATGTTAAGGTTGCAAACTTTGGCAGGTCACCCCAAAAGCTGATTTATAACCTCTAAAAGTCTAGCCTGGTCCCAGATATGTTGTCTCCTTCTATAGCCTGGTCCCAGATATGTTGTCTCCTTCTATAGCCTGGTCCCATATCTGTTGTCTCCTTCTATAGCCTGGTCCCAGATCTGTTGTCTCCTTCTATAGCCTGGTCCCAGATCTGTTGTCTCCTTCTATAGCCTTGTCCCAGATCTGTTGTCTCCTTCTATAGCCTTGTCCCAGATCTGTTGTCTCCTCCTATAGCCTGGTCTCAGATCTGTTGTCTCCTTCTATAGCCTGGTCCCAGATCTGTTGTCTCCTTCTATAGGCTGGTCCCAGATCTGTTGTCTCCTCCTATAGCCTGGTCCCAGATATGTTGTCTCCTTCTATAGCCTGGTCCCAGATCTGTTGTCTCCTCCTATAGCCTGGTCCCAGATCTGTTGTCTCCTTCTATAGCCATGTCCCAGATCTGTTTGTGCTCTTGCCAACTCCATTGCTCATTGTCAAGCCAAGCAAGGAGTGGGCTACCACAGGCATGATGTCACAAACAGACTGACACTCAGGCTACCACAGGCATGATAGCACAAACAGACTGGCACCTAGGCTACCACAGGCATGATAGCACATACAGACTGGCTCTCAGGCTACCACAGGCATGATAGCACAAACAGACTGGCACTACCACAGGCATTTTGGCACAAACAGACTGGCACCTAGGCTACCACAGGCATGATAGCACAAACAGACTGGCACTCAGGCTACCACAAGTCAGTAACAAACTGGTTATGTAGTAATCAGACAGCCAGACCGATTATTGATTTATTAGGCCGGGGGAAGTCTTTATTTTCAAGTCCTTCAAATCACAGGGACCACTATGATAAGGTTATAAAGAAACAGCGCTGTTGTTGTAAATCTGTGTTGGTCTGTGTTGGTCTGTGTTGGTCTGTGTTGGTCTGTGTTGGTTGGTGTTGGTCTGTGTTGGTCTGTGTTGGTTGGTGTTGGTCTGTGTTGGTTGGTGTTGATCTGTGTTGGTCTTTGTTGGTCAGTGTTGGTCAGTGTTGGTCAGTGTTGGTCAGTGTTGGTCAGTGTTGGTCTGTGTTGGTCTGTGTTGATCTGTGTTGGTTGGTGTTGATCGGTGTTGGTCGGTGTTGGTCTGTGTTGGTCTGTGTTGGTCTGTGTTGATCTGTGTTGGCCTGTGTTGGCCTGTGTTGATCTGTGTTGATCTGTGTTGGTCTGTGTTGGTCTGTGTTGGTCGGTGTTGGTCTGTGTTGATCTGTGTTGGCCTGTGTTGATTGGTGTTGGTCTGTGTTGGTTGGTGTTGGTCTGTGTTGGTCGGTGTTGGTCTGTGTTGATCTGTGTTGGTTGGTGTTGATCTGTGTTGGTTGGTGTTGATCTGTGTTGATCTGTGTTGGTCTGTGTTGGTTGGTGTTGATCTGTGTTTGTTCTGTGTTGGCCTGTGTTGGCCTGTGTTGGCCGGTGTTGGTCTGTGTTGGTTGGTGTTGGTCAGTGTTGGCCTGTGTTGATCTGTGTTGGTCGGTGTTGGTCTGTGTTGATCTGTGTTGGTCGGTGTTGGTCTGTGTTGGTTAGTGTTGGTCTGTGTTGGTTGGTGTTGATCTGTGTTGGTCTGTGTTGGTCGGTGTTGGTCTGTGTTGATCTGTGTTGGTCGGTGTTGGTCTGTGTTGGTTAGTGTTGGTCTGTGTTGGTCTGTGTTGGTTGGTGTTGATCGGTGTTGGTCTGTGTTGATCTGTGTTGGTTGGTGTTGATCTGTGTTGGCCTGTGTTGATCTGTGTTGGCCTGTGTTGGCCTGTGTTGGTCGGTGTTGGTCGGTGTTGGTCGGTGTTGGTTGGTGTTGATCTGTGTTGACCTGTGTTGGTCTGTGTTGATCTGTGTTGGTTGGTGTTGGTCTGTGTTGGTTGGTGTTGATCTGTGTTGACCTGTGTTGATCTGTGTTGGTTGGTGTTGGTCTGTGTTGGTTGGTGTTGATCTGTGTTTGTTCTGTGTTGGCCTGTGTTGGTCTGTGTTGGTCGGTGTTGGTCTGTGTTTGCCTGTGTTCTGTGTTGGTTGGTGTTGGTTGATGTTGATCTGTGTTGGTTGGTGTTGATCTGTGTTGATCTGTGTTGATCTGTGTTGGTTGGTGTTGGTCGGTGTTGGTCGGTGTTGGTCGGTGTTGGTCTGTGTTGGTCAGTGTTGGTTGGTGTTGGTCAGTGTTGGTCGGTGTTGATCTGTGTTGGTCTGTGTTGGTTGGTGTTGATCTGTGTTGATCTGTGTTGATCTGTGTTGATCTGTGTTGATCTGTGTTGATCTGTGTTGGTCTGCGTTGGTCTGCGTTGGTCTGTGTTGGTCTGCGTTGATCTGTGTTGGTTGGTGTTGGTCAGTGTTGGTCTGTCTTGGTCTGTGTTGGTTGGTGTTGGTCAGTGTTGGTCTGTATGAGATGATGTTGACAAAGCACTGATGGACCATGTGGTGATGTGTCATCATGGCTTCTGTTGGGCTCAACACTTGGGTGTTAATCCCAAATGGCACCATATTCCCTATATAGTGCACTACTTCTGATAGTGATACCGATGAGCCCTGGTGCACTAAATAGGGAATAGGGTGCATTTGGGATACAAACGTGGCCATATCTCTGCCTGTGTGTATTTTCTGCGGCGCTGACTATTCATTATCACACGTGGGCCGTCAGAAACACACTGACCAGCACTAATGATTATTACACTGAATGTTAATATCAGTTGGTAATACATTTCACCCTATTCCCTATGCAATGCACTACTTTTGACCAGGGGCTCTGGTCTAAAGTAGTGCGTTATTTGGGATGGACCTTAGCAGCCGTAATATAGCAGGTTATACAGCACGTGACTGGAGGTATTTCAGGTTTAGTCAAAGTGAAAAGCACACAATCACTTTCATTTCAACGTCTCTTTCTGTTCATTGACTGGCTAGGTTTTAAGTCAGTGACTTTCACTACTGTCGCTCGGCAGAGTCTAGTAAAGAACACCTATTTCCGTTTGTAGAAGCTACAAATACATTTAGTCTTAGCGGTTAGTGTTGCTGAAGAGAGTAGAGTTTATCAATGGGACACCATGCCGTTCTGAAAAGAGTAGAGTTTATCAATGGGACACCATGCGGTTCTGAAGAGAGTAGACTTTATCAATGGGACACCATGCGGTTCTGAAGAGAGTAGACTTTATCAATGGGACACCATGCGGTTCTGAAAAGAGTAGAGTTTATCAATGGGACACCATGCGGTTCTGAAAAGAGTAGAGTTTATCAATGGGACACCATGCGGTTCTGAAGAGAGTAGAGTTTATCAATGGGACACCATGCAGTTCTGCTGAGGATGCTTTCTTCATAAGGTCTATGGTGTCATGTCAAAATCAATGAATTTAGAACTGCTAGAAGACTGCTAGAAGAAAATATGTCTGTATTTAATAGAATGCTGGTCGGACATCGTTTTCTTTCAGTTGTTTAGAAAGACAATTTAGTTCATCTACAACAATTCAACATTGTATTTTCCTCTGAGGTCCTCGTGTATGTATATAAATGTTCCATTAGAGTGTGGGCACATTATCAGGGCCAGATGATCCGGCTGTCAGGTATGAGCTCTGCGCGTTCGTGGTTGACGGTGGCCTTTAACTCCCAGAGGTGTGGGAAACAAAACAGGTTAGACAGAAATGGTTCCACTGTGTTCCTTTGAAGGTCGAGACAGGGCCAGGGTTAGAGGAGGGAAGATAGAGAGCGTTGCGCAGTGTGGCCTTCCTGTCAGAGACAGGCCTGGGTAAACCCCAGGGCTCACGTCACTTAGGCCAACAACCCACTGACACGGGTCCATTACCAGAAATGACAGCCCATTCTCTCCCCTCCTGCCCACGGCTTACTACTAAACCTCATTTACACAAGAGAGTGAGAGTGAGAGAGAGACTACTACTCAGGAAACAGGAAACGTGTCACAGTGAGGGAAAATTAAACTTCCTGTTTATCAAGCGAGTTGAAGAAACCATAAAACCACAGAATATGCTTAGCCTAACACTCTCTGTGAGGAGGCCTGGGCTGAGCCATCATTGGTCCATCCTCCCTAACACGCTCTGCGAGGATCCCTGGGCTGAGCCATCATTGGTCCATCCTCCCTAACACGCTCTGCGAGGAAGCCTGGGCTGAGCCATCATTGGTCCATCCTCCCTAACACTCTCTGCGAGGAGGCCTGGGCTGAGCCATCATTGGTCCATCCTCCCTAACACGCTCTGCGAGGATGCCTGGGCTGAGCCATCATTGGTCCATCCTCCCTAACACGCTCTGCGAGGAAGCCTGGGCTGAGCCATCATTGGTCCATCCTCCCTAACACGCTCTGCAGGAAGCCTGGGCTGAGCCATCATTGGTCCATCCTCCCTAACACGCTCTGCGAGGATGCCTGGGCTGAGCCATCATTGGTCCATCCTCCCTAACACGCTCTGCGAGGAAGCCTGGGCTGAGCCATCATTGGTCCATTCTCCCTAACACTCTCTGCGAGGAAGCCTGGGCTGAGCCATCATTGGTCCATCCTCCCTAACACGCTCTGCGAGGAGGCCTGGGCTGAGCCATCATTGGTCCATCCTCCCTCACACGCTCTGCGAGGAAGCCTGGGCTGGTGAATAAGCAGTCTCACAGAACTAGACCATGTGGTTTACATAGAATAATCACATAGACTGGATCTACCAACCACCACCACAAGCACCACCCACGTACTGGATTTTCACAAAGGTCATTGACTCTGAAATCTAACCAGATCTGATGATGAAGTTCCGAAGAACTACGCCTTGCTGCACAAAAAGATTAGACGATTATTTGTTGACAAATGAACGTCAGCAGCCGGGGGGGGGGGTGTGTTTCTTCCCATCAAAGCTGAAGTTAGAGAGACTGATGATGCCTTGGTTATTTAAACGATGGCCTGAGATGTAACCCATGGTCGAACCATACAGGTCATTTGGTATTCAGCATAGCAGGGGCCACAAAACAGTTGCATTGTGTACTTTCACTGTACAGAGAAGAATTCATACTGAAATTTCAGTTTGCGACCGTTTGATAATGAGGTCATCAGCTTCATTCATTTATTGATTCCAAAGAAAAATGGGCCTCCCCTGAGTCTAGTTCATCTGCAAGTTTCTTCCTTGCTACGGTGCTGCAGCTTGCTCTTTGGGGTCTAGGCTGGGTTACTGTAAAGCAGGCTGGGTTACTGTAAAGCAGGCTGGGTTACTGTAAAGCAGGCTGAGTTACTGTAAAGCAGGCTGGGTTACTGTAAAGCACTTTGTAATACCCCAGTGATGTAAAAGGGCCTTTCATACGTACATTTCATTGACTAATTGGTTCCTGTTGCTTCAGGAGAGTGAGAACCTGGAGAAGGAGAACGCAGCTCTGAGGAAGGAGGTCAAGAAACTAACAGAAGAGGCCAAGTATCTCTCCTCTGTCCTGACTACCCATGAGCCTCTCTGCACTGGCCTGCCCCTCCAGATGACCCCTGACCTCCTCTACTCCCCCCATCGTCACTCCGTCTCCCCCCACCATCACGGGAGCAATGTCTTCCACCACCAGCACAGCATCGCTGTGTCGCACTACCAGCACTGATCGCCACCGACCACCAGGGGGTGCTGAAGAGAAGCTGGAGAGGTTTACTGACCTTGGTAAAGTGGGAGAAGAGAGCCACTTGAACTAGCCTCGTTAAACCAGGTCAGTCTGGTTTCAAGAGGCTACACTTGAACAGGATGAAGTTAATGAATGGTATCTTTGTTTCAACGGAACAGGCAGCACTCATGAATGGTGTCTTTGCATCAGATCAACAATTTTCTGATATTAAAAGATGACAAAAGGCTTCTTTTACACAGGCAGCCAAATTCTGATCTTTTGCCCAATTATTGGCAAAAAGGTCTGATTGGTCAAAACAATAATTAATGACAAAAGATCAGAATTGTGTAAAGGCACATAGATGGTAATTTCACATTTATGACTCGACCATGGAATCAATGCCAATAGTCCACACCTACAGGACAGAAAACCAGCATGATTTAATTATTTTTTTTATTGTACTTTTTATACAACAATGAAATTATTCCGTTTTATGTTTACGTAATTTATATAGGCCTATTACAATGTTTTGACGCTAGGACTGGGACGATACTACTATCGCAATACTTGTTAGTATTGTGGCAAGGGAACAAAACGTTTAACTCCTTCAGGAAAACAGCCTTAATGTTGGAAACAAACATCATTATGATGTATTTATTTTCCAGGCTATATCACAACATATGTTATATACAGCAGGACCAAAAGAATCTGATCTGGTTCGTGTTTTCCTTTTTTTGCCATAGAAACAATATTGCAATACTGGTATCATCCCAGCCCTAGTTCTTTTTTCGTGCATTTCTCATGTTCAGGACTACCACTATTGCATATGAGTGATTGGAGCATTGAACAATTGCTTGGATTACTCAAATATCTCACAAAACAGCTGCTTTTCTAGTTTTATAAGAATAAATGTATATTCGACATAAAAGTTGAAACAGTTTGAAAATAACTTAGCTAACTCAAGAGTCTACATTCGAATCCTCTTGAATTCGTTTTTTTTCCTATTATTTAATAGTCACAAGGTGGCGTCGTGTACCTATAAGTAATTAAGGGTACGCCTTGTTAAGGTACTGTTGGCATCGTATGCTCGGGTATAAATGATTATCTTATAGACTGGCACTGAGACGGGACTTACAGGGTTTAGTTTACCATCAGTAGTATTGTGCTTGTACTGTTATTGAATTAATTTCTTCGAATGTGGTATTGAAAAATATATTTGTTTAATTTCTGTCTTATTGTACATTAGAAACTTTGAATTGAAAAAATAAATGCAAATAGTGAATTTGGGGTGGAAGCAATGTTTTCGGCCCTGAGCAAATTTCCAGGTCTGCTGAGCGCAAACTCGAAATGTTGTGAAAATGCTGTGCAACTTCCAGCGTGCCTTTACTGTGAACAATGAGCCTGTATCCACTTTAAGTTACAGTTTTAACAGTGGCCAAGTAGGTTACTGTGGCTATTTGATCATAATGTAGGCCTACCAGAGTGGCTTACCATCAAAAACAATGGAGAAAATGCATCCCATAATATTTTAACATGGAAATAGCTGTTCTATCATTCAGCCTACAGTAGCAGACATTGTGTGGTGTTCAATGTAGGCCTACATTCCATGAGACTTTTGAAAAAAAAAAAAACATGCAGGGCTTGACATTAACCTGTTTATCAATTTGTCTTTCAGACAAGGTGACTGAAAATGTTGTGCTGTTTGATGCAAGAAACCTCTTTACAAAATAAAATGCAATATTATTCCCATACCATTATTACAGAGAATCAGACAAATTATGCTATCCTCTGCATATTGGCTACTAAGCTTATTCAAGCCTGTCTCAAAATACAACACTGCCCCTTTAAGACAAAAAAAATCTGTTGATCTGACTCGCTTTTCAAAGATGTCTAGAAATGTACATGTTTGTGCTCTTGTAGGAAGCAATCACTCCCCTATTGCTGACTACTAATGATCTATAGCTGGACTAATAACTCACTAATTAGCAAAGGATATGAACAACAATGTGCACACGTGGCTACATGCAGTTCTCGCTTTGATCTCAGATCAAATGCATCATAAGGCTCCCGAGTGGCACAGTGGTCTAAGGCATCACTACAGACCCTGGTTTGATCCCGGGCTGTATCACAACCGGCTGTGATCGGGAGTCCCCATAGGGGGGCGCAGAATTGGTCCAGCGTCGTCCGGGTTAAGGGAGGGTTTGACCGGGGTAGGCCGTCATTGTAAAATAAGAATTTGTTCTTAACTGACTTGCCTAGTTAAATAAAGCTTAAATTAAAAATAAACAAAAAAAAATCTACTTATGACCACAGCTGTAAACACAATCCAGTTCAAAGTACACTACACAGATTCATAAATGTCAATAGTTTATTTGCTTATAGGCCTACTGCAGCTCTGATTGGCTATGCCCAGTGGTGGAAAAAGTACCCAATTGTCATACTTGAGTAAAAGTAAAGTTACCTTAATAGAAAATTACTCAAGTAAAAGGGAAGGTCACCCAGTACAATCCTACTTGAGGAAAAATCCAAAAGTATTTGGTTTTAATTCTACTTAAGTACCAAAAGTAAATGTAATTGTTCAAATATACTTAAGTATCAAAAGTAAAAGTATAAATAATTTCAAATTCCTTCATCATTTTTTTTTTTATTATTTACCGATAGCCAGGGGCCACACTCCAACACTCAGACATAATTTACAGATAGCCAGGGGCCACACTCCAACACTCAGACATAATTTACAGATAGCCAGGGGCACACTCCAACACCCAGACATCATTTACAGATAGCCAGGGGCACACTCCAACACTCAGACATCATTTACAGATAGACAGGGGCCACACTCCAACACTCAGGCATAATTTACAGATAGCCAGGGACACACTCCAATACTCAGACATTATTTACAGATAGCCAGGGGCACGCTCCAATACTCAGACATAATTTACAGAGCCAGGGGCACACTCCAACACCCAGACATAATTTACAGATAGCCAGGGGAACACTCCAACACTCAGACATAATTTACAGAGAGCCAGGGGCACACTCCAACACTCAGACATCATTTACAAATGAGGCTAGTGTTTAGTGAGTCGGCCAGATCAGAAGTAGTAGGGTTGACCAGGGATATTCTCTTGATAAGTGCGTGAATTAGACAATTTTCATGTCCTGCTAAGCATTCAAAATGTAATGAGTACTTTTTTTGTGTCAGGGAAAATGTAAAAAGTACAAACATTTCTTTAGGAATGTAGTGAAGTAAAAGTAAAATTAGTCAAAAATATGAAAAATACAAAAATATAAGTACAGATACCCCCCAAAATTACTTAAGTAGTACTTTAAAGTATTTTTACTTAAGTATTTTATACCACTGCCTATGCCGCACCGGTCTGGAGTATGTGGTAAGTCATTCACAACAGAATTCTACTCATATACGTTCTGCTTACAACAAAATATATTGCATGTTTCAGAATGTTGCATCGAAAGTGACTAATATTTGCGTTTGATTTCGATCACAATTCCCACAGTAAAGGGAAACGTTGATCGTGTGAACTAGCAGGGGGAAAACTCTAGAACAGTTGAGCGAAATTCAATCTCCTGCTTCTCTTTGTGGGCAGATATTTCCTCAGCAGTCTGCAAGTTTAGAGGGAACATTGGGTGAAAGCCTCATGTTTTCGCACCAATGGTTGCTTACATTTTCTCAACACGTAACATAACATGATCTATTCTAATTCCAGTGCCATATTCAATGTTATTCTATTATATGCTATTCAATTCCATTCTATTATATTCCAACTCCATATTCTATTGTATTGTAATCTACTGTATTGTATTCCATTTGATGTCGGGTCAGTGGATGGTGCTTTGTCGAAGTGTGTTGTGTAGCCTATGTCACCACCAACAACAAAATAGCATTTTGTCATTGATAGTAGAATCGTTTCAGTCGGCAACCAAAGTCGGACGTTCGGGTTCCAAACTGTAGCTCCCCCTCCATCGTGCCCAGTGCCACATTTCAACACAGACGTCGGTGAGGGGTCACTGGGTAGTGGGTTGGTTGGCCCTACGTGGTGACGTGAACTGGCGTTTACATTGGACGAGTTCGTTTTGCGTGGTCCGGTGGCCCGTCTCAGCGGAGTTTAAACGTTTTAAACCACAGGTGTCAAACTCATTCCACCGAGGGCCCGAGTGTCTGCGGGTTTGCGCTCTTCCCTTGTACTCGAGTGATGCATTAAGATCACTAATTTGTAAGGAATTCCTCACAGTTGGAGGTCTTGGGAAAAAACTAAACCTTGCAGACCCACGGAAGGACTTTGTCACGCCTGTTTCAGACCATGCCATCATTGGTCCTTAGGGGAAATCTCCACCCACCCGAGACAGCTGGCCATGCAAAACCAAGTGGCCCATTGATACTTCGCTCGACACTGAACTGAATGACATCTCCATACATTGATTTAAAAACAAATGTAGGGCTATATATGTTGAGTTTGAACTGCTTGTGAAAGTAGGCTACTGTTTTGTCAACTTCAGCACAACAGGAACAGGAAACAGTGCGCCTATGCAGGCTATTTGTAATGTAGTCTATGAGTGACTTGTCTAGTTTACTCTTCGCACATCCAATTATTGAATGGTTGTTTAGCGAACTGTAACTTTTCATCTCAGGGGGAATGCCTTTGCTTTAAAACGACTTTATTTGCTAACGTGGCATTAAATAAGAAAGTGGTGTCGGTTGTAGTTTCTGATTGGTGAACTTCGAGAGGTGGTGTAGCTGGTTTGGCTTGTGTCCCAAAAAGTAGAGCACTGTCAAAAGATCTGGGAGCTGTCGCATAGTCCGGCTAGTCCGAACTTTCACTCAAATGTAAGAGAGAGCCGTACGTGCCTCTATTGTATTCAGCTGCCCGTCTTAATTAATAAACTTCAACATGAGTGGCGAAAAAGAAAAACCCTCCTTGGTTTATGGCGAAATCAGCGACAATCAAAATGTGTTAGATCTGGAAAAATATATAATTATGAAGTCTGCCGTTGACAGCGAGAACGTATCTTGTGCTCCATGCGCACCACTCAACCAGAACAGCGACGGAACAACCCAAACCATCAGACTATACAAGCGGCGATGGTTCATCGTGTTGCTATTCAGCTCGTATTCTCTCTGCAACTCGTTCCAATGGATCCAGTACGGAATTATCAACAACATTTTCATGAAGTTTTACGGTGTAGAGTCTTTCACCATAGATTGGATGTCTATGATATACATGTTGACTTACATTCCCTTCATATTCCCGGTCACCTGGCTACTGGATAAGAAGGGGCTCCGTGTCATTGCGCTGGTGGCTACGGCCCTGAATTGCGCGGGGACTTGGATCAAAGTGACCAGCGTGAGACCCGACCTGTTCGCGGTCACCATGCTCGGACAGTTCTGCTGCTCCCTTGCGCAGGTGTTTATCCTCGGGATGCCGTCGAAGATCGCCTCGGTGTGGTTCGGATCGGAGGAGGTGTCCACCGCTTGTTCCATCGGGGTCTTCGGAAACCAGGTATGTTATGTAGTCTAAGGTGCAATACATTAAAAAGTATTTGCAGATGTAGCTATTTGTTTATGTAGTGAGTCATTTTGCACTTAAAAAAAATGATTAGTCACTTATTGGAATGTTAAAGATTACTCCACCCATGTGTCCATTTGGCCCAGTTGGGAATTGCGCAATTACGCAAGATTCAAGCCACCGCTGGCCTATATTGGCCAGTTGGGAATCTCTCATCCTCTGCCCTCAAATGTGAAAGGTCAATGTCATCACATACATATTAATGTGTCCCACTGACGAGACACTGAGAGAACAGTGTACAGTGTGAGCCTAGTCACAAGTTCAAGCCACCATGAATAATCTCTTATCTGCCGGCCTGAAAGGTGAACGTCACAGATACTGATTTATTTGTCCCACTGACCAACTGACCTGGCTTGAGAGACCAATGTATAGGGTCGTCTATACCATAGGATAATCGCAGGACATAAGCCCTCAGGGCACCATCTCAATGGAAACCTGTCTATTGATGGTCGATGAAGTGGGAAACTAAACATTTCCATTTACTCCATCGAGACCCATGACCATTTGCCAAGTAAGGTTCCTGTGTTGTTGAAGTTTTAAGTTTGGACGTCATGCTTGCTTCTTCATTCCGTGCTGTGTTTGAGATCCGTAGGTGCTGAATAATGAATAATATCTATTTTATAATGCACGTGCAGGTACACTCACAGTGGCACTGGAGTGAGAGAATCACCAGCTGTGTGAGGACGACAAGACATTTCTCAGGACCAGTCCAAAAAAAAAAAAAAAACATGGGCCTTAGAGACCATCCATAGGCCTAACCCTTCTCGTTACGGGGAAGTCGAAATCTCCGCGTAACACTTCCAAAGGACGTGCATCTGATGAATCTACAGTAGGCCTATTTACATGTTTAAAACACATGTATAACCTGACATTATTGCTATGTTACCGGGTCGGGAAGTTGACATTTGATATTTCAGCCTATCGATATACAAGGCCCCATATAGAGGCTATATACAGTGCCTTCGGAAAGTATTCAGACCCCTTGACTTTTTCCACATTGTTCCGTTATAGCCTTATTCAAAAACATTTAATTTTTTTTACGAATCCCCAGCAATCTATGCACACTACCCCATAATGACAAAGCGAAGACAGTAAAAATATAAAATCACATTTATATATATATTTTTTACATAAGTATTCAGACCCTTTTGCTATGAGACTCGAAATTGAGCTCTGGTTCATCCTGTTTCCATTGATCATCCTTGATGTTTCTACAACTTGATTGGAGTCCACCTGTGGTAAATTCAATTGATTGGACATGATTTGGAAAGGCACACACCTGTCTATATAAGGACCCACAGTTGACATTGCATGTCAGAGCAAATACCAAGCCATAAGGTTGAAGGAATTGTCCGTAGAGCTCCGACACAGGATTGTGTCGAGGCACAGATCTGGGGAAGTGTACCAAAAATTGTCTGCAGCATTGAAGATCCCCCAAGTACACCGTGGCATCCAATCATTCATTCTTAAATGGAAGAAGTTTGGAACCACCAAGACTCTTCCTAGAGCTGGCTGCCCAGCCAAACTGAGCAATCGGGGGAGAAGGGCCTTCGTCAGGGAGGTGACCAAGAACCCGATGGTCACTCTGGCGGAGCTCCAGAGTTCCTCTGTGGACATGGGAGAACCTTCCATAAGGGCAACCATCTCTGCAGCACTCCACCAATCAGGCATTTATGGTAGTTTGGCCAGACGGAAGCCACTCCCTCCACAATCACCTGACCTCAACCCAATTGAGATGGTTTGGGATGAGTTGGACCACAGAGTGAAGGAAAAGCAGCCAACAAGGAGATCCAATCTTCGGCAAAATCATTCGCAAGGAGATTCCTGCAAAAATATTATTTGAAGGTGAGGCATTCATGGGAACTCCTTCAAGACTGTTGGAAAAGCATTCCTCATGAAGCTGGTTGAGAGAATGCCAAGAGTATGCAAACCTGTCATCAAGGCAAAGAGTGGCTACTTTGAAGAATCTCAAATATAAAATATATTTTGATTTAACACTTGGTTACTACATGATTCCATATGTGTTATTTCATAGTTTTGATGTCTTCATTATTATTATTATTATTATTATTATTATTATTATTATTATAAAGAAAAACCCTTGAATGAGTAGGTGTCTAAACTTTTTACCGTGTGTGTTATTTATATAAATATATATACTACACAATCTGAGTAACCCAGATGAGGGCATAGTACTTATTCACAGTTGCGTCTCTCTTCTAAGGAAGTGTACACATCAGTGTAGGCTAAGTTATTCAGCTAATATGGGAATATGTTAGGCAAATGGACTGGAACACCAGCTATACCTAACTACTGAGTTGTTGCACATTAACAGAGTTGTCTTAATTCATCACATGCTGATTTGAAACAGACTCATTGAGTAATTTCACCTCTGACCTCTAGCTGGTGTTCATGCAGTCTTTGCATCTTCTCCGCATGAGATTTGTTATTTTCACAAATATTATTATTTTTTTTCTATCTTTTTTATTCCTAGTTAGTTGAACTCTCATTTTCAGGCCCACAAATTAGCTTTGAGACTGGTAATTAAAGAATGAGCCGGTTTTCTCTCTTATTTCACGTTATCTCATTGTTACCAGGCAACGAGGTGGCTCAGATGTGCCGGTGCCTTTTCCCATTGTTACCAGGCAACGAGGTGGCTCAGATGTGCCGGTGCCTTTTCCCATTGTTACCATGCAACGAGGTGGCTCAGATGTGCCGGTGCCTTTTCCCATTGTTACCAGGCAACGAGGTGGCTCAGATGTGCCGGTGCCTTTTCCCATTGTTACCAGGCAACGAGGTGGCTCAGATGTGCCGGTGCCTTTTCCCATTGTTACCAGGCAACGAGGTGGCTCAGATGTGCCGGTGCCTTTTCCCATTGTTACCAGGCAACGAGGTGGCTCAGATGTGCCGGTGCCTTTTCCCATAAGGAAATGTAAAATAAAATAATCTCTTAAGTTATCATGAAGTAATTCCCACGCACCACAACAAGTAACCTCAGATCAAGTTCTTTCCCTATTTTAGACGTTTACACATCTATGAAGGCTAAGTTATTCAGCCAGTATGGAAATGTATTAACCAAATGGGGTGAATCACTTGAGGCCCAACTGTTAATGTGAAAGTACTCAGAGTTGTCTTAGTTTAGCTGAAAAACATTTCCTTACCAAGAAACATCCAATAGGAGTACTCTGTTTCCGCATAGATCTGAAAGGGGAGACCGCGGTTGGTTGTCACACTTTCTTTTACTCGCCTGTGTATTTCTCAGCACCAGTATCTTCCAATACTATTGATGGTTGATGAAGTGGGAAACTGAATTGAATATCATGAGAAAGACCAAGGTCTTAGGTTGAAATAGGGACCCTTTTTTATCCTCATATTCAATTCTAACATGGAGTTATATAGGGATATAAGCCATCAAACACACTGTCCACTTGTGACAACCAGCTCCATCCCGGGGTTGGTTGTCAGTGTTTTTTTTTTTTAGCAACAATTGAACCAATTTACAAAGCTGTAGAAAAAGTAAAGCCTTTATTTATTGAACAGTATTTCTAACATAATAAAAATAAATTCAACATACAGTTGAAGTTGGAAGTTTACATACACCTTAGCCAAATACATTTAAACTCAGTTTTTCAAAATTCCTGACATTTTAATCCTAGTAAAAATTCCCTGTTCTAGGTCAGTTAGGATCACCACTTTATTTTAAGAATGTGAAATGTCAGAATGATAGTAGAGAATGATTTATTTCAGCTTTTATTTCTTTCATCACATTCCCAGTTGGTCAGAAGTTTTAGTATTTGTATTTGGTAGAATTGCCTTTAAATTGTTTAACTTGGGTCAAATGTTCTGGGTAGCCTTCCACAAGCTTCCCACAATAGGTTGGGTGAATTTTGGCCCATTCCTCCTGACAGAGCTGGTGTAACTGAGTCAGGTTTGTAGGCCTTCTTGCTCGCACACGCTTTTTCAGTTCTGCCCACACATTTTCTAAAGGATTGAGGTCAGGGCTTTGTGATGGCCACTCCAATACCTTGACTTTGTTGTCCTTAAGCCATTTTGCCACAACTTTGGAAATATTCTTGGGGTCATTGTCCATTTGGAAGACCCATTTGCGACCAAGCTTTAACTTCCTGACTGATGTCTTGATGTTGCTTCAATATATCCACCATCTACTTTTCCTTCCCCATGATGCCATCTATTTTGTGAAGTGCACCAGTCCCTCCTGCAGCAAAGCACCCTCACAACATGATGTTGCCACCCCTGTGCTTCACGGTTGGGATGGTGTTCTTCGGCTTGCAAGCCTCCCCCTTTTTCCTCCAAACATAACGATGGTCATTATTGCCAAACAGTTCTGTTTTTGTTTCATCAGACCAGAAGACATTTCTCCAAAAAGTATGATCTTTGTCCCCATGTGCAGTTGCAAACCGTAGTCTGGCTTTTTTTGGAGGTTTTGGAGAGGTGGCTTCTTCCTTGCTGAGAGGCCTTTCAGGTTATGTCGATATAGGACTTGTTTTATTGTGGATATAGGTACTTTTGTACATGTTTCCTCCAGCATGTTCACAAGGTCCTTTGCTGTTGTTCTGGGATTAATTTGCACTTTTTCACCAAAGTACGTTAATCTCTAGGTGACATACCGCTCAGGAAGGAGACACATTCTGACGGCTGCATGGTCCCATGGTGTCTATACTTGCGTACCATTGTTTGTACAGATGAACGTGGTACCTTCAGGCGTTTGGAAATTGCTCCCAAGGACGAACCAGACTTGTGGAGGTCTTTTTTCTGAGGTCTTGGCTGATTTTTTGATATTCCCAAATTTGCGGAGTGGTTGAAAAACGAGTTTTAATGACTCCGACTTAAGTGTAATGTAAACTTCCGACTTCAACTGTAAACTGTGGAACACCGAGACCCTTGGACATCAAAAGTTTGAATAATTAAACAATATTTCTATTTTTGAGAATGTGGGAATGGTCCGTGGACACTTAAGGCACAGTCATGTTGAGTGTGTTTCATTTGGTGATCTCATGAAGGACAGGAAACACACAACTGTATCTCTTAAAGTGTATATTTCCCAGCTGTCAGGTTTACATCTAGATGTTGGATAAAATGAATTAGTAAATATGAAACCATTTGTGACAAGATGTAATGTGATGTTGGCCTTCTACACGAGATACTTGTTAAGATGTAAAGTTTTAACTAGTCAGTGGCCACGCCCCCGTGAGGCCAGCCATTACATCAGGCGTCATGGAATCGCACCTTTTTCCACCTAGTATAAAACCCACTTCCTACAAAATTTACATTAAGTCAGAGAACGCCGGGACTGAGTCCCCACATTGGAATGGCTACAATTCTATAGGCCATCAGACTAGAAAACATGCAGCTGACGCTACGTGTGAAATGGTTAAGAACTACAACTCTATAGGCCACGGAGACCATGCAGCGTTGGCTACACGGCAGTCTCAGAGTTTAAAATTTTTCTATCGATCACAACAGAATAAGAGCAAATCCTAGACGTAGAATTACTAGTCTGCAGCTGGAAATTACATAAGTCTAGTACGAGAATACCGACAACCACGGAAGCATCTACGAAAGACATTGTGACTTCTGGGGAAGTTAACCAGACCCTCTTTGATGAACTGACTCTCCAGCAGACGGACCGGTGCAATTCCAACAGAGAAGACAACGACATACAGGCGTAAAGAGATACATTGCAATTATTCTCGAATGAGCGGCCGTTCATGTGCAAAGGATTAGCATTTCAATGGATATAATTATCAACTGTGTGTAGTGAATCCATTTAGTCTTTCCCGCTCTTTTTCTGTCCCCACCCCTTTTCATTGTCTACCAAGCTGTCATACCGGTTTAGCCCACTAGGGACTCATCAATGTGCAGTTGCAAACTGAAGTCTGTTTTTTTTTGTTGGCGGTTTTGGAGCAGTGGCTTCTTCCTTGTTGAGCGGCCTTTCAGATTATGTCGATATAGGACTCGTTTTACTGTGGATATAGATACTTTTGTACCTGTTTCCTCCAGCAGGAGGAACTTGCACTTTTCACACCAAAGTACGTTCATCTCTAGGAGACAGAACGCGTCTCCTTCCTGAGCGGTATGACGCCTGCGTGGTCCCATGGTGTTTATACTGGCGTACTATTGTTTGTACAGATGAACATGGTACCTTCAGGCTAATTGACAAAAGCCTATCAGAAGCTTCTAAAGCCATGACATCATTTTCTGGAATTTTCCAAGCTGTTTAAAGGCACAGTCAACTTAGTGAATGTGAACTTCTGACCCACTGGAATTGTGATACAGTGACATTATCTGTCTGTAAACAATTGTTGGAAAAATGACTTGTGTCAAGCACAAAGTAGATGTCCTAACCGACTTGACAAAACTATAGTTTGTTAAACAAGACATTTGTAGAGTGGTTGAAGAACGAGTTTTAATGACTCCAACCTAAGTGTATGTAAACTTCCGACTTCACCTGTATGAGCACCCCTTCAAATTAGTGGATTTGGCTATTTCAGCCACACTCGTTGCTGACCGGTGTATAAAATCTAGCACACTGCCATGCAATCTCCATAGACAAACATTGGCAGTAGAATGGTCTTACTCAGTGACTCAACGTGGCACTGTCATAGGATGCCACCTTTCCAACAAGTCAGTTCACCAACTTTGTGCCCTTCTAGAGCTTCCCCCGGTCAACTGTAAGTGCTGTTATTGTGAAGCAGAATCGTCTAGGAGCAACAACTGTTCTGCCGTGAAGTGGTAGGCCACACAAGCTCACAGAATGGGACCACCGAGTGCAGAAGCGCGTAAAAATGTTCTGTCCTCGGGTTGCGACACTCACTACGGAGTTCCAAACTGCCTCTGGAAACAACGTCAGCACAATAACTGTTTGTTCGAGAGCTTCATGAAATGGGTTTTCATGACCGAGCAGCCGAACAGATCACCATGCGTAATGCCAAGCGTCGGCTGGAGTGGTGTTAAACTCTCCGCCATTGGACTATGGAGCAGTGGAAATGCGTTCTCCGGAGTGATGAATCACGCTTTACCATCTGGCAGTCCGATGGACGAATCTGGGTTTGGCGGATGCCAGGAGAACGCTACCTGACCAACTTCATAGTGCCAACCATAAAGTTTAGTGGAGGAGGAATAATGGTCTTGGGCTGTTTTTCATGGTTCAGGCTCGGCCCCTTAGTTCCAATGAAGGGAAATCTTAATGCTACAGCATACAATTACATTCTAGATTATTCTGTGCCTCCAACTTTGTGGCAACTGTTTGGGGAAGGCCCTTTCCTGTTTCAGCATGACAATGCCCCTGTGCACAAAGCGAGGTCCACACAGAAATGGTTTGTCGAGATCAGTGTGGAAGAACTTGACTGGCCTGGACAGAGCCCTGACCTCAACCCCATCGAACACCTTTGGGATGAATTGGAACGCAGACTGCGAGCCAGGCTTAATTGCTCAACATGTAGAGTACATGTTGGTCATGTAGAGTATCTATGGTTACATCACTTTGTGGTTTTCAAAAACAAGACGTCACTTCTGGACATTTTGAACGAATGGACCAACATGCACTGTAAAGTATCAAGTTTGAGCTAGGTTCAATTTACACTGGTGTAGTGCTACTGTAACTAGAGTGAATGAAAGCTGTCTGTCTGACACATTTGGCTATCTCCAACATGCATCTCCACTATACACAAGTGTGTGTGTGTGTGTTTCGCTGTTTTTAAAGCTGTACTGTCCTGTCTTCTCTTCCAGCTGGGTATAGCCATTGGGTTCCTGGTCCCACCCATCCTGGTGCCTAACGGTGAGGACATGGATCAGCTGGCCTACGACATCAGTATTATGTTCTACATCACAGCAGGAGTCGCTACACTGCTCTTCATACTGGTCGTGATGGGTAACTATTATACACTATATAATGTACTATTGCAGCCTACAGTTTTACATATAGTGATAGACATGAATCTGCTGCATGGATCTACGCTCACTTCCTGTAGGCCCCTATTTCAATGATGCACTGTAGATTATCAATAGACCTGTATCCGAATGAAGGGCGAGATCAGTAGCTTTATGTGAACCTGTAGACTCTGATCTGGTTCTGGAGATGAATATGAAAATTGGTGGAATTCCACTTTAATCTGATGCGGGGATATCTTCTCTCTAGATGCAGACGTTGATAAACCAGCTACTTGAACCAACAGCGACCTTGTAGCCTACGGTAGTGCAGCACTGTGATTCTACTAAACCACTAACTGGGCCTGGGAATTGCAATATTATTGCGACTCTCACGATTCTATATTGTATTGCGATTCGCTACTGCTATTTCGATTTTAATGTTCCAAATTGCTCACTACACGTCTGCTGCAGAGACGAGAGAGCATGAGAAAATTTGTTTGGATCATTCATGGAAATAAAAGCGCTGAACATGTCTCACTAGTTCAAAAGAAGATGGAGAACAAGCTATAGGATAGAAAAATACCAGAGTTTTGGCGCTGGTACAGCCAACTAGCGCTAGCTAATGCTACCTAGAAAAACATTGAATAAATCCAATTTATTTTTCACTAGTCGATACTTGGTGTCAACGTATCTATATAATAATGCAAAATAACTCTTATTTGATTTTACCCCCCCACCCCCATCACAACCATTACCACTGTAACCTACATACAGGTTGCACTATGAGCTGTTTAGCTAACTTTGTGCAATTAAGCCTACTTATTTTCACATGACCTGATTTCACTCAATAGCTGCTACTGTCTTTGTCCCAAAATTACACCCTATTCCCTACCTAGTGCACAATGGGCTTGTGAGCCCTGGTCCAATGTAGTGCACTATATAGAGAATAGGGTGCTGATTGGGACTCAGATACTGTCTTGCTGGTGAAGTGCTATATAAAAGATCTGGAAAGCGTGATTCTTTCCTGAAGATTCGATGATAAAGGAGGATGTAGCCTGCAGGTAGTCTGCACTGAGATGATCTATTGGGCTGAGGCAGAGGGTTAATGCTGTCTAAGGCTCTTCTGACTTTTTTTTCGGGTTCTTGTTTTGCGCTACCTAGTGAATATTAGCTGGTCACTAGAGTCTGTCGGTCTGCTTGCTAGATGCCCTGCCTGCCTGCCTGCCTGCCTGCCTGTCTGCCTGTCTGTCTGTCTGTCTGTCTGTCTGGGCCATCTGAGGGCCTGAGTTATGCCCTGCAAAAAGTGTGTGTGCCAGGTGCAGAATTTTGTGTAACAGCCGAGACTGTTGTCTATGTGCAGAATGTTGTGTAACAGAAGAGACGGTTGTCTAGCTGGAGAATGTTGTGTAACAGCAGAGACTGTTGTCTAGATTCGTGCTGTGTCTGTCAATGGATGAAGGAGGACAGAAATAGTTGACAGCATGTTTTGGGTGTTTATATGCACGTGTGTGAATCTGGAAGAGTACAACAATGAGTTTTAACATGTGAATATTAGCCTGAATATGGCATTTGCCTTGCCATGGTTTTCAGTACATTGACTCACAGTACTTTACATGCATGCTACAGTAGCTGAGTACTAAGGTATAGCTGAGTACTAAGGTACTGTATATCTAGAACAGCTTCATTACACTCCGACGAGTTTCAGTGTCTTGTAAGTAAGTAGCCTTGTAATGGCACATAGGCTCCTGCCCTATCTCCTATAGCGTGTACAAGTACACTCCCTGGACGCTAGTCTGTCGCAGGGCCTTCAGTGTCTTGAGTGTAGCTGGGGGTGCCTGTTCTGTGAGGACAGTTTTTTTTGGTTGACAGTACTTAGCAAAGAGTACTCTCCTGCTGGTTGAGACACCCCAGGGAAGACTATAGCTTAGAGATAAGAACAGAGACATCTGCACACAAAGACATCTGCAGCAGCTCTCTGCCCCCATGACTCCAGCCTGAAAGCCGGCTCTCTCAGGAGAAAGTCTGCTTGAAGCATGTCATGTAATAGTCACGATTCCACAGTTGACATTCCTTTGGGTCTGAGATCTTTTTGTTTGTTATAGTCTCTTTTTTTTTTATAATCCTTTTGTCAGCTAGCTGAAAGCTTAAAAGCCTGTTGACAGGAATGGTGAGCTGTACTTGTTTGACCGATGTCCTAATAGTTTTGAAAGCACCAATTACAAGACTGAGGCAAAACCCATTAAAGCCTTCCAATATTTCCTTGTTCAGACAATAGCCTCTAGGTCTATATGAATCTCTCTATAAATGGGTGATTGATTCATACAGTACTGTGTATGCTTACTAGCTGAGTACTTAACATGTAATTCAGAAATATCAAAATTACATAAGTATTCACACCCCTGAGTCAATACATAATTAAAATCACCTTTGAAAGTGATTACAGCTCAAAGTCTTTTTGGGTAAGTCTCAATTTTTTTATTTAACCTTTTTATTTACTAGGCAAGTCAGTTAAGAGAATGTTGTGGAGAATGTTGTGTAACAGCAGAGACTGTTGTCTAGCTGGAGAATGTTGTGTAACAGCAGAGACTGTTGTCTAGCTGGAGAATGTTGTGTAACAGCAGAGACTGTTGTTCTGGCTGGAGAATGTTGTGTAACAGCAGAGACTGTTGTTCTGGCTGGAGAATGTTGTGTAACAGCAGAGACTGTTGTCTAGATGGAGAATGTTGTGTAACAGCAGAGACTGTTGTCTAGATGGAGAATGTTGTCTAACAGCAGAGACTGTTGTTCTGGCTGGGCCACTCTGGGCCACTCAAGGACATTCAGAGACTTGTCCCGAAGCCACTCTTGCGTTGTCTTGGCTGTTTGCTTAGGGTCGTTGTCCTGTTGGAAGGTGAACCTTCGCCCCCAGTCTGAGACCCTGAGCGCTTTGGAGCAGGTTTTCATCAAGGATCTCTCTGTACTTTGCTCTGTTCATCTTTGCCTCAATCCTGACTAGTCTCCCAGTCCCTGCAACTGAAAAACATCTCCACAGCATGATGCTGCCACCACCATGCTTCACCGTAGGGATGGTGCCAGGTTTTCTTCCAGATGTGACGCTTGGCATTCAGGCCAAAGAGATCAATCTTGGTTTCATCAGACCAGAGAATCTCATGGTCATGGTCTTTCTCATGGTCTGAGTCCTTTAGGAGCCTTTTTGGCAAACTTCAAGCTGGCTGTCGTGTGCATTTTACTGAGGAGTGGCTTCGGTCTGGCCACTCTACCATAAAGGCCTGATTGGTGGAGTTCTGCAGAGATGGTTGTCCTTCTGGAAGGTTCTCCCATCTCCACAGAGGAACTCTGGAGCTCTGTCAGAGTGACCATTGGTTATTGGTCACCTCCCTGACCAAGGCCCTTCTTTCCTGATTGCTCAGTTTGGCTGGACGGCCAGCTCTAGGAAGAGTCCAAATTATGTCCAATCAATTGAATTTACCACAGGTGGGCTCCAATCAAGTTGATCAACGGAAACATGATGCACCTGAGCTCAATTTTGAGTCTCATAGTGAAGGGTCTGAATAAATTAGCAATAATGTCTAAAAAACTGTTTTTGCTTTGTCGTGTGTGTGTGTGTGTGTGTTTATCCTGTTTAGCTTGGAAAAGAGACAAGGATTGAGAAGGATTTGCCAGTAGATTGTCGACGTGATTGATGATGACTGCAGCGATGTAGTGTCCCCCGTGAGTGACAGAACACTGAGCTAATCACGGCGCAACTAGAGAACATTACCAACACCTACGCTATGTGCTTTTGCCGGCTGCCCTTCCACCACAGAAAGCACTGAGCTAGGCTGAAACACCTGCATTTCTGGAGCTGCCTTACTCAAGAGGCCATGTTTGTAATGCGGCTTTAATACGTCAAGGATTATTTTTTTTTTCCACATTGTTTGCGAACTGATACAGTGGGGCAAAAAAAGTATTTAGTCAGCCACCAATTGTGCAAGTTCTCTCACTTAAAAAGATGAGAGAGGCCTGTAATTTTCATCATAGGTACACTTTAACCATGACAGACAAAATGAGGAAAAAAAATAATCCAGAAAATCACATTGTAGGATTTTTTATGAATTTATTTGCAAATTATGGTGGAAAATAAGTATTTGGTCACATACAAACAAGCAAGATTTCTGGCTCTCACAGACCTGTAACTTCTTCTTTAAGGCTCCTCTGTCCTCCACTCGTTACCTGTATTAATGGCACCTGTTTGAACTTATTATCAGTATAAAAGACACCTGTCCACAACCTCAAACAGTCACACTCCAAACTCCACTATGGCCAAGACCAAAGAGCTGTCAAAGGACACCAGAAACAAAATTGTAGACCTGCACCAGGTTGGGAAGACTGAATCTGCAATAGGTAAGCAGCTTGGTTTGAAGAAATCAACTGTGGGAGCAATTATTAGGAAATGGAAGACATACAAGACCACTGATAATCTTCCTCGATCTGGGGCTCCACGCAAGATCTCACCCCGTGGGGTCAAAATGATCACAAGAACGGTGAGCAAAAATCCCAGAACCACACGGGGACCTAGTGAATGACCTGCAGAGAGCTGGGACCAAAGTAACAAAGCCTACCATCAGTAACACACTACGCCGCCAGGGACTCAAATCCTGCAGTGCCAGACGTGTCCCCTGCTTAAGCCAGTACATGTTCAGGCCCGTCTGAAGTTTGCTAGAGAGCATTTGGATGATCCAGATGAGGATTGGGAGAATGTCAGATGGTCAGATGAAACCAAAATATAACTTTTTGGTAAAAACTCAACTCGTCGTGGTTTGGAGGACAAAGAATGCTGAGTTGCATCCAAAGAACACCATACCTACTGTGAAGCATGGGGGTGGAAACATCATGCTTTGGGGCTGTTTTTTCTGCAAAGGGACCAGGACTGACTGATCCGTGTAAAGGAAAGAATGAATGGGGCCATGTATCGTGAGATTTTGAGTGAAAACCTCCTTCCATCAGCAAGGGCATTGAAGATGAAACGTGGCTGGGTCTTTCAGCATGACAATGATCCCAAACACACCGCCTGGGCAACGAAGGAGTGGCCGTAAGAAGCATTTCAAGGTCCTGGAGTGGCCTAGCCAGTCTCCAGATCTCAACCCCATAGAAAATCTTTGGAGGGAGTTGAAAGTCCGTGTTGCCCAGCGACAGCCCCAAAACATCACTGCTCTAGAGGAGATCTGCATGGAGGAATGGGCCAAAATACCAGCAACAGTGTGTGAAAACCTTGTGAAGACTTACAGAAAACGTTTGACCTCTGTCATTGCCAACAAAGGGTATATAACAAAGTATTGAGATAAACTTTTGTTATTGACCAAATACTTATTTTCCACCATAATTTGCAAATAAATAAATTAAAAATCCTACAATGTGATTTTCTGGATTTCTTTTTCTCATTTCGTCTGTCATAGTTGAAGTGTACCTATGATGACAATTACAGGCCTCTCTCATCTTTTTAAGTTGGAGAACTTGCACAATTGGTGGCTGACTAAATACTTTTTTGCCCCACTGTATGTGACATGAATTAATGCCAGAATGACATGTAAAACAGGCCAACTATTTTATTTACAGCTAAACATCTGGTGCTCAAAACAGGCCCTGAATGACTGGTTGCCACTGTATCAGAGTATGGAAAGCACCAATTACAAGACAGGCAAAACCTGTTAAACACCTTTACAATATTTGCATGTTCAGTCAATAGCCTCTAGGCCAGGGCTGTCCAACCCTCTTCCTGGAGATCTACCGTCCTGTAGGTTTTCAGTCCAACCCTCTTCCTGGAGATCTACTGTCCTGTAGGTTTTCAGTCCAACCCTCTTCCTGGAGATCTACTGTCCTGTAGGTTTTCAGTCCAACCCTCTTCCTGGAGATCTACTGTCCTGTAGGTTTTCAGTCCAACCCTCTTCCTGGAGATCTACTGTCCTGTAGGTTTACAGTCCAACCCTCTCCCTGGAGATCTACCGTCCTGTAGGTTTTCAGTCCAACCCTCTTCCTGGAGATCTACCGTCCTGTAGGTTTTCAGTCCAACCCTCTTCCTGGAGATCTACCGTCCTGTAGGTTTTCAGTCCAACCCTCTTCCTGGAGATCTACTGTCCTGTAGGTTTTCAGTCCAACCCTCTTCCTGGAGATCTACTGTCCTGTAGGTTTTCAGTCAAACCCTCTTCCTGGAGATCTACCGTCCTGTAGGTTTTCAGTCCAACCCTTTCCCTGGAGATCTACAGTCCTGTAGGTTTTCAGTCCAACCCTCTTCCTGGAGATCTACTATCCTGTAGGTTTTCAGTCCAACCCTTTCCCTGGAGATCTACTATCCTGTAGGTTTTCAGTCCAACCCTCTTCCTGGAGATCTACTATCCTGTAGGTTTTCAGTCCAACCCTCTCCCTGGAGATCTACTGTCCTGTAGGTTTTCAGTCCAACCCTCTTCCTGGAGATCTACTATCCTGTAGGTTTTCAGTCCACCCTCAGTCCAACCCTCTCCCTGGAGATCTACCGTCCTGTAGGTTCAGTCCAACCCTAATGTAGCGGTTCTGATTCAGCTAGTTAAGGTATTGTTGAGCAGCTAATTAGTAGAATCAGGTGTGTTAAATTAGGGTTGGACTGAAAACCCACAGGACGGTTAACCAACCCTTGATTAACAATGCAAACATTCCAGGAAGAGGGTTAGACAGCCCTGGCCTAGAGGCTATACGAAGCTGAGCTGAATCCCTTACTCTTGTGGGAATTGGCCTATATGGATAAGGCTAAATGTGAAATGTTTCTTGAAGGAAAAATTATGGAAATGCTTAAACATGGAAGGACGCAAAGGTGAGGACACAATCACCCGACGAGACTGAATACAAACATTTCACTGTTTCTACTTGCATTTTACATTTACATTCACTTATTTTTTTGTTGATAACAAAAATCTGAAAATACTCTTTCATACATAATGAGAAGAGTCATGGTACATTTTGGAGTAGGTGCAAGGTCATACCAATAAATGACAAGGGTTTGAGTCAGAGATCTAACTGGTGTTTCCAAGTGGCCACACACCTCTTCAAAGTGTGCACAGTTCCTAAGTAATTTCAAATGTACTTTTATGACTCGAAGAATATTCTTCAACCTAATGAGGGGCTTTTTTTTCCCCTCTAAGCTCTCCTAGCTCTAGCTGGGCCGATGAGGAACTAGAGCAAGCACACTCGTAGTTGTTTTGTTTGGAACACAACCCTGCATCCCTGCTTTTTATACAGTTAATCTTGTTTATGAAATCCAAAAGCGGTCCATTTTATAAATCTCAATATGGGTTTGGCGGGCATCATTTTGAAAACCTGTTCTGTTTGCCGACATGACTAGCTAAAGCTGAGAAGCACAGATCCTGAGCTTTGACAGCGTGTTCAGCATGTTATTGTACAGCCACTGCGTTCCAATTTAGGCTCTTATCAGTGTGCCAGTCTGCCATTTTCAAAATGTAAAGTGTAAAGGCTCTCTGCATCAATACTCTCTGCATCAATACTCTCTGCATCAATACTCTCTGCATCAATACTCTCTGCATCTTCTCTGTATAACCCACTCTGATTTCATTCTTAAATGTCCCGTTATGTTCTTTTGACTATGTCACTGATGTCTCTTTCCGTCTCCGTCTCCATCTGTCTCTGCCTCTTCACAGTGTTCCAGGAGCGTCCGGAGCTCCCTCCCACCCAGGCCCAAGCCACAGCTCGCTGTATCCCTCCAGAACAGTACTCCTACACAGCGTCCATCCTCAGGCTGCTCCGAAACAAACCCTTCCTCCTCCTCATCCTCACATACGGTCAGTACTTAACCCCTTGTATCACTACTGAGCTGTGTCGAGCTGAGTTTGAGCTGTCCAGGGCTATCCTGGTTATGCATTCATCATAGTTTTTGGAACTGTGCTGGAGGACAATGTGGAAAGATAATCCCCAAGGCAGCACAGTATGTTTCAAGTCAGCATGCTAGTTGTGAACTGTCTGCCAGTGTGTTACCTGTTCCACCTGAGCTACAGTTACCTAGTACATTTACATTTTAGTCATTTAGCAGACGCTCTTATCCAGGGCGACTTACGGGAAGAATTTGGTTTAAGTGCCTTGCTCAAGGGCACATCGACAGATTGTTCACCTATTTGGCTCAGAGATTCAAACCGACAACTTTTTGGTTACTGGCCCAACATGTTTAACCGCTAGGCTACCTCGGCAATGAGCCCATATTTCCCACACTGTTCATGTGTTAACCTATGGGAAAGGACTCTGTGCCTGGATAGGAAGTCATTGGCTGTGCGCAGATCCACAAGGAAGTGTTATGGTCGCATGTCAAAGTGTAATACAATGTTTTTATGTTTCTCTCTGTTTTTTCTTTTTCTTTAAACTAATCAGTCTCATATATTAATGGAAGCACTGTAGCTTACGGTGCTGAAAGAGTAGAGTGACATCTGGAAAGTACCAGGAAAAAAAATTGAAATAAGATGGCAACAACCAGGTAAGAATGCAGTATTTACTCATTAATAGTTTGTAGCTGCTAAGTACTGATAAAAATTATGAATGATCCTGGTTGTTATGTAGGAACAACTATTATAAAGAGTGACAAATTATCCTGGTCGTTATGTAGGAACAACTATTGTAAAGAGTGACAAGTTATCCTGGTCGTTATGTAGGAACAACTATTGTAAAGAGTGACAAATTATCCTGGTCGTTATGTAGGAACAACTATTGTAAAGAGTGAAATTATCCTGGTCGTTATGTAGGAACAACTATTGTAAAGAGTGACAAATTATCCTGGTTGTTATGTAGGAACAACTATTATAAAGAGTGACAAATTATCCTGGTCGTTATGTAGGAACAACTATTGTAAAGAGTGACAAATTATCCTGGTCGTTATGTAGGAACAACTATTATAAAGAGTGACAAATTATCCTGGTCGTTATGTAGGAACAACTATTGTAAAGAGTGACAAATTATCCTGGTCGTTATGTAGGAACAACTATTGTAAAGAGTGACAAGTTATCCTGGTCGTTATGTAGGAACAACTATTGTAAAGAGTGACAAATTATCCTGGTTGTTATGTAGGAACAACTATTATAAAGAGTGACAAATTATCCTGGTCGTTATGTAGGAACAACTATTGTAAAGAGTGACAAGTTATCCTGGTCGTTATGTAGGAACAACTATTGTAAAGAGTGACAAATTATCCTGGTCGTTATGTAGGAACAACTATTATAAAGAGTGACAAATTATCCTGGTCGTTATGTAGGAACAACTATTGTAAAGAGTGACAAATTATCCTGGTCGTTATGTAGGAACAACTATTGTAAAGAGTGACAAATTATCCTGGTCGTTATGTAGGAACAACTATTGTAAAGAGTGACAAATTATCCTGGTCGTTATGTAGGAACAACTGTTTGTTACTGAAAAAACTATCAATAATAGAGGATATGAAACTTATGCTGTATGTGGGCCATTAATTCCACCTTAGTTTCTGTGTACCTTACTGTTAATTCCACCTTAGTTTCTGTGTACCTTACTGTTACTTTCACCTTAGTTTCTGTGTACCTTACTGTTAATTCCACCTTAGTTTCTGTGTACCTTACTGTTAATTCCACCTTAGTTTCTGTGTACCTTACTGTTACTTTCACCTTAGTTTCTGTGTACCTTACTGTTAATTCCACCTTAGTTTCTGTGTACCTTACTGTTAATTCCACCTTAGTTTCTGTGTACCTTACTGTTACTTTCACCTTAGTTTCTGTGTACCTTACTGTTACTTCCACCTTAGTTTCTGTGTACCTTACTGTTAATTCCACCTTAGTTTCTGTGTACCTTACTGTTACTTTCACCTTAGTTTCTGTGTACCTTACTGTTAATTCCACCTTAGTTTCTGTGTACCTTACTGTTAATTCCACCTTAGTTTCTGTGTACCTTACTGTTACTTTCACCTTAGTTTCTGTGTACCTTACTGTTACTTCCACCTTAGTTTCTGTGTACCTTACTGTTAATTCCACCTTAGTTTCTGTGTACCTTACTGTTAATTCCACCTTAGTTTCTGTGTACCTTACTGTTAATTCCACCTTAGTTTCTGTGTACCTTACTGTTACTTCCACCTTAGTTTCTGTGTACCTTACTGTTAATTCCACCTTAGTTTCTGTGTACCTTACTGTTACTTTCACCTTAGTTTCTGTGTACCTTACTGTTAATTCCACCTTAGTTTCTGTGTACCTTACTGTTACTTCCACCTTAGTTTCTGTGTACCTTACTGTTACTTCCACCTTAGTTTCTGTGTACCTTACTGTTAATTCCACCTTAGTTTCTGTGTACCTTACTGTTAATTCCACCTTAGTTTCTGTGTACCTTACTGTTACTTCCACCTTAGTTTCTGTGTACCTTACTGTTAATTCCACCTTAGTTTCTGTGTACCTTACTGTTACTTTCACCTTAGTTTCTGTGTACCTTACTGTTACTTCCACCTTAGTTTCTGTGTACCTTACTGTTACTTCCACCTTAGTTTCTGTGTACCTTACTGTTACTTCCACCTTAGTTTCTGTGTACCTTACTGTTACTTTCACCTTAGTTTCTGTGTACCTTACTGTTACTTTCTTTAGATTTCCACAGATAAAAACCACAATCATAAGTAAGCTAATTTAATGAATGAAACTTCATTTAATAGGACAGCATACAGTTTATGACCATGACTAGCAAATAGTTTCTATATAGCTCAAGAAACATCAATAATATAGTTTGTTAAAATGGAGGGGCAATTCACGAACACTTGAATGACAGGATTGTACCTATTTTTTTGTCTTCTGGTAGCATTGTAAGCAGTCATCATTAGCCACAAAATAACATGAGCATATAACTGAAAGTGGCAATTTTCTGAATGAATCAAACCACCATTTAAAAAAAAAAAAAGGTTTTTTTTGTTCTAATCCAATTGTGGCACACCAAAACCTGCGAGACTGTGATTGGCATGGCAGGCTGCGTCCAGTTTGTCCTGGTACTTCTGGATGACGTGAGGCATCAGCATGTTCCCCTTTGAGTCTCAACTGTGTGGTGGAAAGAAAGGCAGAGGAAAATGTTGTTTTCCTGACAGCTTGAATTTACCACTCTGGGTACGACGTTGGGACACAGACATCACCAAAGGCCTCGAAGAAGTACCACGAGTACTACAACGTACACATGAATGTCAACACACACTCACATCAGGATCAAAGACAACCGTGACTTCCTGTCACCTGCTGTGGGGTTTAGTCAACAGTAATAGGAGAGTAACACTATAACCTGCTGTGGGGTTTAGTCAACAGTAATAGGAGAGTAACACTATAACCTGCTGTGGGGTTTAGTCAACAGTAATAGGAGAGTAACACTATAACCTGCTGTGGGTTTAGTCAACAGTAATAGGAGAGTAACACTATAACCTGCTGTGGGGTTTAGTCAACAGTAATAGGAGAGTAACACTATAACCTGCTGTGGGTTTAGTCAACAGTAATAGGAGAGTAACACTATAACCTGCTGTGGGGTTTAGTCAACAGTAATAGGAGAGTAACACTATAACCTGCTGTGGGGTTTAGTCAACAGTAATAGGAGAGTAACACTATAACCTGCTGTGGGTTTAGTCAACAGTAATAGGAGAGTAACACTATAACCTGCTGTGGGTTTAGTCAACAGTAATAGGAGAGTAACACTATAACCTGCTGTGGGTTTAGTCAACAGTAATAGGAGAGTAACACTATAACCTGCTGTGGGTTTAGTCAACAGTAATAGGAGAGTAACACTATAACCTGCTGTGGGGTTTAGTCAACAGTAATAGGAGAGTAACACTATAACCTGCTGTGGGTTTAGTCAACAGTAATAGGAGAGTAACACTATAACCTGCTGTGGGTTTAGTCAACAGTAATAGGAGAGTAACACTATAACCTGCTGTGGGTTTAGTCAACAGTAATAGGAGAGTAACACTATAACCTGCTGTGGGTTTAGTCAACAGTAATAGGAGAGTAACACTATAACCTGCTGTGGGTTTAGTCAACAGTAATAGGAGAGTAACACTATAACCTGCTGTGGGTTTAGTCAACAGTAATAGGAGAGTAACACTATAACCTGCTGTGGGTTTAGTCAACAGTAATAGGAGAGTAACACTATAACCTGCTGTGGGTTTAGTCAACAGTAATAGGAGAGTAACACTATAACCTGCTGTGGGGTTTAGTCAACAGTAATAGGAGAGTAACACTATAACCTGCTGTGGGTTTAGTCAACAGTAATAGGAGAGTAACACTATAACCTGCTGTGGGGTTTAGTCAACAGTAATAGGAGAGTAACACTATAACCTGCTGTGGGGTTTAGTCAACAGTAATAGGAGAGTAACACTATAACCTGCTGTGGGGTTTAGTCAACAGTAATAGGAGAGTAACACTATAACCTGCTGTGGGTTTAGTCAACAGTAATAGGAGAGTAACACTATAACCTGCTGTGGGTTTAGTCAACAGTAATAGGAGAGTAACACTATAACCTGCTGTGGGTTTAGTCAACAGTAATAGGAGAGTAACACTATAACCTGCTGTGGGGTTTAGTCAACAGTAATAGGAGAGTAACACTATAACCTGCTGTGGGGTTTAGTCAACAGTAATAGGAGAGTAACACTATAACCTGCTGTGGGGTTTAGTCAACAGTAATAGGAGAGTAACACTATAACCTGCTGTGGGGTTAGTCAACAGTAATAGGAGAGTAACACTATAACCTGCTGTGGGTTTAGTCAACAGTAATAGGAGAGTAACACTATAACCTGCTGTGGGTTTAGTCAACAGTAATAGGAGAGTAACACTATAACCTGCTGTGGGTTTAGTCAACAGTAATAGGAGAGTAACACTATAACCTGCTGTGGGTTTAGTCAACAGTAATAGGAGAGTAACACTATAACCTGCTGTGGGTTTAGTCAACAGTAATAGGAGAGTAACACTATAACCTGCTGTGGGGTTTAGTCAACAGTAATAGGAGAGTAACACTATAACCTGCTGTGGGGTTTAGTCAACAGTAATAGGAGAGTAACACTATAACCTGCTGTGGGGTTTAGTCAACAGTAATAGGAGAGTAACACTATAACCTGCTGTGGGGTTTAGTCAACAGTAATAGGAGAGTAACACTATAACCTGCTGTGGGTTTAGTCAACAGTAATAGGAGAGTAACACTATAACCTGCTGTGGGTTTAGTCAACAGTAATAGGAGAGTAACACTATAACCTGCTGTGGGTTTAGTCAACAGTAATAGGAGAGTAACACTATAACCTGCTGTGGGGTTTAGTCAACAGTAATAGGAGAGTAACACTATAACCTGCTGTGGGGGTTTAGTCAACAGTAATAGGAGAGTAACACTATAACCTGCTGTGGGTTTAGTCAACAGTAATAGGAGAGTAACACTATAACCTGCTGTGGGTTTAGTCAACAGTAATAGGAGAGTAACACTATAACCTGCTGTGGGTTTAGTCAACAGTAATAGGAGAGTAACACTATAACCTGCTGTGGGGTTTAGTCAACAGTAATAGGAGAGTAACACTATAACCTGCTGTGGGGTTTAGTCAACAGTAATAGGAGAGTAACACTATAACCTGCTGTGGGGTTTAGTCAACAGTAATAGGAGAGTAACACTATAACCTGCTGTGGGTTTAGTCAACAGTAATAGGAGAGTAACACTATAACCTGCTGTGGGTTTAGTCAACAGTAATAGGAGAGTAACACTATAACCTGCTGTGGGGTTTAGTCAACAGTAATAGGAGAGTAACACTATAACCTGCTGTGGGGTTTAGTCAACAGTAATAGGAGAGTAACACTATAACCTGCTGTGGGGTTTAGTCAACAGTAATAGGAGAGTAACACTATAACCTGCTGTGGGGTTTAGTCAACAGTAATAGGAGAGTAACACTATAACCTGCTGTGGGTGCTCTCTGAGAAAGTCCCTGTTGGCTGTGCCTCACTTGCTCTTTCTCTGCCCCACAGGACTGAACGTCGGCTGCTTTTATGCTGTGGGCACGCTACTGAACCGCATGATCATCGAACACTACCCTGTAAGTCCTACACTGCCCTGTAAGTCCTACACTACCCTGTAAGTCCTACACTACCCTGTAAGTCCTACACTACCCTGTAAGTCCTACACTGCCCTGTAAGTCCTACACTACCCTATAAGTCCTACACTACCCTGTAAGTCCTACACTACCCTGTAAGTCCTACACTGCCCTGTAAGTCCTACACTACCCTGTAATTCCTACACTACCCTGTAAGTCCTACACTACCCTGTAAGTCCTACACTGCCCTGTAAGTCCTACACTACCCTGTAAGTCCTACACTACCCTGTAAGTCCTACACTGCCCTGTAAGTCCTACACTGCCCTGTAAGTCCTACACTGCCCTGTAAGTCCTACACTACCCTGTAAGTCCTACACTACCCTGTAAGTCCTACACTACCCTGTAAGTCCTACACTACCCTGTATGTCCTACACTGCCCTGTAAGTCCTACACTACCCTGTAAGTCCTACACTGCCCTGTAAGTCCTACACACTGCCCTGTAAGTCCTACACTGCCCTGTAAGTCCTACACTGCCCTGTAAGTCCTACACTGCCCTGTAAGTCCTACACTACCCTGTAAGTCCTACACTGCCCTGTAAGTCCTACACTACCCTGTAAGTCCTACACTGCCCTGTAAGTCCTACACTACCCTGTAAGTCCTACACTGCCCTGTAAGTCCTACACTGCCCTGTAAGTCCTACACTGCCCTGTAAGTCCTACACTACCCTGTAAGTCCTACACTACCCTGTAAGTCCTACACTGCCCTGTAAGTCCTACACTACCCTGTAAGTCCTACACTACCCTGTAAGTCCTACACTACCCTGTAATTCCTACACTACCCTGTAAGTCCTACACTACCCTGTAAGTCCTACACTACCCTGTAAGTCCTACATTGCCCTGTAAGTCCTACACTACCCTGTAAGTCCTACACTACTCTGTAAGACACCAAGGAACTTGAAGCTCTCATCCTGCTCCACTACAGCCCCGTTGATGAGAATGGGGGCGTGCTCGGTCCTCCTTTTCCTGTAGTCCACAATCATCTCCTTAGTCTTGGTTACGTTGAGGGAGAGGGTGTTATTCTGCCACCACACGGCCAGGTCTCTGACCTCCTCCCTATAGGCTGTCTCGTTGTTGTCGGTGACCAGGCTTACCACTGTTGTGTTGTCTGCAAACTTAATGATGGTGTTGGTGTCGTGCCTGGCCATGCAGTCGTGGGTGAACAGGGAGTACAGGAGGGGACTGAGCACACACCCCTGGGGAGCTCCAGTGTTGAGGATCAGCGTGTCAGATGTGTTGCCACCTACCCTCACCACCTGGGGGTGGCCCGTCAGGAAGTCCAGGATCCAGTTGCAGAGGGAGGTGTTTAGTCCCAGGATCCTTAGCTTTGTGATGAGCTTTGAGGGTACTATGGTGTTGAACACTGAACTGTAGTCAATGAATAGCATTCTCACATAAGTGTTCCTTTTGTCCAAGTGTTCTTTTTGTCACCCTTACCAAACAAAGCCCTGTGTTATTCACCCTTACTAAACAAAGCCCTGTGTTATTCACCCTTACTAAACAAAGCCCTGTGTTATTCACCCTTACCAAACAAAGCCCTGTGTTATTCGCCCTTACTAAACAAAGCCCTGTGTTATTCACCCTACCAAACAAGGCCCTGTGTTATTCACCCTTACAAAACAAAGCCCTGTGTTATTCACCCTTACAAAACAAAGCCCTGTGTTATTCACCCTTATCTAACAAAGCCCTGTGTTATTCACCCTTATCTAACAAAGCCCTGTGTTATTCACCCTTACTAAACAAAGCCCTGTGTTATTCACCCTTATTAAACAAAGCCCTGTGTTATTCACCCTTACCAAACAAAGCCCTGTGTTATTCACCCTTACTAAACAAAGCCCTGTGTTATTCACCCTTACTAAACAAAGCCCTGTGTTATTCACCCTTACCAAACAAAGCCCTGTGTTATTCGCCCTTACTAAACAAAGCCCTGTGTTATTCACCCTACCAAACAAGGCCCTGTGTTATTCACCCTTACAAAACAAAGCCCTGTGTTATTCACCCTTACAAAACAAAGCCCTGTGTTATTCACCCTTATCTAACAAAGCCCTGTGTTATTCACCCTTATCTAACAAAGCCCTGTGTTATTCACCCTTATCTAACAAAGCCCTGTGTTATTCACCCTTACTAAACAAAGCCCTGTGTTATTCACCCTTATTAAACAAAGCTCTGTGTTATTCACCCTTACCAAACAAAGCCCTGTGTTATTCACCCTTACTAAACAAAGCCCTGTGCTATTCACCCTTACTAAACAAAGCCCTGTGTTATTCACCCTTACCAAACAAAGCCCTGTGTTATTCGCCCTTACTAAACAAAGCCCTGTGTTATTCACCCTACCAAACAAGGCCCTGTGTTATTCACCCTTACAAAACAAAGCCCTGTGTTATTCACCCTTACAAAACAAAGCCCTGTGTTATTCACCCTTATCTAACAAAGCCCTGTGTTATTCACCCTTATCTAACAAAGCCCTGTGTTATTCACCCTTACTAAACAAAGCCCTGTGTTATTCACCCTTATTAAACAAAGCCCTGTGTTATTCACCCTTACCAAACAAAGCCCTGTGTTATTCACCCTTACCAAACAAAGCCCTGTGTTATTCACCCTTACTAAACAAAGCCCTGTGTTATTCACCCTTACCAAACAAAGCCCTGTGTTATTCAACCTTACTAAACAAAGCCCTGTGTTATTCACCCTTACTAAACAAAGCCCTGTGTTATTCACCCTTACTAAACAAAGCCCTGTGTTATTCACCCTTACTAAACAAAGCCCTGTGTTATTCACCCTTATTAAACAAAGCCCTGTGTTATTCACCCTTACTAAACAAAGCCCTGTGTTATTCACCCTTACCAAACAAAGCCCTGTGTTATTCAACCTTACTAAACAAAGCCCTGTGTTATTCACCCTTACTAAACAAAGCCCTGTGTTATTCACCCTTACTAAACAAAGCCCTGTGTTATTCACCCTTACTAAACAAAGCCCTGTGTTATTCACCCTTATTAAACAAAGCCCTGTGTTATTCACCCTTACTAAACAAAGCCCTGTGTTATTCACCCTTACCAAACAAAGCCCTGTGTTATTCACCCTTACCAAACAAAGCCCTGTGTTATTCACCCTTACCAAACAAAGCCCTGTGTTATTCACCCTTACCAAACAAAGCCCTGTGTTATTCACCCTTACTAAACAAAGCCCTGTGTTATTCACCCTTATCTAACAAAGCCCTGTGTTTTTCACCCTTACCAAACAAAGCCCTGTGTTATTCAACCTTACTAAACAAAGCCCTGTGTTATTCACCCTTACTAAACAAAGCCCTGTGTTATTCACCCTTACTAAACAAAGCCCTGTGTTATTCACCCTTATCTAACAAAGCCCTGTGTTATTCACCCTTATCTAACAAAGCCCTGTGTTATTCACCCTTATCTAACAAAGCCCTGTGTTATTCACCCTTACCAAACAAAGCCCTGTGTTATTCAACCTTACTAAACAAAGCCCTGTGTTATTCACCCTTACTAAACAAAGCCCTGTGTTATTCACCCTTACTAAACAAAGCCCTGTGTTATTCACCCTTACTAAACAAAGCCCTGTGTTATTCACCCTTACTAAACAAAGCCCTGTGTTATTCACCCTTACTAAACAAAGCCCTGTGTTATTCACCCTTACTAAACAAAGCCCTGTGTTATTCACCCTTACCAAACAAAGCCCTGTGTTATTCACCCTTACCAAACAAAGCCCTGTGTTATTCACCCTTACTAAACAAAGCCCTGTGTTATTCACCCTTACTAAACAAAGCCCTGTGTTATTCACCCTTATCTAACAAAGCCCTGTGTTTTTCACCCTTACTAAACAAAGCCCTGTGTTATTCACCCTTACCAAACAAAGCCCTGTGTTATTCACCCTTACTAAACAAAGCCCTGTGTTATTCACCCTTACTAAACAAAGCCCTGTGTTATTCACCCTTAACAAACCTTCAGACACATGAAATAGTTCAAAATGGGAACACTTTGCCTTCCCGGCGCTAGGCCTGCTGAATCAAGTGTACCTACGGCCAACAGTGCAAAATGAATAAAAAAATTAAAATAGGAACGCAAGGCTTTATCGTTGTTTTTTTTTTTACATAAATGTTTGGTGATCGACTAGGAATGGCTTGGAGATGGACCGGTTGGTGACCACTGCCCTAAACCTATTGACCTGATCAGCATCACTATAGAATTCAATATCAAATTACATTTTATTTGTCACATTTGCCAAATACAACCATACAGTGAAATGCTTACTTACAAGCCCTTAACCAACAATGAAGTAAAAAAAATATATATATATATATTACAAATAAGAAATAAAAGTAACAAATAATTAAAGAGCAGCAGTAAAATAACAGTAGCGAGGCTATATACAGGGTCAATGTGCGGGGGCACCGGTTAGTCGAGGTAATATGTATTATATTACCAGTTATCTGTTATCTCCTACAGAAAGAGACTGTCACTCCCTCTGCCACGTGATATGACCTGTCTAGCTTGTATAGCTTCACATTCCTCAATACTGATGGAAACTCTCAATATACATTAGCTCAGGGAAACCTGTTTCCAACGTAGTCAGTAGTTTATTAGAATAGCATGCACAATGGTGCTGTTTCACAAATTGAACACTATTCCCTATATAGTGCACTACTTTAGACCAGAGCCCTATGGCACCCTATTCCCTATATAGTGCACTACTTTAGACCAGAGCCCTATGGCACCCTATTCCCTATATAGTGCACTACTTTTGACCAGAGCCAAAAGTGCAAGCACACACACACACACACTAACCCTAGTCTCCCCTGTCTGTCTGTCTGTCCTGACCCGCAGGGCGAAGAGTTGAATGCAGGGAGGATAGGTCTCACTATCGTTATCGCTGGCATGGTGGGATCACTGATCTGTGGGATCTGGTTGGACAGAACCAAAACATACAAGTAAGTCAAGTTCAGGTTATTTAAAGTGCATTTTACAATGGGGGGTTCACAACAACACATCAACATCATTCAGAGTGAAGGTGACATGTGGGGGGAGGAGTATGGGGATCCAGGAAGTTAAGTCAAGTTGCTTTGAGCCAATCCAGTGAACGAAGCTGGTTATGATGTCATCACAGCTAGTGTTGCCCACTGGGAAAGAAACTCACTGTGCAGCTTTCACCAATGACTTGTGTGAGCCGCTATTGTCTTCAGTTCTGTACTGCCCATGTTTTATCCTTTCATGTTGTTGGCCCGGCTGTGTGACACTTCTATCTCCTTAACTGTGTAGGATGTTGGTTTGTGTTGCTAGACTGTCTCCTTGACTGTGTAGGATGTTGGTTTGTATTGCTAGACTGGCTCCTTGACTGTGTAGGATGTTGGTTTGTATTGTTAGACTGCCTCGACTGTGTAGGATGTTGGTTTGTATTGTTCGACTGCCTCCTTGACTGTGTAGGATGTTGGTTTGTATTGTTCGACTGCCTCCTTGACTGTGTAGGATGTTGGTTTGTATTGTTAGACTGCCTCCTTGACTGTGTAGGATGTTGGTTTGTATTGCTAGACTGCCTCCTTGACTGTGTAGGATGTTGGTTTGTATTGTTCGACTGCCTCCTTGACTGTGTAGGATGTTGGTTTGTATTGTTAGACTGCCTCCTTGACTGTGTAGGATGTTGGTTTGTATTGTTCGACTGTCTCCTTGACTGTGTAGGATGTTGGTTTGTATTGTTAGACTGCCTCCTTGACTGTGTAGGATGTTGGTTTGTATTGTTAGACTGCCTCCTTGACTGTGTAGGATGTTGGTTTGTATTGTTAGACTGCCTCCTTGACTGTGTAGGATGTTGGTTTGTATTGTTCGACTGCCTCCTTGACTGTGTAGGATGTTGGTTTGTATTGTTAGACTGCCTCCTTGACTGTGTAGGATGTTGGTTTGTGTTGCTAGACTGCCTCCTTGACTGTGTAGGATGTTGGTTTGTATTGTTAGACTGCCTCCTTGACTGTGTAGGATGTTGGTTTGTATTGTTAGACTGCCTCCTTGACTGTGTAGGATGTTGGTTTGTATTGTTAGACTGCCTCCTTGACTGTGTAGGATGTCGGTTTGTATTGCTAGACTGCCTCCTTGACTGTGTAGGATGTTGGTTTGTATTGTTAGACTGCCTCCTTGACTGTGTAGGATGTCGGTTTGTATTGTTAGACTGCCTCCTTGACTGTGTAGGATGTCGGTTTGTATTGTTCGCCTGCCTCCTTGACTGTGTAGGATGTTGGTTTGTATTGTTAGACTGCCTCCTTGACTGTGTAGGATGTTGGTTTGTATTGTTAGACTGCCTCCTTGACTGTGTAGGATGTTGGTTTGTATTGTTCGACTGCCTCCTTGACTGTGTAGGATGTTGGTTTGTATTGTTAGACTGCCTCCTTGACTGTGTAGGATGTTGGTTTGTATTGCTAGACTGCCTCCTTGACTGTGTAGGATGTCGGTTTGTATTGTTAGACTGCCTCCTTGACTGTGTAGGATGTCGGTTTGTATTGTTAGACTGCCTCCTTGACTGTGTAGGATGTCGGTTTGTATTGTTAGACTGCCTCCTTGACTGTGTAGGATGTTGGTTTGTATTGTTAGACTGCCTCCTTGACTGTGTAGGATGTTGGTTTGTATTGCTAGACTGCCTCCTTGACTGTGTAGGATGTCGGTTTGTATTGTTAGACTGCCTCCTTTACTGTGTAGGATGTTGGTTTGTATTGTTAGACTGCCTCCTTGACTGTGTAGGATGTCGGTTTGTATTGTTAGACTGCCTCCTTGACTGTGTAGGATGTCGGTTTGTATTGTTCGACTGCCTCCTTGACTGTGTAGGATGTTGGTTTGTATTGTTAGACTGCCTCCTTGACTGTGTAGGATGTTGGTTTGTATTGTTAGACTGCCTCCTTGACTGTGTAGGATGTTGGTTTGTATTGTTCGACTGATCCTTGACTGTGTAGGATGTTGGTTTGTATTGTTAGACTGCCTCCTTGACTGTGTAGGATGTTGGTTTGTATTGTTCGACTGGTCCTTGACTGTGTAGGAAGTTGGTTTGTATTGTTAGACTGCCTCCTTGACTGTGTAGGATGTTGGTTTGTATTGCTAGACTGCCTCCTTGACTGTGTAGGATGTTGGTTTGTATTGTTAGACTGCCTCCTTAACTGTGTAGGATGTTGGTTTGTATTGTTAGACTGCCTCCTTGACTGTGTAGGATGTTTGTTTGTATTGTTAGACTGCCTCCTTGACTGTGTAGGATGTTGGTTTGTATTGCTAGACTGCCTCCTTGACTGTGTAGGATGTCGGTTTGTATTGCTAGACTGCCTCCTTGACTGTGTAGGATGTCGGTTTGTATTGTTAGACTGCCTCCATTACTGTGTAGGATGTTGGTTTGTATTGCTAGACTGCCTCCTTGACTGTGTAGGATGTTGGTTTGTATTGCTAGACTGCCTCCTTGACTGTGTAGGATGTTGGTTTGTATTGTTAGACTGCCTCCTTGACTGTGTAGGATGTCGGTTTGTATTGTTAGACTGCCTCCTTGACTGTGTAGGATGTCGGTTTGTATTGTTAGACTGCCTCCTTGACTGTGTAGGATGTCGGTTTGTATTGTTAGACTGCCTCCTTGACTGTGTAGGATGTTGGTTTGTATTGTTAGACTGCCTCCTTGACTGTGTAGGATGTTGGTTTGTATTGTTCGACTGTCTCCTTGACTGTGTAGGATGTTGGTTTGTAATGTTAGACTCTCTCCTTGACTGTGTAGGATGTTGGTTTGTATTGTTAGACTGCCTCCTTGACTGTGTAGGATGTTGGTTTGTATTGTTAGACTGCCTCCTTGACTGTGTAGGATGTTGGTTTGTATTGTTCGACTGCCTCCTTGACTGTGTAGGATGTTGGTTTGTATTGTTAGACTGCCTCCTTGACTGTGTAGGATGTTGGTTTGTATTGCTAGACTGCCTCCTTGACTGTGTAGGATGTTGGTTTGTATTGTTAGACTGCCTCCTTGACTGTGTAGGATGTCGGTTTGTATTGTTAGACTGCCTCCTTGACTGTGTAGGATGTCGGTTTGTATTGTTCGCCTGCCTCCTTGACTGTGTAGGATGTTGGTTTGTATTGTTAGACTGCCTCCTTGACTGTGTAGGATGTTGGTTTGTATTGTTCGACTGCCTCCTTGACTGTGTAGGATGTTGGTTTGTATTGTTAGACTGCCTCCTTGACTGTGTAGGATGTTGGTTTGTATTGCTAGACTGCCTCCTTGACTGTGTAGGATGTCGGTTTGTATTGTTAGACTGCCTCCTTAACTGTGTAGGATGTTGGTTTGTATTGTTAGACTGCCTCCTTGACTGTGTAGGATGTCGGTTTGTATTGTTAGACTGCCTCCTTGACTGTGTAGGATGTTGGTTTGTATTGTTAGACTGCCTCCTTGACTGTGTAGGATGTTGGTTTGTATTGCTAGACTGCCTCCTTGACTGTGTAGGATGTCGGTTTGTATTGTTAGACTGCCTCCTTTACTGTGTAGGATGTTGGTTTGTATTGTTAGACTGCCTCCTTGACTGTGTAGGATGTCGGTTTGTATTGTTAGACTGCCTCCTTGACTGTGTAGGATGTCGGTTTGTATTGTTCGACTGCCTCCTTGACTGTGTAGGATGTTGGTTTGTATTGTTAGACTGCCTCCTTGACTGTGTAGGATGTTGGTTTGTATTGTTAGACTGCCTCCTTGACTGTGTAGGATGTTGGTTTGTATTGTTCGACTGATCCTTGACTGTGTAGGATGTTGGTTTGTATTGTTAGACTGCCTCCTTGACTGTGTAGGATGTTGGTTTGTATTGTTCGACTGGTCCTTGACTGTGTAGGAAGTTGGTTTGTATTGCTAGACTGCCTCCTTGACTGTGTAGGATGTTGGTTTGTATTGTTAGACTGCCTCCTTGACTGTGTAGGATGTTGGTTTGTATTGCTAGACTGCCTCCTTGACTGTGTAGGATGTCGGTTTGTATTGTTAGACTGCCTCCTTGACTGTGTAGGATGTTGGTTTGTATTGTTAGGCTGCCTCCTTAACTGTGTAGGATGTTGGTTTGTATTGTTAGACTGCCTCCTTGACTGTGTAGGATGTTGGTTTGTATTGTTCGACTGGTCCTTGACTGTGTAGGAAGTTGGTTTGTATTGTTAGACTGCCTCCATTACTGTGTAGGATGTTGGTTTGTATTGTTAGACTGCCTCCTTGACTGTGTAGGATGTTGGTTTGTATTGTTTGACTGGTCCTTGACTGTGTAGGAAGTTGGTTTGTATTGTTAGACTGCCTCCTTGACTGTGTAAGATGTTAGTTTGTATTGTTCGACTGATCCTTGACTGTGTAGGATGTTGGTTTGTATTGTTAGACTGCCTCCTTGACTGTGTAGGATGTTGGTTTGTATTGCTAGACTGCCTCCTTGACTGTGTAGGATGTTGGTTTGTATTGTTAGACTGCCTCCTTAACTGTGTAGGATGTTGGTTTGTATTGTTAGACTGCCTCCTTGACTGTGTAGGATGTTTGTTTGTATTGTTAGACTGCCTCCTTGACTGTGTAGGATGTTGGTTTGTATTGCTAGACTGCCTCCTTGACTGTGTAGGATGTCGGTTTGTATTGTTAGACTGCCTCCATTACTGTGTAGGATGTTGGTTTGTATTGTTAGACTGCCTCCTTGACTGTGTAGGATGTTGGTTTGTATTGCTAGACTGCCTCCTTGACTGTGTAGGATGTTGGTTTGTATTGTTAGACTGCCTCCTTGACTGTGTAGGATGTTGGTTTGTATTGTTAGACTGCCTCCTTGACTGTGTAGGATGTCGGTTTGTATTGTTAGACTGCCTCCTTGACTGTGTAGGATGTCGGTTTGTATTGTTAGACTGCCTCCTTGACTGTGTAGGATGTCGGTTTGTATTGTTAGACTGCCTCCTTGACTGTGTAGGATGTCGGTTTGTATTGTTAGACTGCCTCCTTTACTGTGTAGGATGTTGGTTTGTATTGTTAGACTGCCTCCTTGACTGTGTAGGATGCTGGTTTGTATTGCTAGACTGCCTCCTTGACTGTGTAGGATGTTGGTTTGTATTGTTAGACTGCCTCCTTGACTGTGTAGGATGTTGGTTTGTATTGCTAGACTGCCTCCTTGACTGTGTAGGATGTCGGTTTGTATTGTTAGACTGCCTCCTTGACTGTGTAGGATGTCGGTTTGTATTGTTCGCCTGCCTCCTTGACTGTGTAGGATTTTGTTTTGTATTGTTAGATTTTTGTATTCTTCTTGGCTGGCGTAGTTTTATGTTTGTTGTTTCTTGATTGTTTGTTGTTTCGTGTTGATGTCTGTCCCTCTTGTTTCCTGCTGTGTGTGGCTGTGTGCTTTGGACAGGACTGGGCCCAGCTCTGTTTGTCCAGGTGTAACCTGTTCATCTCTCCTAACCCCTGACCACTGACCTCTGATTCCATGGGGTCACAGGCCATGAGTTCAGAGAGAACCCCCTCAGGGGTCAAAGGTCTTTTTTTACTTTAGTTTATTTAGTAAATATTTGACTTAACACTTCTTTTTCTTAACTGCTTTGTTTTGTTAAGGGCTCGTAAGTCAGCATTTCACTGTAAGGTCTACACCTGTTGTATTCAGCATTTCACTGTAAGGTCTACACCTGTTGTATTCGGCATTTCACTGTAAGGTCTACACCTGTTGTATTCAGCATTTCACTGTAAGGTCTACACCTGTTGTATTCAGCATTTCACTGTAAGGTCTACACCTGTTGTATTCAGCATTTCACTGTAAGGTCTACACCCTGTTGTATTCAGCATTTCACTGTGAGGTCTACACCTGTTGTATTCGGCATTTCACTGTAAGGTCTACACCTGTTGTATTCAGCATTTCACTGTAAGGTCTACACCTGTTGTATTCAGCATTTCACTGTAAGGTCTACACCCTGTTGTATTCAGCATTTCACTGTGAGGTCTACACCTGTTGTATTCGGCATTTCACTGTAAGGTCTACACCTGTTGTATTCGGCATTTCACTGTAAGGTCTACAGCTGTTGTATTCAGCATTCCACTGTAAGGTCTACACCTGTTGTATTCAGCATTTCACTGTAAGGTCTACACCCTGTTGTATTCAGCATTTCACTGTGAGGTCTACACCTGTTGTATTCGGCATTTCACTGTAAGGTCTACACCTGTTGTATTCGGCATTTCACTGTAAGGTCTACACCTGTTGTATTCGGCATTTCACTGTAAGGTCTACAGCTGTTGTATTCAGCATTCCACTGTAAGGTCTACACCTGTTGTATTCAGCATTTCACTGTACACCTGTTGCATGTGACAAATAAAATGTGATTTGATTTTTGTCGCCCAGTCCCTTGCGCCCCCCGGGAACCCATTCCTCATATGGTCGCTAGGTCAGGAAGAATGTTTACCATGTAACACGTGTTGTCACTGTACATGTTAGGACGTGACGTGTACTATTCAAAGCTCCTCAAGCTGGCCATTGGGTCATTTTCATTATAACCAGCAATAGTTACAAGTCTTTGCCCATTCTTAAACAGGGGATGCATGAGAACCTTTTTGCTGCCAGGATAGTCATGATAGTAAGTGAAGGGGTAGACTCCACACTGGTGCGGTAAAGATACCCGCAGAAGAGGAAGAACCGTGATGGATGAGTACATAGTTACAGACGTACGAGATATGAGAACACGAGGTGCAGTGATAGGTTCCTACTACAGTACAGATGTCTTTATCACCTGTACTCTGGCTGTTGGTGAAGAGCTTTCTGTAGACCACAGGGATCTGTGTTGAGGGCGCCACAGTTCCCATTTTAGATCTGTGGCCGGGCTGAGAATGCCGCCACCCCCCTTTTTTTTGTGTGTGTTTGCCTAAGATGGATAGAGAGGGAGAACGTTTTATACTTGCTTGATGTCCTCATCGTCTGAACCTGGCCATCATGACAACAGATTCAGTTTATTAGGACAATGTCACCTGCGTTCTCCTTTTAGTTCCTCCACCTGTCTCTCAGTCTGGCCTCCAGTTGGGGTGTTGAAGCTGGAGACGTATGAACACCAAGTAGAGTTGCAAAATGCCAGTTACTTTCCCCAAATTCCGTTTTTTTCTTCTCTCAGAAATCCTGGTTGGAGGAGTCCGGTTATCCTTCATATTCCTTCATTATTCCCGGAAATCTCCCAACTGCAATTTCAGCTAATTTTGGGAGAGTTATCGCAATTTTTGCGACCCTAACAATGTCGTCCAATTGTATATTTTCTATGTGTAGGGTAGCCTTAAATATATGAATAAAATGAAAATATGTCTCACCAACATTGTTTGTTTACTCGACCTTGTTCCTGCTCCACTCCCACTTTATCCTCTCATCAAATAGAGACATCCCTAGATGTTGTTCAACCCTCACTTCATTGGTTGGCAGTCACTGCGTAAAGACGTACATGGGTGTATTCGACAACACGTGTTCTGTCCACACCACCACGGGTGTATTCGACAACACGTGTTCTGTCCACACCACCACGGGTGTATTCGACAACACGTGTTCTGTCCACACCACCACGGGTGTATTCGACAACACGTGTTCTGTCCACACCACCACGGGTGTATTCGACAACACGTGTTCTGTCCACACCACCACGGGTGTATTCAGGGAAGTGAAACTCTCTGAACGTTGCAGATGGAAATGGAATGCACGGAGCTGACAGGATCTATTTTATTCAGTTATTCATCGCTACTCTGTAACTGACATGCCAGGATTATTACATAGCTGAACTGGTATTCATCCACAACTCTAAGATCTGTTGATTGCATCTATTTATGTGTATTTGATTTGTCTCTAGGATATGTCAGTGTATTGTGTGAGTTGTGTGTAATGTCTCTGTGTTTCCCAGACCAGTACTGATTGATTAATTGATTGTGTCTTTTCAGACAGACTACCCTGACGGTCTACCTCATGTCCTTCGTAGGGATGTTGGTCTACGCCTTCACCCTCAGTCTGGGTCATCTCTGGGTAGTCTTCCTCACCGCTGGAGCTCTGGGGTAAGACCTCTCGGTCTCTCTCTCTCTCTCTCTGTCACTCGCTCGCTCTCTTTCTTGCTCGGTCTCGCCAGTATCAGATAGACTAAAATATATTTGTACTGAGCTAAATTTAACTCAACTGATAACTAAACCAACCTGCCCCAACTTAAAACACCTTGAAAAATGTTGAATGAATTTAATGAGAATTGCAACTGTTTGGATTGAATGTAAATAATTGTATTTGTGCTGTGGTGTTGTTCTCAGGGCACCGTTGTAAATTATTTTAAAATGATTTGTATTTTATTTAACTAGGCAAGTCGGTTAAGAACAAATTCTTATTTACAATGACGGCCTAGGAACAGTGGGTTAACTGCCTTGTTCAGGGGGCAGAACGACAGATTTTTACCTTGTCGGCTCGGGGGATTTGAACTTGCAACCTTTCGGTTACTAGTCCATTCAGCAGATGCTCTTATCCAGAGTGACTTACAATCAGTGCATTCAACTAAGGTAGAGAAACATCAACATATTACAGTAATAGCAAGAACAAAAAAAATCTATAACTGTTACTCAGTTACTTGTTCAGGGGGCAGAACGACAGATTTTTACCTTGTCGGCTCGGGGGATACCATCTAGCTGAAAGACATGGCCCATCGCTCTAACCACTAGTCTCAATGGTTTCCCCTGAATAAATATAATATAATATCTCTCTTTCTCTCTCTGTGCCCCCCCCCCTCTCTCTCTCTTGCACTCTCTCTCGGTCTCTCTCAACACCTGAGATGCAGCCCCTGTTCTATAAATTATGCAAGAGAGGGGCAAGACTTGTCATTATGATATTTAGCTATGAATGTACAGTGACTTGCGACAGAGGGTAGAAAGAATGTAATCATTTATGAAGTCATAAGTCAACCCAGGCAATGCTGATAATGATTGAGGTGTGCCCCAGTCATTATGTCCTATTCTATTGCATTTTCTGTGACGTGTCTCCTTTCTCCTTGTTGATACTGTGTGATAGACACAACCACGGAATGAAATAGAACACAAGAGTGGACATTAGCATTCTAGCAACAGGACTGAAACATCTGCCATCTTGGTCAGGAAAATATTAATTCTAGATACCAAAAAATAGGATCTCTTTGTATACATAAGTACCAGTCAAAAGTCTTTCTTTATTTTTACTATTTTCTACATTGTAGAAATGAAATAACCATGAAATAACACATGGAATCATGTAGTAATATGGAATCATGTAGTAACCAAAAAAGTGTTAAACAAATCAAAATCTATTTTATATTTGAGATTCTTCAAAGTAGCCACCCTTTGCCTTGATGACAGCTTTGCACACTCGTGGCATTCTCTCAATCAGCTTCATGAGTTAGTCACCTGGAATGCATTTCAATTAACAGGTGTGCCTTGTCAAAAGTTAATTTGTGGAATTTCTTTCCTTCTTAATGCATTTGAGCCAATTAGTTGTGTTGTGACAAGGTAGGGGTGGTATACAGAAGATAGCCCTATTTGGTAAAAGACCAAGTCCATATTATGGCAAGAACAGCTCAAATAAGCAAAGAGAAATGACAGTCCATTACTTTAAGACATGACATTTCAAGACCTTTGAAAGTTTCTTCAATTTCAGTTGCAAAAACCATCAAGCGCTATGATGCAACTTGCTATCATGAGGACCGCCACAAGAAAGGAAGACCCAAAGTTAACTGCACCTCAGATTGCAGCCCAAATAAATGCTTCAGAGTTCAAGTAACAGACACATCAACCGTTCAGAGGAGACTGCATGAATCATGCCTTCATGGTTGAATTGCTGCAAAGAAACCACTAGTAAAGGACTCCAATAATAATAAGAGACTTGCTTGGGCCAAGAAACACGAGCAATGGACATTAGACCGGTGGAAAACTGTCCTTTTGGTCTGGAGTCCAAATTTGAGATTTTGTTTTCTTCCAACTGCCGTGTCTTAGTGACATGCAGAGTAGGTGACCAGATGGTCTCTGCATGTGTGGTTCCCACCGTGAAGCATGGAGGAGGAGGTGTGATGGTGCTTTGCTGGTGACACTGTCTGTGATTTATTTAGAACTCAAGGCACACTTAACCAGCATGGCTACCACAGCATTCTGCAGCGATACGCCATCCCATCTGGTTTGCGCTTAGTGGGACTATCATTTGTTTTTCAACAGGACAATGACCAACACACCTCCAGATTGGTAAGGGCTATTTGACCAAGGAGAGTGATGGAGTGCTGCATCAGATGACCTGGCCTCCACAATCACCCGACCTCAACCCAATTGAGATGGTTTGGGATGAGTTGGACCGCGAAGTGAAGGAAAAGCAGCCAACAAGTGCTCAGCATATGTGGGAACTCCTTCAAGACCATTGGAAAAGCATTCCAGGTGAAGCTGGTTGAGAGAATGCCAAGAGTGTGCAAAGCTGTCATCAAGGCAAAGGGTGGCTACTTTGAAGAAACATAAAATATGAAATATAAAATATGTTTTGATTTGTTTAACACTTTTTTTGGTCACTACATGATTACATATGTGTTATTTCATAGTTTTCATTATTCTACAATGTAGAAAATAGTCAAAATAAAGAAACACACTTGAATGAGTAGGTGTGTCCAAACATCTGACTGGTACTGTTTATAAAGCTGTAATAAGTGTTATAATATTTCCGTCTGTCTATATAGCGCTTTATTAAAAGTATTATAATTCTGTGTGTGTGTGTGTGTGTGTGTGCAGGTTCTTCATGACAGGCTACCTGCCCCTGGGCTTTGAGTTTGGAGTGGAGCTGACCTACCCCGAGTGTGAAGGCACCTCTTCAGGCCTGCTCAACTGCTCTGCACAGGTGAACACACAAACACACACACAGCAGCTGCTGCAGACAGTTGGCAGATCAAAGCTTTTGGTATCCATGGAAATACAGTGCATTTGGAAAGTATTCCAACCTCTTGACTTTTTCCTTATTTTGTTACGTTACAGCCTTATTCTGAAATGGATTAAATAGCTTTTTTTCTTCACCAATCTACAAACAATACCCCATAATGACATCACAATACCCCATAATGACATCACAATACCCCATAATGACATCACAATACCCCATAATGACAAAGCAAACCCCTTTTTTTTTTTTTTTTTCGCTAATTTATATTTTTTTTAAACGGAAATATCATATTTACATAAGTATTCAGACCCTTTACTCAGTACTTTGTTGAAGCACCTTTTGGCAGGATTACAGCTTAGTCTTGGGAATGACGCTACAAGCTTGGCACACCTGTATTTGGGGAATTTCTCCCATTGTTCTCTGCAGGATTCTCTCATGCTCTGTCAGGTTGGATAAGGAGCCTCGCTGCACAGCTATTTTCAGGTCTCTGCAGAGATGGTTGATCGGGTTCAAGTCTGTGCTTTGGCTGGCTGGGCCACTCAAGGATATTCAGAGACTTGTCCTGAAGTCACTCTTCCGTTGTCTTGAATGTGTGCTTAGGGTTGTTGTCCTGTTGGAAGTGAACCTTCGCCCCAGTCTGAGGTTCTGAACTCTGGAGAAGGTTTTCATCAAGGATCTCTCTGTATTTTGCTCTGTTCCTCTTTCCCTCAATCCTGACTAGTCTCCCAGTCCCACCTGCTGAAAAACATCCCCACAGCATGATGCTGCCACCACCATGCTTCACTGTAGGGATGGTGCCAGGTTTCCTCCAGATGTGACGCTTGGCATTCAGGCCAAAGAGTTCAGTCTTGGTTTCATCAGACCAGAGAATCTTGTTTCTTATGGTCTGAGAGTTCTTTAGGTACCGTTTGGCAAACTCCAAGTAGGCTGTCATGTGCTTTTTTACTGAGGAATGGCTTCTGTCTGGCCACTCTACCATAAAGGCCTGATTGGTGGAGTGCTGCAGAGATGGTTGTACTTCTGGAAGATTCTCCCATCACCACAGAGGACCTCTAGAGCTCTGTCAGAGAGACCAGTGGGTTCTTGGTCACCTCCCTAACCAAGGCCCTTCTCCCCAGATTGCGAAGTTTAACCGGGTGGCCAGCTCTAGGAAGAGTCTTGGTGGTTCCAAGCTTCTTCCATTTAAGAATGATGGAGGCCACTGTGTTCTTGGGGACCTTCAATGCTGCAGAAATGTTTTGGTACCCTTCCCCAGATCTGTGCCTCGCCACAATCCTGTCTCTGAGCCCTACGGACAATTCTTTTGACCTCATGGCTTGGTTTTTGCTCTGACATGCACAGTCAACTGTGGGACCTTATGTAGACAGGTGGGTGCCTTTCCAAATCATGTCCAGTCAATTTAATTTACTACAGGTGGACTCCAAGTAGTAGAAACATCTCAAGGATGATCAATGGTAACAGGATGCACTTGAGTTCAATTTCGAGTCTCATAGCAAAGGGTCTGAATACGAATGTTAGTAAGGTATTTTTGATTTATTTTTAATAAATTAGCAAACAATTTTTAAAAGCTGTTTTCACTTTGTCATAATGGGGTATTGTGTGTAGATTGACACAAATATTTAATTTAGTCCATTTTAGAAAAAGGCTGTAACATAGCAAAATGTGGAAAAAGGGAATTGGTATGACTACTTTCCGAAGTGTGTGTGTGTGTGTGTATCTCTCAAACATACTGTTGACAGGTAGGCTATGGTGTAATTGCATGTTTTGCTTTGTGTGGTAGGTTTTCTTGGTTTTTGACGCTAATGTAGGTGTCATAACCAGACATAGAGTAACGCAATATATGTCATAACAGGTTTAAATGTATGTGTTATGACCGATTATGAAAGCCTCACCAGCTAGCTACTAGTCTTTTTTAGTTTCAATGTCCGATCATACAAATAAAAAAAGAGGCCACTAATTGTTATTTTTACCTTTTCAACAAACGGTCTGTATGTGTTGCTTGATATGAGTAGGTAAGTTAACACAAATGTATCAAAGAATAGGTCACGAATGGGTAGCTACTGCCTGGCCAGTCATCTAGCTAGCTACATTTCAGAAATAGTTATCCTCCTAAACTAACTTGAAAATATTTGTCTGAAAATTAACTAGTCGCCAGTTATTTTTGCCTGTGGTGTAATCATGTCTAACCAGTTGGATAATGTAGCCTCTGTGCCCATGAGCTCCCAAGTCTCGATAGCTGTGTCTTTTGGCGTCCACGTTTTAGCTAGCCAGTGTGAGCCACCAGCTAGCTAGCTACATTTGATTCAGTAGCTATCCTTGTAAATTGCGGCGGTCACTGGATAAACTAGCAATGAGTTGAGTGGAACATATCTGACACTTCTGTCAAGTTCATTGCATCTGCCCAATTTTGTAGGAGTTTCAGCGAGCAGTTGACAGAATTGGTGTTGTCTTTGTTACTCAATGGTGCCTTTGACTAGCTTTCTTTTGAAAGTGCTGTATAAAGTTTTCAATTTGAAAAAAAAAGTGGCACCCTTGATAATGTGAAGAATATGTGACCAGCTCAAATCAGTCTTATGTAGCAACATTTGAAAATGTTTTTTGTTTTTGGTTTTTTTACATCGGATAAAAGTAGACTCAGAGTTGAGGAACAGTGGGAACAATGGGAAAGTAGTTTTGCTTTGAAAGTTGATAAAATTTGTCTTTGATTGTTTTGGTACTACTATTTGAGAGCCCTTCTTTGTCTCCACCCATTCAGCATCGTTCACACCCTCTTAAGCTTTAGCCCCGCCCAACTCTAGAAGGGTTGATCTGAGCTACTTCCAGACATCTAAGAGAGAGAGAGAGAGAGAGAGAGAGAGAGAAAACAGCTTCACTGGACATTACTAGCCCTTACCAGAGCTGGTTAGGCTGTTATGTTATCCAGAGCATTGGTGACTGACTAACTGTGCTGTCAGATTGTCCGTGTGTTAAGTTCAGAGCGTACACTGGAGGTTCTGGCCGACGTGTAGGGTGGTCATGAAGCATTATGACCATACCGTGTCACTTTACTTGGATAAGCTAGCTAGTTAGCTGGGTCATCTTGTTATCTATGCCGGTTGTTAGCTTGCATAACTGATATGTGTATAACTGTAAGGGACACGTCATGTTTTATGGATGATATTTACAGAATGGGTGAACTCCATTCCTGACAGGCTGATCAGATTCAATAACTGCCTCAGAGGCTGATTTGTAAGGATGTCGCCTTGTAGGCTGTCTGCACGGAGCCTTTCTATATGAAACCGCATACAAGGCAGCATCCTGACATCAGCCTCTGAGGCTGCTATTGAATCTGATCAGCCTGTCAGGAATAGAGCTCATCCCCTGGATCTGAAATGCATCTGCCTATAAAGCACTTTGATGTCAAATTTTATTGGTCACTTACAGATATTTTGCAGATGCTATCAGAGGTGCAGGGAAATGCTTGTGTTTCTATATAGCTCCAACAGTGCAGTAATATTATGTTTCTATATCGCTCCAACAGTGCAGTAATATTATGTTTCTATATAGCTCCAACAGTGCAGTAGTAATATTATGTTTCTATATAGCTCCAACAGTGCAGTAGTAATATTATGTTTCTATATAGCTCCAACAGTGCAGTAGTAATATTATGTTTCTATATAGCTCCAACAGTGCAGTAATATTATGTTTCTATATCGCTCCAACAGTGCAGTAATATTGTGTTTCTATATCGCTCCAACAGTGCAGTAATATTATGTTTCTATATCGCTCCAACAGTGCAGTAATATTGTGTTTCTATATAGCTCCAACAGTGCAGTAATATTATGTTTCTATATAGCTCCAACAGTGCAGTAATATTATGTTTCTATATCGCTCCAACAGTGCAGTAATATTGTGTTTCTATATAGCTCCAACAGTGCAGTAATATTATGTTTCTATATCGCTCCAACAGTGCAGTAATATTATGTTTCTATATCGCTCCAACAGTGCAGTAATATTATGTTTCTATATAGCTCCAACAGTGCAGTAATATTATGTTTCTATATAGCTCCAACAGTGCAGTAGTAATATTATGTTTCTATATAGCTCCAACAGTGCAGTAATATTATGTTTCTATATCGCTCCAACAGTGCAGTAATATTATGTTTCTATATAGCTCCAACAGTGCAGTAGTAATATTATGTTTCTATATAGCTCCAACAGTGCAGTAATATTGTGTTTCTATATAGCTCCAACAGTGCAGTAATATTATGTTTCTATATCGCTCCAACAGTGCAGTAATATTATGTTTCTATATAGCTCCAACAGTGCAGTAGTAATATTATGTTTCTATATCGCTCCAACAGTGCAGTAATATTGTGTTTCTATATAGCTCCAACAGTGCAGTAATATTATGTTTCTATATCGCTCCAACAGTGCAGTAATATTATGTTTCTATATAGCTCCAACAGTGCAGTAGTAATATTATGTTTCTATATCGCTCCAACAGTGCAGTAATATTGTGTTTCTATATAGCTCCAACAGTGCAGTAATATTATGTTTCTATATAGCTCCAACAGTGCAGTAATATTGTGTTTCTATATAGCTCCAACAGTGCAGTAATATTATGTTTCTATATAGCTCCAACAGTGCAGTAGTAATATTATGTTTCTATATAGCTCCAACAGTGCAGTAGTAATATTATGTTTCTATATAGCTCCAACAGTGCAGTAGTAATATTATGTTTCTATATAGCTCCAACAGTGCAGTAATATTATGTTTCTATATCGCTCCAACAGTGCAGTAATATTGTGTTTCTATATCGCTCCAACAGTGCAGTAATATTATGTTTCTATATCGCTCCAACAGTGCAGTAATATTGTGTTTCTATATAGCTCAAACAGTGCAGTAATATTATGTTTCTATATAGCTCCAACAGTGCAGTAATATTATGTTTCTATATCGCTCCAACAGTGCAGTAATATTGTGTTTCTATATAGCTCCAACAGTGCAGTAATATTATGTTTCTATATCGCTCCAACAGTGCAGTAATATTATGTTTCTATATCGCTCCAACAGTGCAGTAATATTATGTTTCTATATAGCTCCAACAGTGCAGTAATATTATGTTTCTATATAGCTCCAACAGTGCAGTAGTAATATTATGTTTCTATATAGCTCCAACAGTGCAGTAATATTATGTTTCTATATCGCTCCAACAGTGCAGTAATATTATGTTTCTATATAGCTCCAACAGTGCAGTAGTAATATTATGTTTCTATATAGCTCCAACAGTGCAGTAATATTGTGTTTCTATATAGCTCCAACAGTGCAGTAATATTGTGTTTCTATATAGCTCCAACAGTGCAGTAATATTATGTTTCTATATCGCTCCAACAGTGCAGTAATATTATGTTTCTATATAGCTCCAACAGTGCAGTAGTAATATTATGTTTCTATATCGCTCCAACAGTGCAGTAATATTGTGTTTCTATATAGCTCCAACAGTGCAGTAATATTATGTTTCTATATCGCTCCAACAGTGCAGTAATATTATGTTTCTATATAGCTCCAACAGTGCAGTAGTAATATTATGTTTCTATATCGCTCCAACAGTGCAGTAATATTGTGTTTCTATATAGCTCCAACAGTGCAGTAATATTATGTTTCTATATAGCTCCAACAGTGCAGTAATATTGTGTTTCTATATAGCTCCAACAGTGCAGTAATATTGTGTTTCTATATAGCTCCAACAGTGCAGTAGTAATATTGTGTTTCTATATAGCTCCAACAGTGCAGTAATATTGTGTTTCTATATCGCTCCAACAGTGCAGTAATATTGTGTTTCTATATAGCTGCAACAGTGCAGTAATACGGAAAGAGAGACACAAATCCCCCAAATAAAGATGGAGAGCTTGGTTTCTGGTGGTTTCTATTGAGTTTGTTTTTGTATTGACTCAATATTAGACAAATTATATTATTAAGCAAATATTTAATCACGATCTCTGCTGTTGCTGTGAATTCCCGGAACTTCTCTCTTTCGGTCTCGCTCTGTCGCTTTCTCTCTCGCTCTGTCGCTTTCTCTCTCTCGTGCTCTCTGTCTCGTGCTCTCTGTCTCGCGCTCTCTCTCTCTCTCTCTCTCTCTCTCTCTCGCTCTCTGTCTCACACTCTCTGTACCTCTTTCAATTCAAATTCTAAAGGCTTTAGTGGCATGGATAGTGTTATCACATACATTTCCAAAGTAAACATATATACACGTATCAAATCAATGATGACGGATAGATGATGATGATAATAAGAAAAAGAATACTAAGTGAGTAGTAACAATTAACAGGACACTACAGTAAGACATGAATGAGGACAATGATGAAATAGACACAGGTAGCATTGTTCTGGTTAGTTGTTCTACTGGCTGTCTCTACAGGTGAAACACACAGGTTGTAATGATCTGATTGGTTGTTCTACTGGCTGTCTCTACAGGTGAAACACACAGGTAGTAATGATCTGATTGGTTGTTCTACTGGCTGTCTCTACAGGTGAAACACACAGGTAGTAATGATCTGATTGGTTGTTCTACTGGCTGTCTCTACAGGTGAAACACACAGGTAGTAATGTTAATGTTCTGATTGGTTGTTCTACTGGCTGTCTCTACAGGTGAAACACACAGGTAGTAATGTTAATGTTCTGATTGGTTGTTCTACTGGCTGTCTCTACAGGTGAAACACACAGGTAGTAATGTTAATGATCTGATCGGTTGTTCTACTGGCTGTCTCTACAGGTGAAACACACAGGTAGTAATGTTAATGTTCTGATTGGTTGTTCTACTGGCTGTCTCTACAGGTGAAACACACAGGTAGTAATGTTAATGTTCTGATTGGTTGTTCTACTGGCTGTCTCTACAGGTGAAACACACAGGTAGTAATGTTAATGTTCTGATTGGTTGTTCTACTGGCTGTCTCTACAGGTGAAACACACAGGTAGTAATGTTAATGATCTGATCGGTTGTTCTACTGGCTGTCTCTACAGGTGAAACACACAGGTAGTAATGTTAATGTTCTGATTGGTTGTTCTACTGGCTGTCTCTACAGGTGAAACACACAGGTAGTAATGTTAATGTTCTGATTGGTTGTTCTACTGGCTGTCTCTACAGGTGAAACACACAGGTAGTAATGTTAATGTTCTGATTGGTTGTTCTACTGGCTGTCTCTACAGGTGAAACACACAGGTAGTAATGTTAATGTTCTGATTGGTTGTTCTACTGGCTGTCTCTACAGGTGAAACACACAGGTAGTAATGTTAATGTTCTGATTGGTTGTTCTACTGGCTGTCTCTACAGGTGAAACACACAGGTAGTAATGTTAATGTTCTGATTGGTTGTTCTACTGGCTGTCTCTACAGGTGTGGCAGGAAGCTACATATTTTGCCGCTTATATAGTACGAAGAGGTTTTTCTCCAAATAGATATTACTTTTTTTTTTTTTTCATTTCTCTTTTGGTTTAAACATTTTTTGTATTTGTTAAAAAATTTTAGCAAAGAAAATTGCCTGTAAGTCTGCCTAGTTCTGTTAGTGTAGGAGAAAGTGCAGCTCTGTCTGGACCTCTGTCTGAGGGCAGAGTGAGCACAACCTGTCCTCTCTGGGCTGTCTGTGACGGACGGTTTCTATGGCCAGGCTGTGCTCAATGAGTCTGTACATTGTCATTTGTTGTTCTCAGTTTTCTATCAGTCACCGTGGTCAGATAGTCTGCCACCACGTACTGTCTGTTTAGAGCCAAATAGCATTAGAGGTTCACTTAGATTTTATTTTGTGGTGTCTTTCCAATAGAGGTGATGATATTTTTTGATTTGTGACGATTTGAGTGCTGTCCTGAGGCTTTGTTGGATTGGTAGGTGTTAGTGAACTGAGCCTCAGAACCAGCTGACTGAGGAAACTCTTCTCTATGGTCACCTCTTGCCAATTGAGGACTTAGTAATGGTAGGAGTGGGGGTCAATAGTTTTTAAAGATTATACAATTTGGTGGCTTTAAAATTTGGTGGCTTTAAAAAATCGGAGGAGGGAATTGACATATTTCAACACTGCATGCAATGTTTAGAGTTTTTTTCTGTACTCTGAGGATGCTCTTACAGAATTCCACATGCAGGGTTTCAGTTGTCTGTTTGTCCCGTTTGTCAAATTCTTGCTTCGTAAGCAGACCCCACACTTCACTGCCATATAGTGGACCCCACACTTCACTGCCGTATAGTGGACCCCACACTTCACTGCCGTATAGTGGACCCCACACTTCACTGCCGTATAGTGGACCCCACACTTCACTGCCGTATAGTGGACCCCACACTTCACTGCCGTATAGTGGACCCCACACTTCACTGCCGTATAGTGGACCCCACACTTCACTGCCGTATAGTGGACCCCACACTTCACTGCCGTATAGTGCTATTGGTTCTATTATTGATTAGAATATTATGAGCCAGATCCTAATTTGTGCGTCTAATTTAATACATTGTTTAATGGCATAGAAAGCCCTGCTTGCTTTGTCTTTCAGTTCATTCACGGCTAGGTTGAAGTTCCCTGTGGAGCTGCAGGTTGAAGTTCCCTGTGGAGCTGCAGGTTGAAGTTCCCTGTGGAGCTGCAGGTTGAAGTTCCCTGTGGAGCTGCAGGTTGAAGTTCCCTGTGGAGCTGCAGGTTGAAGTTCCCTGTGGAGCTGCAGGTTGAAGTTCCCTGTGGAGCTGCAGGTTGAAGTTCTCTGTGGAGCTGCAGGTTGAAGTTCCCTGTGGAGCTGCAGGTTGAAGTTCTCTGTGGAGCTGATGTGTTGTCCCGTTATGCGTACGTGAGTTCTATATCAGTAGAGCCCAGTAAAAAAGTATATCTGTTTCCCTGATATCTGGACCTTTTCTGGATATATCCGAATGTTTGTCTTGTTGAGATTGACTGTCAGGGTTCCAGGTCTGACAGAACTAATAGCAGATGATCTAATAGTTGCTGTAACTCTCTTTTGAGTGGAACAGCAACACCAGGTCATCTGAGGGAGTGAGACCGGGGGGCTGTTGATTGCTCAAGCGCTTTTTTGTTTGTTTGTTGCCATTTCATTTATCTAGATATTAAATAGACTTGAGCTGCATTTGTTCCGCTGTTCTACTCCGCACCCTTGGGATAATAAATCTATGTTTATCATGTTGACTGCATTTTGTTATTAGTGTACATTTGAATTGATTACATGTTTGTCCTCCCACACACTACACTTTAAATACATTTCTGTGAAAAGGCGTTCGTGTCTAATTTAATCAAACGCTTTTTTGGAAAATCTACAAAGCATGTGAATTTAATTTACATGTTTATCAGTCAGGGTGTGTAAGATATATATATATATATATATATATATATATATATATATATATATATATATGGTCTGATGTTTGATAATTTGGTATACAATTTTACTTTTGCTCAGGATGTTGTGTTCACTCAGAACGTGCAGTAATCTGCTGGTCATGATGGTGCATAATATTTTCCCCATATTTGCTGTTGACACAAATGTCACGATAATTGTTTGGGTCAAATTTCTCTTCTTTTTAAATCTTTTATTTTATTGGTATAATTAGTCCCTGGTTCCAGACGTCAGGGAAATAGCCTATACCCGGTTTGAGTATTGCAGTGATACATTTGGTGCGCCCCCCAGTTTGGGAACTACTGGTGTAGAGGGCCACTTCCCCTGACAGGTGTTTTGGTATCATTTTCACTATCTGCTAGGGGAAAATAATTGATAACTCACTCTCTGCCTCTGCCTCTGTCTCTGCCTCTGTCTCTGTCTCGCTCACTATATATATATATATATATATATATATATATATATATATATACACAGGTGTTTGGTATCATCTTCACTATCTGCCAGGGGAAGATCATAGATAACTACGGGACGCTGGCAGGAAACATCTTCCTCTGTGTCTTCCTCTTCATCGGATCGGTCCTCACAGGTAAAGACCTTTTTCTAATAATTATGATAATGATGATAGTCAAAAGTAGTGCACTACATAGGGCTGGGCTGAAGTCCACATTCACCCACATGAGAGGAAAGTGAGCCTACTGATTGGGCCCGAAGGGTAAACTCCAGAGAGCGGCTTGTATTATTCCTTAAATACATCCGTACTGGCTGCTGGAGAACATCAGGGCGGAAGTCCAAGTTCACCAACATGACAATAGACTATCCCTAGACTCGGTCCTCGGGACCCCAAGGGGTGCACGTTTTGTTTTTTTGCCATTTACACTACACAGCTGATTCAAATGATCAAAGATTACTAGTTGAGTATATGAATCAGCGGTGTAGTGCTGGGGCACAAATCAAAACGTGCGCTCAGTGGGGGCCCCAGGACCGAGTTTGAGAAACCCTGCACTAGATGATTATGTTAATGATGTGAAGGGTTTTCAAGGTCAGTCCAGAGGGTTACTACATGGGCAGTATTTAGGGCAGAACTATAAGTCAATTGAAGTAATAAATCAATGAGCCCTAAACTCTTAAAAGTACATAATGGTTATTGGAGACCAGGGCTAAAGTCTTAAGTTCATTTATGTTAATTATTTATTATATGACTAGAAGGGCTAAAGGTCAGCCCAGAGGGTTACTGCATGGGCAGTATTTAAGGTGAACTATAGTTAAATAAAGGTTCAATTAACAATGTTAATAATTGGTGGTCATGAGTTGACAAAGTCATAAACCACTGTGTTATGAAGAAGTCATTCCAGCTTTTTTATTAAAGAATTTATGTACTGTCCATATCGTAGTATGGTGTACCTTTTGTATTGAGTGCCCTCTAGTGGAAGCTGTACCTTACTGTCTTTGCTAGAGGGAATATTCCTTCATGCTATTTGGAAAGCAGCACAACTGCCTTTCCCCAGTGAAACAAATTATGTATTCACCTGATCCACGTATAAAACTCCTCTCCTCGAGGGCGGAGCGTCTGAGGATTTTCACTCCTCACAGATTAGTTAGGAACTCAAACTCTCACCTGGTTGTCTAGGTCTTAATTGATTAGTTAGGAACTCCCACCCTCACCTGGTTGTCTAGGTCTTAATTGATTAGTTAGGAACTCCCACCCTCACCTGGTTGTGTAGGTCTTAATTGATTAGTTAGGAACTCCCACCCTCACCTGGTTGTCTAGGTCTTAATTGATTAGTTAGGAACTCCCACCCTCACCTGGTTGTCTAGGTCTTAATTGATTAGTTAGGAACTCCCACCCTCACCTGGTTGTGTAGGTCTTAATTGATTAGTTAGGAACTCCCACCCTCACCTGGTTGTCTAGGTCTTAATTGATTAGTTAGGAACTCCCACCCTCACCTGTTGTCTAGGTCTTAATTGATTAGTTAGGAACTCTCACCCTCACCTGGTTGTCTAGGTCTTAATTGATTAGTTAGGAACTCCCACCCTCACCTGGTTGTGTAGGTCTTAATTGATTAGTTAGGAACTCCCACCCTCACCTGGTTGTCTAGGTCTTAATTGATTAGTTAGGAACTCCCACCCTCACCTGGTTGTCTAGGTCTTAATTGATTAGTTAGGAACTCCCACCCTCACCTGGTTGTCTAGGTCTTAATTGATTAGTTAGGAACTCCCACCCTCACCTGGTTGTCTAGGTCTTAATTGGACACCACTGACCTGAACCGTAGAACACCTGATCATGGATTTGTATAGAGGGATCTGCTGAAAGGTCATGTGTTGCAGGCAGGCATCAAAATGGCTGGCACACACCTCACTAGTCTTACATAAACCCTAAACATGCATGTCCACTTTTTAATAAATGTATTTCTCTCCAGGCTTCATCAAGTCAGACCTGCAGAGACAGAAGGCCAACCAGTTAGCCAAGGCAGCTGTAAGTATGGGGTGCTGGCTAAGTGTTTCTGTGTAGCTAAAGTTGAAGTCGGAAGTTTACATGCACCTTAGCCAAATACATTTAAACTCAGTTTTTCACTATTCCTGACATTTAATCCTAGTAAAAATTCCCTGTCTTATGTCAGTTAGGATCACCACTTTATTTTAAGAATGTGAAATGTCAGAATAATAGTAGAGAATGATTTATTTCAGCTTTTATTTCTTTCATCACATTCCCAGTGGGTCAGAAGTTTACATACACTCAATTAGTATTTGGTAGCATTGCCTTTAAATTGTTTAACTTGGGTCAAATGTTTCGGGTAGCCTTCCACCAGCTTCCCACAATAAGTTGGGTGAATTTTGGCCCATCCCTCCTGACAGAGCTGGTGTAACTGAGTCAGGTTTGTAGGCCTCCTTGCTCGCACACGCTTTTTCAGTTCTGCCTACAAATGTTCTATAGGATTGAGGTCAGGGCTTTGTGATGGCCACTCCAATACCTTGACTTTGTTGTCCTTTAGCCATTTTGCCACAACTTTGGAAGTATGCTTGGGGTCATTGTCCATTTGGAAGACTCATTTGCGACCAAGCTTTAACTTCCTGACTGATGTCTTGAGATGTTGCTTCAATATATACACATAATTTTCCTCCCTCATGATGCTGTCTATTTTGTGAAGTGCACCAGTCCCTCCTGCAGAAAAGCACCCCCACAACATGATGCTGCCACCCCTGTGCTTTACGGTTGGGATGGTGTTCCTCGGCTTACAAGCCTCCCCCTTTTTCCTCCAAACATATCGATGGTCATTATGGCCAAACAGTTCAATTTTTGTTTCATCAGACCAGAGGACATTTCTCCAAGAGGTACGATCTTTGTCCCCATGTGCAGTTGGAAACCGTAGTCAAGATTTTTATGGCGGTTTTGGAGCAGTGGCTTCTTCCTTGCTGAGCAGCCTTTCAGGTTATGTCGATATAGGACTTGTTTTACTGTGGATATAGATACTTTTGTACCTGTTTCCTCCAGCATCTTTACAAGGTCCTTTGCTTTTGTTCTGGGATTGGTTAGCACTTTTCGCACCAAAGTACGTTCATCTCTAGGAGACAGAACGCGTCTCCTTCCTGAGCGGTATGACGGCTGCGTGGTCCCATGGTGTTTATACTTGCATGCTATTGTTTGTACAGATGAGCGTGGTACCTTCAGGCGTTTGGAAATTGCTCCCAAGGATGAACCAGACTTGTGGAGGTCTACCATTAATTTTCTGAGGTCTTGGCTGATTTCTTTTGATTTTCCCATGATGTTGAGCAAAGAGGCACTGAGTTTGAAGGTAGGCCTTGAAATACATCCACATGTACACCTCCAATTAACTCAAATGATGTCAATTAGCCTATCAGAAGCTTCTAAAGCCATGACATCATTTTTTGGAATATTCCAAGCTGTTTAAAGGCAGTCAACTTAGTGTATGTAAACTTCTGACCCACTGGAATTGTGATACAGTGAATTATAAGTGAGAATCTGTCTGTAAACAATTGTTGGAAAAATTACTTGTGTCATGCACAAAGTAGATGTCCTAACCCACTTGTCTGGTGCAGTGTGTCTGGTGCAGTATGCTCTGAAAGTCACCTTACAGTATTTTGCTGTTGCTTCTAGAATAACTCGTCTCATGCTGAATTGCATGTCTGTCTGTTTAATGTCCTCTGTATCGTGTGTGTCTGTCTGTTTAATGTCCTCTGTATCGTGTGTGTCTGTCTGTTTAATGTCCTCTGTATCGTGTGTGTCTGTCTGTTTAATGTCCTCTGTGTCGTGTGTGTGTCTGTCTGTTTAATGTCCTCTGTGTCGTGTGTGTGTCTGTCTGTTTAATGTCCTCTGTGTCGTGTGTGTGTGTCTGTCTGTTTAATGTCCTCTGTGTCTGTCTGTTTAATGTCCTCTGTGTCATGTGTGTCTGTCTGTTTAATGTCTTGTGTGTCTGTTTAGTGTCCTGTGTGTGTCTATTAATAACCCTTTACTATCTCTCTAAATAAATAAGAGAGACAGGCATGTTTTCTTCCAGTAAGTCAGAAGTTGTATAATTTGACCACTTTGATAGGTGTTTTTGACCTCAATAGGACAACCTAATCAGATCAGGTCGCTCTCTGAATTTTTTTTAACTTCATTTATTGAAAGCAGTAACTCCCCTCAATTGAAAATAACTTCTGAAGTTTCGTAAAATGTATGTTTGTTTTTGTAACACTTGACATCCTGCGTCAAAAAAAACGTTATGACACGGTCACAACAGCTGACATAACTTGTCATAACCTGTCGTAATATGGTCATAACACTGTCATGACATATATATTTAAAACTATTGTGACACAGTGCATTTGGGAAAGTATTCAGACCCCTTTTTCTACATTTTTGTTATGTTACATCCTTATTCTAAAATTGATTAAATCATCAATCTATACACAATACCCCGTAATGACATCACAATACCCCATAATGACGAAGCAATAACAGGTTTGCAGAATTTTCTTTACGAAATCGGAAATATCACATTTAGAGCAGCGATTACAGCCTTGTGTTTTCTTGGGTATGACGCTACAAGCTTGGCACACCTGTATTTGGGGAGTTTCTTTGCAGATCCCCTCAAACTCTGTCAGGTTGGACGAGGAGCGTCGCTGCACAGTTATTTTCAAGTCTCTCCAGAGATGTTGGATCGGGTTCAAGTCCGGGCTCTGGCTGGGCCACTCAAGGACATTCAGAGACTTCTCCCGAAGCCACTCCTGGGTTGTCTTGGTTGTGTGCTTAGTGTCGTTGTCCTGTTGAAAGGTGAACCTTTGCCCCAGTCTGAGGTCCTGAGCGCTCTGGAGCAGATTTTCATCAAGGTTCTCTCTGTACTTTGCTCTCTTCATTTTTCAATCGATCCTGACTAGTCTCTGGGTCCCTGCCACTGAAAACATCCCCACAGCATGATGATGCCACCCATGTTTCACTGTAGGAATGGAACCAGGTTTCCTCCAGATGTGACGCTTGGCATTCAGGCCAAATCTTGTTTCCATCAGACCTGAGAATCTTGTTTCGCATGGTCTGAGAGTCCTTTAAGTGTCATTTGGCAAACTCCAAGTGGGCTGTCGTGACCTTTACTGAGGAGTGGCTTCTGTCTGGCCACTCTATCATAAAGGCCTGATTGGTGGAGCACTGCAGAGATGGTTGTCCTTCTGGAAGGTTCTCCCATCTCCACAGAGGAACTCTGAACTCCCTGACCAAGGCCCTTCTCCCCCGATTGCTCAGTTTGGCCGGGCGGCCAGCTCTAGGAAGAGTCTTGGTGGTTCCAAACTTCTTCCATTTAAGAATGATGAGGCCACTGTGTTCTTGGGGACCTTCAATGCTGGATAAATTTTTTGGTACCCTTCCCCAGCTCTGTGGCTCGACACAATCCTGTCTCGGAGCTCTACGGACAATTCCTTCGACCTCATGGCTTGATTTTTGCTCTGACATGCACTGTCAACTGTGGGACGTTATATAGACAGGTATGTGCCTGTCCAAATCATGTCCAATCAGTTGAAATGACCACAAGTTGTAGAAACATCTCAAGGATGATCAATGGAAACAGGATGCTCAATTTCAAATCTAAATAAGGTGTTTCTGTTTTTCGCTTTGTCATTAATTAGTATTGTGATGTCATTATAGGGTATTGTGATGCCATTAATTAGTATTGTGTGTAGATTGATGAGGGGAAAAAATGTATGTAATCCATTTTAGAATAAGGCTGTAACGTGACAAAATGTAGAAAAAGAGAAGGGGTCTGAATACTTTCAGAATACATCGTGTATATTGCGTTAATTTATGGCTGGTTATGACACCTACAGGTAAAAAAAGGCAAAACATTCCATTCCATAGTCTACTCGTCAACACTATGTTTATGTTATATAACATTTTCTGAAATTTACCATATTAAATTATCATTGTAATTGAGCACACAATTGATGTCAGACATCCCCCCCAATGTTCTGTTGCTGATGACTGGGATGAATGCAGGAGCAGATTTCAGGAACAGGACAAGACACCCTCTTTGTGACTGATATAAGGGCATGTACGTGATAGGCTTATATGATTACAAAGGTCTTAATGCTTCTTGACAGTGTCATAATGTGTATTTATGTTGTATAGCACACTGTATTACTTATACAACTAATATAAGGACGGGACATTAGACGGGAGTAGAAATTAACGTGGGCGTTGTTTAATGCGTTTCACAGGAAGAACATTCCAAGCATTTCAACGTAGGTAAGCAAGGGGGGGTTACAGGTGCCCTAAAGGGACAAAACTAGAACATCAATACACAACAATTTAGTCCAAATAAAGTGACACAGCATGGTCATAATGCTTCATGACAGTGTCATAATGTGTATTTATTTAGTCCAAATAAAGTGACACAGGATGGTCATAATGCTTCATGACAGTGTCATAATGTGTATTTATTTAGTCCAAATAAAGTGACACAGGATGGTCATAATGCTTCATGACTGTGTCATAATGTGTATTTATTTAGTCCAAATAAAGTGACACAGGATGGTCATAATGCTTCATGACAGTGTCATAATGTGTATTTATTTAGTCCAAATAAAGTGACACAGGATGGTCATAATGCTTCATGACTGTGTCACAAAGTGTGTTTTCTACAATTTATTTAAAATATGATGAACAAAAACATGACTAAAGTATTCATTCAAAAACTTCAAACAAAAGGAAACTTCTTGGCAGGAAACAAATTATTTGATTAAATCATCAATGTCATTCTGTATTATGTTTCATGTTTTGTGTCGGGACCCCCAGGAAGAGTAGCTGCTGCTTTTGCAACAGCTAATGGGGATCCTAATAAAATACCAAATATGGAAGCAGCCATAAAATAATCGCATTATATGTCAGAACAATTGTAAATATATGGGTCATGTCAGCTGTTATGACATATTATGACATGATTATGATCATGTCGTAACGTGTTATGACACTGAGTGTCAAGTAAAGTGTTTCTGTTTGTTTAATGGTCGAACATGGATGATTATTGTTATGGGGGGGATTCCGGAGAAGTAACATTTTTGGAGATGCAAGGTTTTCTTGCCGACAGCGATGATAACATGGTAGTACTCCCATTTAACCCCTGATGTAAAATTGAAGGTGAATTTATAAAAAAGACTATGTTCCAGGTGGACGGAGAGCTCTCTGGGCAGCAGCAGGACTACAGGGCCACGGCTCTAATCAACAAGCCAGACTACCCTTCTGATTCTCCTCAGGCTTGATCACTAACCCATATACCCTATAACCCCGACACTCTTAGCTCGAACCTCAGACGGGCCAAGGTAGGGGCACAGCCAACCAATAATCACCACACGCTTCCCTGTCATTATTCTCTTAGGAGTGAATCCTAACTTCCTCTTTAGTCTCCCCATTTGACATCAGCGCATGACCAAGTCTTAAGTTAGGATTCACTCTCCTGTACACCTTTCCCTTTTGACCAGGAATTTCCTGGAAGCTTTGTAGTGTTAAAATAATCTTTTAATTTTGTCCATTAGCTAAAATGGACTTCAGATGATCTAGGTGCTAGGAAGTTTTCGGGAAATTAAAACGTAACCCTCCACCCCTCATCTCAATCCTGTTGTTGTTCTATTTTCACTTCCCCTCTAAACTCTCCACGCTCCAGATTACATGATGAGACACAGGTTATTTTCACCTACAGTATGTGGAATAAGACGTGTGTGCTAACATTTTAACCCTTTAACCTTTTTCATGTGTAGTGTCTAGTACCTGTATGTGTATATTTGTAACGTGTTCTGTTTTTGTTCTTTTAGTTATTTATCTGTTGTGTTGTCATGGATACTCAAAACAGTTGGTCCTCTTGTATTTCAGACTAATACTGTTTTGCATCAGGATTAAAAAAATAATAATTCTGGTAACTTCCCCAAATTCCCAAATTTCCTGAAATCCCGGTTGTAAGATGCCTGGAATCAGAAGGGAATAAGCAGAGAATCCTCCAGCTGAGATCACTGGGAATTCTGGGAAGTTACTAGAATTTTGCAACCCTAATCAAAATAGTCTTTAGTTGGAATGTGATTGGCGGATTGTTTTTGATTGACAGGTCCCGTCAGACCCAAAAGATGGGAACATCTCTGCCCCTGCAGTCCTCGACGAAACCAGGTTTTAGAGGTGGACGATCTGTTGGACACACACACACACAAACACACACAGTAAATCACCAATTCCCTTTAACACTGTCCAATAAGGCTGCATTAACACTGGCAGCCCAATTCTGATCTTTTTTTTTTCACTAATTGGTCTTTTGACCAATCAGATCACCTCTGAAAAAGATCTGACGTGAAAAGATCTGATGTGATTGGTCAAAAGACCAATTAGTGGAGAAAAAAAAGATCAGAATTGGGCTGCCTGTGGAAACGCAGCCTAAGAGTCTTCCAACATTTATGCCTAATTGTAAAAATAGTATTTCTTTATTATCAATAGAGAAATGTGTGTGTATATATACACAGTGCCTTGGCTTAAAGTATTCACACCCCTTTGTCCACATTTTGTTGTGTTACAGCCTGCATTTAAAATGTATTACATTTAGATTTTTGGTCAAAGTTGAAATACCGTCAAAAGTTTGGACACACCTATTCATTCAAGGTTTTTTTTAATTTATTTTTACTATTTTCTACATAGTAGAATAGCAGTGAAGACATCAACACTTTGAAATTAAACATATGGAATCATGTAGTAACCAAAAAAGTCTAATTCAAGGGTTTTTCTTTATTATTATAATAATAAGTGAAGACATCAACTATGTAATAACACACATGGAATCATGTAGTAACCAAGTGTTAAATCAAAATATACTTAATGTGAGATTCTTCAAAGCAGCCACCCTTTGCCTTGACAGCTTTGCACACTCTTGGCATCTCTCAACCAGCTTCATGACAGTCTTGAAAGAGTTCCCACATATGCTGAGCACTTGTTTGCAGCAATTCCTTCACTTTGCGGGCCAAGTCATCCCAAACCATCTCAATTGGGTTGAGGTCAGGTGATTGTGGAGGCCAGGTCATCTGATGCAGCACTCCATCACTCTCCTTGGTCAAATAGCCCTTACACTGCCTGGAGGTGTGTTTTGGATCATTGTCCTGTTGAAAAACAAATGATAGTCCGACTAAGCGCAAACCAGATGGAATGACGTATCGCTGCAGAATGCTGTGGTAGTCATGCTGGTTAAGTGTGCCTTGAATTTTAAATAAATCACTGACAGTGTCACCAGCAAAGCACCATCACACCTCTTCCTCCATGCTTCACGGTGGGAACCACACATGCGGAGATCATCTGTTCACCTACTCTGCATCTCACTAAGACACGGCGGTTGGAACCAAAAATCAGACCAAAGGACAGATTTCCACTGGTCTAATGTCCATTGCTCGTGTTTCTTGGCCCAAGCAAGTCTCTTCTTCTTATTGGTGTCCTTTACTAGTGGTTTCTTTGCAGAAATTCGACCATAAAGGCCTGATTCATGCAGTCTCCTCTGAACAGTTGATGTTGAGATGTGTCTGTTACTTTAACTCTGTGAAGCATTTATTTGGGCTGCAATTTTTGAAGTTGATAACTAATGAACTTATCCTCTGCAGCACAGGTAACTCTAGGTCTTCCTTTCCTGTGGCGGTCCTCAGGAGAGCCAGTTTCATCATAGCGCTTGATGGTTTTTGCGACTGCACTTGAAGAAACTGTCAAAATGATTAAAAAAAAATCCAGATTGACTGACCTTCAAAGGAATGGACTGTAGTTTTCTTTGCTTATTTGAGCTGTTGTTGCCATAATATGGACTTGGTCTTACCAAATAGGGCTATCTTCTGTATACCACACCTACCTTGTCACAACACAACAGATTGGCTCAAACGCATTAAGAAGGAAAGAAATTCCACAAATTAACTTTTAACAAGGCATACCCGTTAATTCAAATGCATTCCAGGTGACTACCTCATGAAGCTGATTTGAGAGAATGCCAAGAGAAGAGAGAATGTGCAAAGCTGTCATCAAGGCAAAGGGTGGCTACTTTGAAGAATCTCAAATATAAAATATATTTTGATTTGTTTAACACTTTCTTGGTTACTACATGATTCCATATGTGTTATTTCATAGTGTTGATGTCTTCACTATTATTCTGCAATGTAGAAAATAGTAAAAAATAAAGAAAAACCCTTGAGTGTGTGTGTGTGTGTGTGTGTTAATTAGCGAAAAGTTATTATTATAATTATTTTTCTCTCAAGGTTTCAGTTGCATCGAAGTATTAGTAAAACTATCCCAATGACATGGAACACTTTTCAAAATGTCTCCTTTTTTGTTTTCTTTGTCGTTAAAACGTTGTTTTATTCATCTTTCCTTGGAGAAATGTTTTTACAAATGCTGATTGCTTGTAAAAAAATAAATTAACATATTGATGACATAAAAAAAATATATATTATTTTTGTAATGTGCATTATAGTTAACTTAATGAATGGTAGTATCGAGGATTGAGTATTTTATACTACCTATATCTGTGAAGCGATATTTTTTTTTTCAATCTTACTTTTATAGTAACACATAACAGCTGATTATAGTTGTGTATAACAGTTAATGTGGTTCAGTGAACATGCAGTATTTATTTACCTGTTGAATAGATGTGACCTGTCTAACATTTGTTGTCATAAAGATTGGTTTCCTAAAGTCTTGTATTTGAGATGCTTCAATGTTGAATCTGGAAGATGCATCATTCTCGTCACACCCTGCTAGCATAACATGCCTGCTGCCAGACCGCATTGTACCTCATAAACACTAGGTGGCGACGTTGTAATTCTGTGAACTAATAGTAAATGTTTTCTCCAGGCAGCAGGGACTGATGATGATGATGATGAAACCGCAGCACTAACATTATGCATTAGGGAAGACGAGGAGGGTTGCTAGACATCTTCCTCCGCAGTGCCGTGACGGGAGACATGTAGGTTAGGATTAAGGTGTTGCTAATACCCCCCGTCTGATTGGTCTTTCTGTGCAGTGGTGTATTATGGTTGAGTCCAGCCGCCTCAGGGCTGATTCACACAAACCCCTCCCTCCCTGATCCGGCCCCATCCCACACCCCTCCCTCCCTGATCAAGCCCCGTACCACACCCCCTCCTCCCTAATCCAGCCCCTCCCTCCCAGAGGCCTGTAATGTCTATTGGAGACAATAAAAGCACAGGGGATGTGTGGTTTCTCATCAACAGCGCTGTTAGATGCAAGTGCCTTGTATTTGAGAACAAAGCCATGTCAGCTGGTTACGTCAAAGCCTGGCAGCAATGAGGCAGTTATCCCCCAGGTTAAGGGGGAGACCGTGAGAGGATATACCCAGGGAGAGGAGCTCTGTGGTAGGGTGGAGGAGCTGGGCTGGACCAGCATATCATGGAGCTAGAGGCAGCTCTGTTTGTGTTGCCTGTTCAAACAGCGGCGGGGCAGGGATTGATGGTTCTGGCTGAGAGCTGTACTGTACACGCCTGGCCTAGTGCTGGGCTGGACATAAACAGGACAGAGACAGGGAACGAGGGAGAGGGGGTTATGTGACACAAGAAGGATGAGAGGGAGAGACAGACAATGAACGGGGGATAAGGAATTAGAGAAAAAGGAGAGCAGGAGGAGAAGAGTGAGTGAGACCGAAAGGAGGAATGAATGAAATAAGTTAGACATTTTAACTGTGAAATGATTGGTCAAGTCGGCCTTCACACGGAGCGGTGTGGACTTAGAGTCTAACTGAGAAGTGACAGTGAGTGGTGGTCTGGCTCTGTGCCAGAGGGATGTGGTTGGTAACAGTGAGTCCCTGCTCCTAGTTGCCTCCCTAATGGTACCCTATTCCCTAGATGGTGCACTACTTTTGACCAGAGCCCCATGTGACACAATTTGGGAAGCACACATTCACCCAGTTCCCAGAAGAGAAAACAAAAATCCCACTGGGATTTGTTTTTTTGTGGAGTTTCCAAAGTTTCATTCTGCGTGTAAACAGCTGTAAGTCAATATATATAGCATATACTTGGCAGAGGAGGCTGGTGTGAGGAGCTATAGGAGGACGGGCTCATTGTAATGACTGGAACGGTATAAATGGAACAGTTTTAAACAAATGGAAACCACATGTTTTACTCCATTCTATTGATTCAATTTCAGCCATTACAATGAGCCCGTCCTCCTATAGCTCCTCTAACCAGCCTCCTCTGATAACCAGGGGTATTCAAATCTTACCGAGGTCTGGACTACTGCTGGTTTTCTGTTCTACCTAATAATTAATTGCACCAACATGGTGTCCCAGGTCAAAAATCAGTCCCTGACTAGAGAGGAAGAATGTAAAAAAAAAAAAAAAACAGTAGAACTGGCTTCAAGGTCCAGATTTTAATTTGAGGGTAATATACCATAGTAGCATATCCTACCAGCTACATACCACCTGGAAGATGCTCGAAATCCACTCTTCTCTGTCTGTTCTGTTGGACCTAGCAGAACCAGTGCCATCTTGAAGGAAATCCTCCCTCCCTTTCCCTTGTCGTTAGCTTTCATAGAAGGGGATTATCCATAGCAGGCCGGGGCAATTCGGGAGCCTGAGTGGTGTCACACACTTCCCCCATCGTCCCTAGCAAACACACCTGATTTAAACCAATTACATTTTAAACTGAAGATCATGATTAGTTGATTATTGGAGTCAGGTGTGTTAGCCAGTGGCTGGGGGTAAAAGTGTGACACCAATCAGGGTCCCCCCTCAGAGGACTGGAGTCGGCCCAGGCCTGATCTATAGGGTAGTTCCAGTGTGACGTGTTTGTTTCTAAACCACACGGTGCCTTGAATGGCACCCTATAGTAGTGTCACCTATAATGCACCTACTTCAGACCAGGATCCATAGGGCTCTGGTCAAAACTAGAGCATTATAATAGGGGAAACCATTTAGGACTCACGCAGCCATGTTCATGTGGTACCGTTTTCCATTATGGCAGCGCTAACCTACATGGTGTTTGCCTCCCAGCAGCCTGTGGGTGTAATATTGTAGTACCAACAGCTCTACACTGTAAAAAAAAAAGGAGCATTTCTCAACACATGAAACAGCTCAGTGGCTTTAAAGGCACAATCTGGGATATTTTGACATTTTAATTTGAGAGTGGTTACATTTCTCAAGCCCTTGGCCTCCACCACTTAAGCTGAGACACCGGGCTGGTGAAATGTAACCACTCTCAGAATAAAATATCCCAGATTGGGTTCTTTAAAGCCATCCGGTCGTCTTGTGTGTTGAGATTGAGAGCCGTTGGGTTTGGAACACAAACTCCAGATTGTGGCTTTAAGTGTCTCTCTCCTGTAAATTGTGGCCGGGTTGATTAGCTACTGCAGTAAGGGGCCTAATTTGTTCCAGCGTTGTGGCAAGGTTTACCACGTGTTGTTTTCTGGGGTTTTCTTTAATGGTGAGAGAAAAAAGAAAGGGAGCCTCCCTTTTAAAAGGGGAAAAAAAACAACACTTTATGTTCTGAGGTTAAGCTACTGTTTTGGCTTTTAGGTGGGCGCTAGCTCCCACCCAGCTAGAGATTGGTCTGTCGATCGGTCTCTCCATTAAGCGATTTGTGGAGGCTGTATCCTGTACACGTTATGGAAACAGACTGTGATGCTGTTACACACACACACACACACACACATTTAGAGATTGATCGATTTAGTTCAGTGTGTACTCTGTACAGGCGTGATGGAAACGGGTCATAGGATTAGGTTATATAAAATGTGTTATACTGTCTTTTATCCGCTGTGACCTCCAGCTAACCATACTGAACAGGGACATGGAAATCACCCCACACTGAACAGGGACATAGATATCACCCCATACTGAACAGGGACATGGATATCACCCCACACTGAACAGGGACATGGATATCACACCACACTGAACAGGGACATAGATATCACCTCATACTGAACAGGGACATGGATATCACCCCACACTGAACAGGGACATGGATATCACACCACACTGAACAGGGACATAGATATCACCCCATACTGAACAAGGACATGGATATCACCCCACACTGAACAGGGACATGGATATCACCCCATACTGAACAGGGACATAGATATCAACCAATACTGAACAGGGACATAGATATCACCCCATACTGAACAGGGACATAGGTATCACCCCACACTGAACAGGGACATGGATATCACCCCATACTGAACAGGGACATGGATATCACCCCACACTGAACAGGGACATAGGTATCACCCCACACTGAACAGGGACATGGATATCACCCCATACTGAACAGGGACATGGATATCACCCCATACTGAACAGGGACATGGATATCACCCCACACTGAACAGGGACATAGGTATCACCCCACACTGAACAGGGACATGGATATCACACCACACTGAACAGGGACATGAATATCACCCCACATTGAACAGGGACATAGGTATCACCCCATACTGAACAGGGACATGGATATCACCCCGTACTGAACAGGGACATGGATATCACCCCGTACTGAACAGGGACAAGGATATCACCCCATACTGAACAGGGACATGGATATCACCCCGTACTGAACAGGGACATGGATATCACCCCACACTGAACATGGACATAGATATCACCCCATACTGAACAGGGACATGGATATCACCCCACACTGAACAGGGACATGGATATCACCCCATACTGAACAGGGACATGGATATCACCCCACACTGAACAGGGACATAGGTATCACCTTATACTGAACAGGGACATGGATATCACCCCAAACTGAACAGGGACATAGGTATCACCTTATACTGAACAGGGACATAGATATCACCCCACACTGAACAGGGACATGAATATCACCCCATACTGAACAGGGACATGGATATCACCCCACACTGAACAGGGACATAGGTATCACCCCATACTGAACAGGGACATAGGTATCACCCCACACTGAACAGGGACATGGATATCACACCACACTGAACAGGGACATGAATATCACCCCACACTGAACAGGGACATAGGTATCACCCCATACTGAACAGGGACATGGATATCACCCCACACTGAACAGGGACATGGATTTCACCCCATACTGAACAGGGACATAGATATCACCCCACACTGAACAGGGACATAGATATCACCCCATACTGAACAGGGACATGGATATCACCCCATACTGAACAGGGAAATAGGTATCACCCCATACTGAACAGGGACATAGATATCACCCCATACTGAACAGGGACATAGATATCACCCCATACTGAACAGGGACATGGATATCACCCCGTACTGAACAGGGACATGGATATCACCCCACACTGAACAGGTACATAGATATCACCCTATACTGAACAGGGACATGGATATCACCCCGTACTGAACAGGGACATAGATATCACCCCATACTGAACAGGGACATAGGTATCACCCCATACTGACCAGGGACATAGGTATCACCCCATACTGAACAGGGAAATAGGTATCACCCCATACTGAACAGGGACATAGATATCACCCCATACTGAACAGGGACATAGATATCACCCCATACTGAACAGGGACATAGGTATCACCCCACACTGAACAGGGACATGGATATCACCCCATACTGAACAGGGACATAGATATCACCCCACACTGAACAGGGACATGGATATCAGACCACACTGAGCAGGGACATGAATATCACCCCACACTGAACAGGGACATAGGTATCACCCCATACTGAACAGGGACATAGATATCACCCTCATACTTGACTGGTTTAACATGCCTTGCTAACTTGCTGACCCTATGACGAAGACAGTCAGTGATTGTGGAAGTAATTCTATAGCTAGCTAGTATTCTTCAAAACATTCACCATCAGATTTTCACACAGAATTACACAGCGTCAGCTAGTTAGAAACAAAACCTGACACAGCTGAAAATGACTCAACTGTAAATGTAAAGCTAAGTAGTTACTAGCCAGGATAAAGCTTCTAGTTGCCCACGTTTTTTTTTCTAACATATCAAAGTTTATTCACATTCATACACTTTTTAATGAAACGTACTTTGTTGTTGCCAACAACAATGACTTTCCCCGGTGTGGTGAGTAGTGATGGTGGCGCTGCACACAACTCTTCCTGAAACAACCCAGAGGGAGAACGAAGAAGACACTGGGGGCAGGGGGAAGTGACTTCCAACAGCAGAAGGCTTTTCAAAATAAACGACCCTCAACAAATCCGGTGATTTTCTTTTTCAAATTAAAAGTCTTTGATTTTTTTGGTAATTCATTTTGTATTTATTGTGGAGGCGGGGACCATTTCCCCTTGTCCCCCAACTCCTACACCCATTGTCGATAACACACTGTGGAACTTTGCGGGAGATTTGAGCTTCTTCAAAATACACACTTTACAGTGGCAAGAAAGAGGTATTATTTGAAAGAAGTTGTAGCAGAAAAAGCCTCTGATTAAACAACCCTCTTTTCTTGTGGAAGCGAGCGAGTGCCTGGCCTATGACACGTGTCCCAAATGACACCCTATTCCCTACGTAGTGCATATCTAGGGAACAGGGTTCAATTTTGGACACAGCCTATACCTTCAGAGTTGGTTTGTCCAGGTTTCAAAGCTGGCCGTGCGATCAGAGCCTCAGAGCTGAGAGCGAGTGGGCAGCGAGCAGGAGAAGGTCTGTGGGACTTGGCAGCGAGCGGTGCAGCGGTCCTGAAGCCCCAGACTGAAGACCCTTTGAGGTACTAAAGGAACCTGCTTCGTAGTTAAATAAACACACAGCCAAATGTACAGCCTGCCGCACGAATATACATTTCATCCTTCAGCCTGCTAGATGCTACTTTTACAGGAATATACATTTCATCCTTCAGCCTGCTAGATGCTACTTTTACAGGAATACACATTTTATCCTTCAGCCTGCTAGATGCTGCTTTTACAGGAATACACATTTCATCCTTCAGCCTAATAGATGCTACTTTTACAGGAATATACATTTCATCCTTCAGCCTGCTAGATGCTACTTTTACAGGAATACACATTTTATCCTTCAGCCTGCTAGATGCTGCTTTTACAGGAATACACATTTTATCCTTCAGCCTGCTAGATGCTGCTTTTACAGGAATATACATTTCATCCTTCAGCCTGCTAGATGCTGCTTTTACAGGAATATACATTTCATCCTTCAGCCTGCTAGATGCTACTTTTACAGGAATACACATTTCATCCTTCAGCCTGCTAGATGCTGCTTTTACAGGAATATACATTTCATCCTTCAGCCTGCTAGATGCTACTTTTACAGGAATACACATTTCATCCTTCAGCCTGCTAGATGCTGCTTTTACAGGAATATACATTTCATCCTTCAGCCTGCTAGATGCTACTTTTACAGGAATATACATTTCATCCTTCAGCCTGCTAGATGCTACTTTTACAGGAATACACATTTCATCCTTCAGCCTGCTAGATGCTACTTTTACAGGAATACACATTTCATCCTTCAGCCTAATAGATGCTGCTTTTACAGGAATATACATTTCATCCTTCAGCCTGCTAGATGGTACTTTTCTGTGATCGAGTTTGATTTGATCACGCGGCCCTCCGCCCGCCGCGCCCCATGATGCAAGAGGAAGGAAATGATGCCCTAAAACCTGTCTGAAACCTGTGTACTGTACCTGGTAAAGTATTTCTAACCAGGAAAACCTCGTTAACTGGCCATCACATCATGCTTATCGGGGTGTGATGCAAACTCCCATGACGAGGAGGCCCTGTTAAACCAGCAGGGTGATGAGGAGGCCCTGTTAAACCAGCAGGGTGATGAGGAGGCCCTGTTAAACCAGCAGGGGGATGAGGTGCTGTTAAACCAGCAGGGTGACGAGGAGGTGCTGTTAAACCAGCAGGGTGATGAGGAGGTGCTGTTAAACCAGCAGGGTGACGAGGAGGTGCTGTTAAACCAGCAGGGTGATGAGGAGGTGCTGTTAAACCAGCAGGGTGACGAGGAGGTGCTGTTAAACCAGCAGGGTGATGAGGAGGTGCTGTTAAACCAGCAGGGTGACGAGGAGGTGCTGTTAAACCAGCAGGGTGACGAGGAGGTGCTGTTAAACCAGCAGGGTGACGAGGAGGTGCTGTTAAACCAGCAGAGTGATGAGGAGGTGCTGTTAAACCAGCAGGGTTACGAGGAGGTGCTGTTAAACCAGCATGGTGATGAGGAGGTGCTGTTAAACCAGCAGGGTGACGAGGAGGTGCTGTTAAACCAGCAGGGTGACGAGGAGGTGCTGTTAAACCAGCAGGGTGACGAGGAGGTGCTGTTAAACCAGCAGGGTGATGAGGAGGTGCTGTTAAACCAGCAGGGTTACGAGGAGGTGCTGTTAAACCAGCATGGTGATGAGGAGGTGCTGTTAAACCAGCAGGGTGACGAGGAGGTGCTGTTAAACCAGCAGGGTGATGAGGAGGTGCTGTTAAACCAGCAGGGTTACGAGGAGGTGCTGTTAAACCAGCATGGTGACGAGGAGGTGCTGTTAAACCAGCAGGGTGACGAGGAGGTGCTGTTAAACCAGCAGGGTGACGAGGAGGCCCTGTTAAACCAGCAGGGTGACGAGGAGGTGCTGTTAAACCAGCAGGGTGACGAGGAGGTGCTGTTAAACCAGCAGGGTGATGAGGAGGTGCTGTTAAACCAGCAGGGTTATGAGGAGGTGCTGTTAAACCAGCAGGGTGACGAGGAGGTGCTGTTAAACCAGCAGGGTGACGAGGAGGTGCTGTTAAACCAGCAGGGTGACGAGGAGGCCCTGTTAAACCAGCAGGGTGACGAGGAGGTGCTGTTAAACCAGCAGGGTTACGAGGAGGTGCTGTTAAACCAGCAGGGTGACGAGGAGGTGCTGTTAAACCAGCAGGGTGACGAGGTCCTGTTAAACCAGCAGGGGGATGAGGTGCTGTTAAACCAGCAGGGTGACGAGGAGGTGCTGTTAAACCAGCAGGGTGATGAGGAGGTGCTGTTAAACCAGCAGGGTGACGAGGAGGTGCTGTTAAACCAGCAGGGTGACGAGGAGGTGCTGTTAAACCAGCAGGGTGACGAGGTCCTGTTAAACCAGCAGGGTGACGAGGAGGTGCTGTTAAACCAGCAGGGTGACGAGGTCCTGTTAAACCAGCAGGGTGAGGAGGAATGCCGGGCGGGGGGCAGGTGTCAGGAGACAGAGGTTTCACACAGCTAGGGAACTCCAGGAAAGCAGCTCGCTCACTAAAATGACTTTATTATTCAGGCTTCTGCCAAGCAACGCTCTGGGTGGAAAATACACAGGATCCCCGGCGCCAAGTCCCTCGCGCTCGGAAAATCCTCCCCAGAATCGTCCAAGCAGAGGCCTGGCTTCAATCACCCTCCCCTCCCAGGCATTACTCTGTCCTCCATCTTGGGATAAATATTATACGACCAAAACTAGACCAGTGTGATGTGACTTTCTCTACCAGTTCTCCCGAACCCTTCCGTGTATTGATTTATATAACTCTATTCTATTACCTACCATTATGGTGTCGATAAGACAACCTTAGTCTCAGTAGGTTTGTCCTAATATGGACACTGTATACCATAGAGAACAAGAGAGCTTTAACTCCATTTGAACTGAGGCCTGAACCCAGTGAACCAGAAGAAAATGATACGGTGGAATCCAGCCCAGTGCTTTGCTTCAGTCGAAGCTCTCTGTCACTGTGCATCTGTCACTGGTCCATTTGCTACCAGATAAATCTAGTAGGAAAAGCACTCAAGAGCC